>JBBPBT010000474.1:1307233-1370770 GCA_037974875.1 Cicer bijugum
AGTTTATATAATTTTTAGGAATTAAATTACATAAAAAAATATATTAGTATTATTGATTACGTCAACCATTAGTATTTGATATATAAACATTGATATTGATGTCTTAATGAAAATGTTATTCAACTACTGGTTAAAATTTTAAAATTTTGATAATACCACTATTTTCTTCTAAGAGTATGATAGATGTTGTCTTAAAAATATATCTATTTTAATTTTTTTTCTTCAGGATTCAAATTATATTTTGATGAGAGGAAAACAATAAATTTAGATAAACAATTAAGAATACTAGTCAGTATAAAAAAACTATGAATGCTTATCATATTGTATTAGGAAAATGCTAATAATACACTTTTCTATATAGAAGTTTATTTGATCGATTAAAATCACGTAAATTCCATCAAAACATGTAAATTTAATAACATTTACATATAATTTTAATTAATAAAAAAGAGTATATTATAATATGTGATCTATAAGTTGATGTTGCCGTTTCTTTTATTTTTATTCAACAAGTAACCAAATATTATAATATTATTATATTAATTGAAATCAACTTTAAATTTCTCCATGGGCCAGAGCCCCACCGGCAGCCCAACCTTTTGTTTGTCGTGAATTAAAGATAGAAAACTATAAACATATATTTCTTTTTAATACTTATTCTAATATTTAATCTTTTATTGGATGGAAATCATATAAATTTTATTACTTCACAGAGAATCTATATTAATTTCATCCATTACGACAATAATTAAATATAAATTATGTTCCTAAGTAAAAAATGTCACGTAAAATACTATGTAATTAATGAGAATGTTATATAATAAAAAATAATAAAATTAAAAAAAATGGTAATAAAAAGAAGAAAAAAAAACCAATTTTATAATTAGAAAGAGTAAAATTTCATTTCAAACAAAATAGAAGAATAATAAATCATTTTCTTTTCTTTCCTAGTCAATTAGATTCCAAAGGGTGAAAATGCTTTTGATAAATTCTATTTTTTTTTCTTTTTCCATTCTTTTCTTCTCACATTCACTTCTTCGAAACATAAGGTAAGAGTGCTACCATCCCAATGAAATACATTATTATCAATTTATGTACTCGTTGTAGTTATACAAAAAGTTTGCCATGTTCAATACAATTATTGCTCTTTTGCATTTTTGCCCAAATCAATCTCGAAACGCTACAAAGAAAATATAAAATAATAAAAGGTTCGTTAAATGAAGACAACACCATACAATTATAGTGTACTTAATAAAAGACATTTAATAACATTTCTATAAATGTTTCTTGAAACTTCATGTGTGTGTTTTACATTATAAAGTAATCGTTTTTAACATTCAAATGCAATAAAAATGGCTAGAATTCTCAAGTTTGTGCGTACTATGATTCTCTTTCTTTTTCTGTTTCTTGTTGTAACTAAAGTCAATGGTAAGACTTTATTTATTTTTTTAACAATTTTCATCTTTATCTTATACATAATATTTCATCCAATTTCAATGACACTTTTTTTTTTCTTGTTTAACATTGCAGCAGGTCGTGCAATCTGCAACTCTAATCATGATTGTTCAAATAAGAATTGTACTTCTCCTAATGTTGAGACGTGTTGGTTAGGTCAGTGTTATTGCATGCAATAGTTAAGTTGAAAAAGAAAACAAGTGTTCATTCAAAGCCTATGATTTTATTAGCACTTAAGATGATGTAACTCTAATTATCATTTCTCCTTCAATTGATACTCCTTTCCTTCCACCTTAAATATAATCATATATTATGTATTGTATATTTTACTTTTATTAAGAAAAATTAATAATATAATTATTGGAGTGAAAATAAATCATCATATGTGTAGTTTACACATGAAAGAGTTAAAGTGTGATATTATACTATTTAAAGAGAGAGAAAATATATGAAAGATCACACTTTACTCTCTAGTGTACAAATTATACATGAAGGGGTTCATTATCTCTATGCATAGACATGCCTAAAATGTTATTTGTATTTGTATATAATTAATTTTAACTTTTCATGTTTTAAAATAATTAGTAATATTAATTATGAATTTATTTAATTAATAAATAATAAATATATTTAGTAATTTGAAAATAAACTTATATTTAAAAACAAACTTTTTGTCAAGTAGCTGCTTATATTTAGAAACGTAAAGAGTATTTTGAAACATATTTGCAACTTTCAAGTGTTGTTACTTTTGTTTGCCTTTAATAAACATCAAGAACAACAGCATATCAAAAAACAGATTTAAATGTATTTTTAATCTTTTTAAACATGAATCATTTTGATTTTAATTCTTAATCTTTTTTTATTAATACCCTAATAATTTAGAAAACATTTTAAAAAGGTGTTTAATGATTTTTTTATAATAAAAAAATATTAAAGTGACCATTTTTTTTTCTGATGTATCACTTGCAAACTATATAAATGATACTTATTGTGCACTTTTTATTATTAAAATCATTAGTGAAAATAAAATAGTTAAAAAAATTAAACTAAAAACTCATAAATTCATTAAAAAGATTCCAATTTTGGATTATGAGACATTCCTGTATTTTCCTCCCCATATGCTTCCTTTACACTATGTTTAGTATGATAGAAAGATGAAGAAAAGAAAATACAGAGGAGAGAAAGTTTATATAAATAAATAGGCTTTCATTGTTTGGTTCAATTGTCAATGAGGAAGAAAAGCATGGGTTTGGTGGACCTTAGACTAATTTTTTTTGTTAAAGGAAATAAATAAATGTCACTCCAACTACTTCAAACCACTTTATTACTCTCTTTGAAATTAATTTCCTTTAATTTGAGAAGAATGCTGAAAAAATAGATTTAAATAGATAAATTTACTAGTTGGCCATTGTTATGGATTTCATATCACGTTTTTTATTCTTACTTCTTTTTTGAATTAACCTTTTCCATCAATCAAAATAACATTGGTTTCAACTATGCCTCTACCTTATTGTTAAACATCATAATAGTTTTATTTTGTACTATGTATATAAACAGTCACTTGTAATAATATATTTATATTATATCATAATAATATATTTAATGTATATAAACAATTATTTCTTTTAAATTTTTTCATACCAAACAATTATAAAATCATGTCACTTCCACTTACTTTTTAGTCACTATCTTTCATCATCCGAACAAAGCATTAACACAAAGAAGAAGAAGCTCAAGCATTTAGTTAAACAAAAAAGGTCAAGACCTCTTCCATTTCCCCAATCATGACCTTGATTTCAATCTCTCTCTAATCTCCCATTTTTAAAGGATATAAATTCAGAAATTCATTTCAAAGAGTATACACTGATGGGAAATACAACAACAAATAATAATAACAACTCTAACAAATAATTACAGCAAATAAAATCACCATCACAAAAGACACAATAATTTTTAACGTGGAAAAACCTTCTCAATGTGATAAGTAAACAACCACGGGACCAAGCCAGTAATAGAGCTCCACTATGATCAAAATATGGGTACAAGAGAGTTTCAAATATGGCACAAATTCGTGCTAAATAACCAGCCAAAAAACAGCAAGGTAACCAACACAACAATCAGCCAAAACAATGAGAAAACAAGCATGAAATTGAGAACAAAGTTCAGCAAAAAACCAGAAAAACTGCTGCTGTCCGAGTTCGATTTCTCCCACCTCAGACTCTGATCGACGATCCAAAAGGTCAGAATAAAGTACCACTAGTCACGAACCTGCTGTCACAATTTCAGCCCGATCCGACGGTGAACGAAGGAGATATCGCGAATCTAGTACAGCTGCTCTGTTTTATGCGAAAATAGGGTTTACTCTTTCTCTCTCACTTTTCTCTTTGCCTCTCTCTCTAAATTCAGCTCTCTCTCGCCCACTAATCTGACATCTCTCCACTTGGTTAAGTGAGACTCATGGGCTCACACATATTGGGCCTTTCTCCACATAGGAAGGGAGCCCAAAACCCAACATATCTCCCCCTCACAACTATGTGGAGGTGACCGCCAAACCGGCGATCTCACAGCAAGTTTCAAACTTGCTTCTCGGTAATGCCTTGGTCATCATATCAGCACCGTTATCATCTGTATGAACCTTGACCAATTCCAACAACCCAGCATCCAAAACATCACGTATCCAATGATACCTAACATCAATGTGCTTGGACCTAGAATGAAAGGTTGAATTCTTACCAAGATGGATTGCACTTTGACTATTACAAAATAGCATGTACTTATCTTGAACAAAACCAAGCTCCTGCAAGAATTTCTTCAACCATAACAATTCCTTGCATGCTTCTGTAATGGTAATGAACTCTGCCTCAGTAGTGGACAATGCAACACACCTCTGCAATCTGGATTGCCATGCCACAGCTCCCCCTGCAAACTTAATCAAGTAGCCTGAAGTAGACTTTCTGGAATCAATGTCTCCAGCCATATCAGAATCAATATATCCCACAAGAGTAGGCTTATCACCTCCAAAACAAAGCCTCAAAATGGTAGTACCACGAAGATACCTCAAAATCCATTTCACAGCATTCCAATGCTCTCTACCTGGATTAGACATAAATCTACTAACTGTACCAACAACATGTGCAATATCAGGCCTTGTACACACCATTGCATACATTAAACTACCCACAGCAGATGCATAAGGAACTCGTTGCATATCTGATTTTTCAACTTCATTGGAGGACTCTAACTAGTACTCAATTTAAAATGAGTAGCAAGAGGAGTACTTACAGCCTTAGCATTTTCCATCTGGAACCTCTGTAACACTCTTTCAACATAGTGTTCTTGTGACAGCCAAAGTTTCTTCTTGTTCCTGTGACGCATGATTCTTATACCAAGAATCTGCTTAGCAGCTCCCATGTCTTTCATGGCAAATGACTCGCCCAATTGCTTTTTCAACCTGTCAATCATGGAAATATTTTTCCCAACAATAAGCATGTCATCAACATACAATAACAGGATAATGAAATCATCATCAGCAAACTTTTTAACAAAGACACAGTGATCAGAAGTAGTCTTCTTGTAGTCTTGCTCACACATAACTGACTCAAACTTCTTGTACCACTGACGCGGGGCCTGCTTCAAACCATATAGACTCTTTCTGAGCCTACACACACAGTCTTCCTTGCCTTTAACAAGAAAACCATCAGGTTGCTTCATGTAAATCTCTTCCTCCAAGTCACCATGAAGGAACGCAGTTTTTACATCCATTTGCTCTACCTCCAAATCAAGAGTAGCAGCCAAACTCAACACGGTTCTAATGGATGACATCTTCACCACAGGAGAAAAAATCTCATTGAAATCAACACCCTTTCTCTGTCTGAAACCTTTCACAACCAATCTGGCTTTATATCTTGGAGATGTAGATTTGCTTTCTTGCTTCACTCTGAAGATCCACCTGTTTTCCGAAGCCTTCTTTCCCTTAGGTAGTTTCACCAAATCAAAAGTGTGATTATTATGCAAAGACTTCATTTCATCTTGCATAGCATCCAGCCACTTCATCTTTTCATCACTCTCCATGGCTTCATCATAACATTCAAGTTCGCCTCCATCAGTCAAGGTAACATAGTCATCAGAGGGATACCTAGTGGGTGGTTTCCTCTGCCTAGTAGACCTCCAAACTTGAGCTTGAGGTGGTTCAGGAGCATCACCAAGATCCTCATCTTGTGACATCTCATGTTCTTCTTCAACATCATCATTAGGAACATCAAAATTATCTCCAAGCTGCTGATCACCAACATCACTATGTTGCTCATCATTCTGAACATTATTTTCAGCAGTATCCAGATCATGTATAGGCATCCAAACTGGATCAATATCAGACAAACCATTATCAATCTCAGGTGTAGTCTTCTCCATCTTATCAATGTCTTCAATGGTTTGGTCTTCCATGAACTTCACATCACGGCTTCTAACAGCTTTCTTCTCAACTGGATCAAACAGTTTGTAGCCAAATTCATCCTGACCATAACCGATAAAGATGCACTGTCTTGTCTTCACATCCAACTTGGATCTCTCATCCTTTGGAACATGCACATATGCTTTGCAACCGAAGACACGCAAATGATCATACCTGACATTCTTGCCAAACCAAATTTTGTCTAGCACCTCAGCATTCAAAGCAACTGCAGAACTCAGATTAATAACATGCATTGCCGTGTACAATGCTTCACCCCAGAAATGCTTAGGCAACTTTGCTTCAGAAAGCATACACCTAACTCTTTCAATCAATGTCCTGTTCATTCTCTCTGCTAAACCATTCAGCTGAAGAGTTTTAGGAGGAGTCTTTTCATGTCTGATACCGTGCTGCTTGCAATAAACATCAAATGGTCCACAATACTCACCACCATTGTCAGTACGAATGCATTTCAACTTCTTGCCTGACTGTCTCTCCACCATAACATGGAACTCTTTGAATTTCTCCAGAACTTGGTCTTTTGTCTTCAAAGCATAAAACCAAAGCTTTCTGGAACAATCATCAATAAAAGTAACAAAGTAAAGTGCACCACTAAATGACTTTACCTTCAACGGGCCACAAACATCAGAATGCACCAATTCAAGCAACTCTGACTTCCTTGAGGAAGGATGTTTCTTGAAGGATACTCTAGTCTGCTTACCAGCCATGCAATGAGAACATTTCTCCAACTCTGCACTCTTTAATCCCGGAAGTACATCCTTTTTAGCTAAACAATTCAGCCCCTTTTCACTTATATGACTAAGCCTGCGGTGCCACAATGAAGCCTCCAAATCCATGGCATTCACACTGTCTTTAGCAACTAATGCTTTAGTCCAATACAGTTTATTAATTTTCTCCCCTCTGGCCACAACTAAGTTACCTCTGGTGAGTTTCCATTTTCCTGAACCAAAGTGATTATCATAACCACCATCATCAAGCATCTGCACAGAGATCAAATTAAAGCGAACATCAGGAGCATGTTTGACTCCTCTAAGCAACAACTGCACTCCCATGTTGGTCTGCAAACAAACATCACCAATACCAACTACCTTGGACGCACCATCATTACCTATCTTCAACACTCCAAAGTCACCAGAAGTGTAAGATGTGAAGAACTCCTTCCTTGGTGTAACATGCAGTGTAGCACCACTATCAATAATCCACATGCTCTCATCTGATACAAGATTGACTGAGTCATAGTCACGGAGAATAATCAGATCATCACAAGTAGCAGTAGTAACACGATCATCATCATCATGATCTCTCTGCTTACTGTTATTGTTTTTGCTCTCCCTTTTCCATATGAAACAGTTCCTCTGTATGTGCCCCATTTTGTGACAATAATTGCACTCCACATTCTTGTGTCTAGACTTGGACTTACTTCTGTTGTTCTCTCTACTCGCACTTCTGTTATTCTGTCTGTTCCCTTTCGGTTCCTTTCTTTGACTTCGGCCCCTGTTCTCAATGACAAGTACCTCGGAATGAAATGAAGTACCTTGTGCCTTCCTTCTCATCTCCTCATTAAGAACACTTCCCTTTACACTTTACAAAGAGACAACACCATCAGAAGCTGAGTTTGTAATTGAAACCCGAAAAGTTTCCCAAGAATCTGGTAGAGTATTCCGTAGCCATAGTCCCAACACTTCATCATCAAATTTGATACCCATACCTGACAATTGATCTAGGAGCCCTTGAAAATCATTTAAGTGATCTGAAATAGAAGTCCCCTCCTTGTACCTCAAATTCATTAAGGAGTTCAACAAATACAACTTATTATTCCCTGATTTAGAAGCATACAAAGATTCAATCTTCTTCCACAAGGATCTTGCATGTTCCTCATTAGCAATGTGATTATAAACATTGTCTTCTACATATTGCCGAATAAAACCACAGACCTGCTGATGTTCAAAACTCCAATCCTCATCAGTCTTGGATTCTGGCTTCTCACTAGCAAACACAGGAAGATGCAAATTCTTCACAAATAACAGATCCTTCATTTTCCCCTTCCATAAGTGATAATTAGTGCCATTCAAACAAATCATTCTATTTGTATTTGCCTCCATCATTCAAACAAGTCAATAGCCCCTTAACCAAAGAGCTCTGATGCCACTGTGATGGGAAATACAGCAACAAATAATAATAACAACTCTAACAGAGCAATATGCAGCGGATAATCAATTTCCCAAACTTGCAAGAATCTGTGAGGAGCAATCAACAAATAATTACAACAAATAAAATCACCATCACAAAGGACACAATAATTTTTAACGTGGAAAAACCTTCTCAATGTGAGAAGTAAACAACCACGGGACCAAGCCAGTAATAGAGCTCCACTATGATCAAAATATGGGTACAAGAGAGTTTCAAATATGGCACAAATTCGTGCTAAATAACCAGCCAAAAAACAGCAAGGTAACCAGCACAACAATCAGCCAAAACAATGAGAAAACAAGCATGAAATTGAGAACAAAGTTCAGCAAAAAACCAGAAAAACTGCTGCTGTCCGAGTTCGATTTCTCCAACCTCAGACTTCTGATCGACGATCCAAACGGTCAGAATGAAGTACCTCTAGTCACGAACCTGCTGTCACAATTTCAGCCCGATCTGACGGTGAACGAAGGAGATATCACGAATCTAGTACGGCTGCTCTGTTTTATGCGAAAATAGGGTTTACTCTTTCTCTCTCACTTTTCTCTTTGCCTCTCTCTCTGAATTCAGCTCTCTCTCGCCCACTAATCTGACATCTCTCCACTTGGTTAAGTGAGACTCATGGGCTCGCACATATTGGGCCTTTCTCCACATAGGAAGGGAGCCCAAAACCCAACATACACAACACCTTCAAAGTACCAAAATAACTATTTTACTATGTCCATGCTTGTGTGTAGATAATAATAATTATTTTATAGATTTTGCGTACAAGTACTTCTACTATGTTTTAATTTTGTTTCTTCTCAACTGTGCCAAATGTTGTTATTATAATATAATCTTTAAATATATATTTTATTAGATATGTTGGTTTTTAAATGTGTTTTTAGTAAGTTCATTTAATCTTCAAATGTAAATTTTTGTTTGTCAATTCAATCTATAAAATTTTAACAAAAGAGACACTTGAGAATAAGTTTGTAATTTTGATTAATTTAGATATTATAGCAACAACACATCACACATCAGATATCTAGGGACTATTAATATAATTCCCCCACTATTTTACTATTTCATCAACTCTCTTTAAAAAAACCTTTTATTTGTTCATTTATTTCCAAATTCTTTATCAAAAGATAGTGATCAGCTTCAACAATAAACGAAACTTGCTTCAAAACAAGATCAAAAAATTTCTTACACAATTCGTATTCACCGTTGTGACTATGCATGTGTGCTTTCAGAAGTGGTAAATAAAAACCCTTTGATTCCAGTTGTGCGAATTAATTCTTGTTGTGATGGAGATAACAGTATGGGTGTCGCTGTAACACGATTGTGTTGAATGCATATTAAAAAGAATACAATAACGAGGATTGTGACGTAATTCAAAGAGAGGGGAAAAAATGGTTTAGGATTTTGGATATTTTGAAATGGATCGTCGTCTTTTGGTGATAGTGAGGATGCGTTGCATGAATGATGATATACGAAAGGGGAATAAAAAGATAGAGAATGGTATAAGTTCGTGAAAGAAAGTGATGATGGAGGTGTGTAGTGATAGAATGTATTTACCTTGTAAGCTTGTAACTCAAGTAATAAGCTTGTGTTAGTTGTAACTAACTAATCAATCAGTTATTAAGTTGTTTGTAAGTAAATTAGGATAATATGTGTATAAATAGCTTAGTTATCATTCAATTAAAATACAATTTGTTGCAATTTCACAATTACCCTCACTATTGCTCGCAATACAAGAAACTACTCTAAGTATGTAAAATTGCTCCAACAACTTGCTATTAGAGTATGGTTTGATCAGAGGGTGTTTCAATGCAAAAACATGAGTGATATGAGGATCAAACACGAGTGAAGTAGAGCGAATAGAGGAGAAAGATTGTCAATACTGAAGATGTGTGAGAAAATCATGAGATCTTTGCATCTTAGATTTGATTACATTGTGGGTGCAATTCCGGAATCCAAATATATTTCAACTATGAGTCTTAAAGAATTTTAGAGTTCTTCATATGAAATCTGATCAAAAGAAGAATTGGAAGAAGAGTGAAAAAGGCAAGTTCAAGAAAAATGAGGACTAACCTGAGTCATCAAACAAAAGAGGATGAGGATCAACTAAATCAAAAGAGGGCTTAAATAACTTTGATAAAAAGAAAGGTACAATGCTGCAATTGTAAAAAATATGGCCACTTTACTGATGAATGTTGGTTTGGGAAAGGCAAACAAAAGAAAGAAGGTGATGATGAAGCTTGTGTTGTCCAAGAAGCTGACTTAGTCTCAAACACAGTCTTACTAGTGGTGACTACCACTGAGGAATCATGCCAAGATAAATCTTGGTTCCTTGATATTGGTTGTTCTAACCATATGACAAGTCACAAGGAACGACTTGAAAATGCATGAAAAAGTAAGGTCGGATTTGGTGATGATAGATGACTTAAAGTTGGAGGTGCAGGGAACATAGTGATTTAGAGAAAGAATGGCCAGTTAGTGACCGTTGAAAATATTCTATACGAAAAGCAATCTTTTAAGCATAGGAAAATTGATTCAAAACAGGATTTCAGATCATAATGAAATATAATGTTTTAGAGATGTTTGATTCTAATAAAAAATTGATTCTCGAGGATCCACTTTCATAAAAATAGAACATTTCAAATTGATATGCATGTTGCCAAGGTTCAATATCTGAAAACAACTAGCACAAAAGATGATTGTTGGGAATGGCATGCAAGGTTTGGCCATTTAAACTTCAGGAGTTTGAGTCAGGTACGTTCTAAGAATATGGTTGGTAGAATTCCTAGGATTGTTGTTCTTGAGAAGAAATGTGAGGTTTGTATGGCAGGAAAGAATCCAAAAACTCATTCAAGTGTAATCTTTCTATGACAACAAAGGAAGTGTTAGGAGTGATCCATTCTGATATTTGTGGACCTTTTGAGGTTCCATCCCTTTGACATAATAGATACTTCATTTCATTTGTTGCTGAATTCAATTTAATGATATGGGTGTCTTTAATCAAAATCCATAATGAAGCACTTGAGGATTGCAAGTGTACTGAATCGTTGCAAGTGTACTGAATCGTTGCAAGTAATAATAAAACGGTAGTACCGAGTGTCGAACTCAAGGATTGCGCTTTACTATTGAATTATATTTAATTACTAAAATTGAACAAAAGGTTCCCAAGTTGATTGAAATAATATCTGAAATTAACAACAGTAATAAAATTGATCTTTTATAATGAGAAAAATGTCAGGGATGAGTTTCACTTCGAATCCAACCTTGGTGTCTAATTTGATCCTAATTACTGAATTCCTTTATTGAATTATTACCGAATTCTCTTTATTATTCTTGCCCTAATGTCTTAGTGACAGAACCTTTAATTCCAAAGTAACCCCTAATTCCTTAGTAGATTTAAGATTAGAATTAAGCATTACCGTATAGAAATTCTCTTGTAAATTATTGCTTTGCAACTAATTTAATTGGTTTCATGACCTGCATCTATCCCTAGACTACAAATTCATGAATTTCTCATCTCAAGCATTCGTAAAGTCCACTTCTGTTTCAAAATACAAATCGTAGAACATTTTAATGTTGATCAAGCAATAAAAAGCATTAAGCATAGAGATGAGAAAAACAATTCAATAAACTCATTCATATAACTAGAAATCAAATCAGAAAAATAAGGGTTTCATCTGGTTACACTCATCCCTAACAAATAGGGTTTAGTTACTCATAACAGAGATACAAAAGATAAGGATTAAAGAAGAATTACAAGAATGATTCATGGATGATTCTTGATAAAACTGCTTCAATGGCGTTAGAAACGGCCGTCTTTGAGTTTCTATGCTAGGGCACAAGTCTCCCAAGTCCCCAAGAGTCAAAAAGATCCAAAAAACAGTAAAAAATTACGTTTTTATGATTGCTGATGCGCGTCACGCGCTCCAGGCGCGCAGGGCGCGCTTCAGGCGCGCGTTGGCAGTACTAAACAGCGGGAAATGCGCTCCAGGCGTGCAGGGCGCGCTCCAGGCGCACAACATCTGCTGTCTGACGTATTTTGCATTTTTCTCATCTTTAGAGTCTGAATTTGGTCCCGGTGTCTTCATGCAAGTTGTAGATATGGATCTTAGCTTTCATTAGCAATTGGATTGACTCCAATTGGACATATAGAACTCCAGATATGGCTGAAATACTCCAAATAGGTCATGTTGATTTCTCACCAAAATTCAGCACTGCACTAAAACAAAGTAACAACGCAAAACTACGAAAAATCTCCACTTAATTAAGCAAATAATAACAAAAACATTTTATTAAATCAAATAACTAAAATCAACAAAATATATCAAATAACTCATTAAATTAACTAATGATTAAAGATAAATAAGACTAAAATCAATAGAAATTATGCATATGTTGAAGAGTCATCACAACCCCAAACTTAATCTATTGCTTGTCCCCAAGCAACAATTAATTTCATATTTGGTGCAGTTAAAAGCAAACTTAAACTCAATTTCTCAATTCAAATCAGACTCAATTCTCAAAGTTTCAGCTACTACAAAACATCCATCATACTCTATGGTTGCTTACAAAAATAACGAGGTTTGTACACCTTGGCATTCATTTATCTAATTCAACTCTCTCTTCACCTTGGCATTCATGCATCACGCTACCATAGGCTTGAAAAAATTCTAGTTAGCAATCACAATGCAGCAAACACATACATTTTTGGAGGACTTTCGGGTTGTAATGGGGCTTAGGTAAGGGTATGACATTTTGGGATAGTAGGCTTTATTACTTGGAGTTAGGCATATATTTCCCAATTATTCTACCATTTTTTTTCTTCACCTTTTCATTCTAGAGATTCTCAAACATTGACAAAAGAACCAAGAAGATATTCTTTATCGTTTTTTTTTTATTTTCTTTTTTTCTTCTTTTCTTCTTTTTTCTTTTTCTTTTTTTTTTCTTTATTTTTTTTGTGAGAATCACCACCCCAAACTTAAAAGGTTGCTATCCCATGAGCAACCCCAAACTTAGAATTTGATCAAGACAAGACAAAAATTTTCTACCTAACTCCAAGTAAGGTGATGTAATTGAAGTAGGGTTTTTATTTTGTAATGTGGCTAGTAACCGAAATAAAGGGGCAAGGCTGAAAGGGGCTAGCAAAGGATAACATTTTCATAGGGTAGTTAGAAAGGCTCAAACGACCAAATAAAATTGCCTCAATGTATGCATAAATTACAAGTGATGCAAGTCAGAATTAGTGCAAGTTCTGAAGGGATAATACATGTCTGGATAATCACACAACAAAGAATTTAAGTGTTTAGGCTCAAAAGCTCACATCTAGGATAATAAGAGAGAGTATGAACTATCTAAATGATGCCAAACATGCCACTACAAAATTTATTTAGTGTTTTTTTTTTAAATACGAGTTAGACTTCAACAACCAAGCAGTAATCAACAATGCATGAATTAGTGAAACTTATCGAATTGAGCAATGATATGAGCAAAGAAATATAGTTTATGTAGCTCAACCACATGGATTTATGATCAAAGGAAAAAAAATACATTGTGTTCAGGCTAAGGAAAACTTTTGATGGCTTGAAGAAAGCACCTAGAATATGAAACAAAAGGATTGACTCATTCGTTGTTGATATTGGTTTTACCAAATGTGCACTATAGGATGGAGTTTATATGAGACATTACAATGAATGTAAAAGGATTGACTTCATTAACATTCGTTGTTGATATTGGTTTTTACAATGAATGGTAAAAATTTCTTTTAATTTATCTTTATTTTAATGATATCTTAGTGACTGGTAGTGACAATAAGGCAATTGAAGAATTCAAGACAATTACGAAAAATGAGTTTTGAAGAGTGAAAAACTCAAGGAAGGGAGTTTGAATTGTGTTTTTTGTAAAGTAAAAATCACTTCTAAAACATTGATACTAATTGAAAAGAAGGGTAAAACAATAGAAAATAAAGAGATGGAGAAGAGAAACAAAAAACCAATTTATCTTGGTTCACCACTAACAAGGTAATCACGTCCAATTTTTTCACTATGAATAATTTCATCCACTAAATCAATTGATTTATTACAGATCATCTAGAACACCTGCTAGTCAAGCTAATTGTTTTCAAGTCTTCTCAACCTTCTAATGATTTAAAGTGAAGTTGTTGAGGACAACAACCACTATTCGACTTGGTTACAAGAAAGTGATTTCAGATTTTTTGAAAAGCAATCATAGGAGAGAATATTAAATAGGTATGTATTCATAAGATAAACGAGTTTTTCAATATGAATGTAAAGTACATAACTTCTCAAGGTTGTTGTATCTATGTTTTTAGTATATTTTCTCATGTGTGTTGCATTGTTGATCACAAGCCTTTACATAGAAAACTCAAAAGCAATTAGAGTTTTTGATTGTTGTAGAGATTGTCATAAATTTCGTACATAAAATATGGATCATATCATTCTTTATAAATCTTGAATCAACATTCAACACTTGTCCATATTTGTTTTTAGAATTGATTCACTGTATCTTGATGAAAATAGCAAGAATATCAAATATAATCCCATAAAAAGACTTCATTATATTTGTTTAACCAGAGGACAAGTTTAACTTTAATGAGCAGAAGATCATGAGTTGTTGACTTCTGTTGGAATATTAGAAAATATCTTATAATATCTTTTATATTATATTAGAGTATCTTGAGTTATTTTCTATCATCAATTTATAATAATAGAGAATCTTAAAATATCTCTTATTATTATTATGATTTATTCCTAATTTAGGATTTAGTCTATGTTTCTCTATAAATAGAGATTAGTATTGAGTCTATTGTAATAAAGTCATCATAAAGCTATTATCAATAATATTCAAACCCTAATTATTTTCTCTCCTTTTTTTCTCTAAAATCCCACAACTTCAACATGGTATCAGAGTCTATTTCGATCCTCCTTGAATGATCCCGCCTCTATTCCGCTACCGAATTCCCAACAATTAGGGAATATAATCATTGTTTCTCTTTTCTAACATTCCATCATTCGGTAAGATTTTTTTCTCGATAAACCATGTCCCGATTCCGGTTTTTGTAGCTTTTCGTTTATTTTTCAGCAGATCAGTCGCATCACTGTTCATTGCACGATACTGTTCACTGCGCGCAAAAAAAAAAAAAACTCTGGTCGAAACCCTAAAAAATATGTGTGCCACAGAGTTGCAGGAATTCAAGGAGTACAAGTCGGCACAAAGTTGTATGTTTCCAACTTGGACTGTGGGTGTCCTGATTCTGGGAATAGTGGTCCCACAGATTGTGGTGTCCTTGGGAAGTGGAATGTGGGATCAGATTTTTGGTGGAGGAAACTCTTCAACCTTTGCCTTGACAGCTGTTGCAGCCCTTATGAGTGGGCTCTTAGCTTACAGGTTTGGAAGATTTGCAATTCAATTGATGGGATTCTTCTTGGTGCACGATTATTCTTTCTTCGATGGTTCCAAATATGCCCGTACTCTCCAATTTTTGATCAACAAAAATATGTGTCATTGTTCAAACAGCCGTTATCTCTCTTGTTTTGAACGCATTTTCTTACTTTGATGATCGATCATGGCTTCGTTTCGTTAGAGTTGTGCTGCTTCTTCTTTGGTGTTTGTCATGCAATTTAGTTCTTACTAATAGATTCCAACAGTGGCTTTTATTCCCACCGATGATCATTATGGTGGTGTCTCTTTTTCCACATATGAATTATATTAGTGATGACTTCTTCCGTTGGTGGTTAGTCTAACGGTGTCTTTTATTTTCATGACTTACTTTATCTTGGCAATTTCTCCCAGATGCACTGGCCTTGCCTTTATCTTCTTGAAGCACGCCTCTCTCTCCTTGAAGCAGATTCGAGTTTAAATATTTTGAGTCTCCACTATTATTGGTTTGAAGCTTCCAAATGCAGTTTTTAGAAGAACGGAGCTTGCTTTGTTCAATTGCCTACCATGAATCTTTCTCAGGCTGATGATCAATCAGACTATCTGGCTAGGCTATATTTATAGCAATTATCTCCGACTTCACATGCATCCCTGAGTTGCCTCTCCATCTTTTTTATTATTTTGTGGAGCAAAACATTATTTTCTTGTAGCAAGCTAAAGCTTAGTAAGCTTTAGCTTGAGGGGGAGTGTTGGAATATTAGAAAATATCTTATAATATCTTTTATATTATATTAGAGTATCTTGAGTTATTTTCTATCATCAATTTATAATAATAGAGAATCTTAAAATATCTCTTATTATTATTATGATTTATTCCTAATTTAGGATTTAGTCTATGTTTCTCTATAAATAGAGATTAGTATTGAGTCTATTATAATAAAGTCAGCATAAAGCTATTATCAATAATATTCAAACCCTAATTATTTTCTCTCCTCTTTTTCTCTAAAATCCCACAACTTCAACAACTTCTTTAAAGTTTTGGACTCATATGATTGACTTGTAGGTCATTGACTTTAAGTAGAGCGTTGACTTGACGATCATCTGAGTAGCCATAGTTTTTAGACGACGATGTATTAGAGTTAGCTTGCATTAACCATATTCGATAGAGACGTGTTGAGAGTGTGTTGATTAAAATAAGACAAATATTTCTACTCTCAAAGTAGTAGAGCATTGTCTTTGATTTGATGATTTTCTTTCTTTATATGATAGATGATCCATCGTGAAGTTGTTAAAACATACATTAAAGAGTTTGATCACTTAAACAAACTCATTAAAACATAAATTGTTCTTACAAAAAATATTTGTCATCATCAAAATAATTTAGAGTCATAGTTTTTTAAATCAACTTGATTCTAAAAAGTTTGAAATGACAGACCTAGGAAAGTTGTCTTACTTTCTTAGTCTAGAATTTGTTGAGATGACAACACAATGTATAAACAAATGGTTGGATCATTGAGATAATTGTGCAATAGAAGGCCTGACGTATGTTATGGAGTAGGAGTCATAAGCGAGTTTATGGACAGCCTAAAAGGTCTGGCATCTAATTACGACAAGAAGAATGTTAGGTACTTGTAGGGTACATTGGAGTATGGCATTTTGTTTCCAAACAAGGTGAACAATGATGAAGAAACCTTGCTTGGATATTCTGACTCTAATTGGTGTGGACAAAAAATTGATAGAAGAAACACATTAGGATATGTGTTTGAATTCATGAGATAACCTATATCAAAGAGCTCAAAGAAAAAACCAATCATAACTTTATCCTCATGTGAAGTCAAGTATATTGCAGACTGTCATGCAACATGTCAAGTCCTTTGGATCGAGTCATTGTTAGTTGAGAATAAGATTGAAGTCTGCAAGCCAATACCATTGTTAATTGATAATATGTCGGCCATTAATCTTTGGAAATATCATGTTTCCTATGGAAGAAGTAAGCATGTTGAGACTAGGTTTCATTTCTTAAGAGATCAAGTGAGTAAACAAAAGCTTTTTGTCATCTATTGTCCTACAAAGGTGCAAGTTACTAATGTGTTCACAAAGGCTTCAAGAGTATATCGATTTGAAGAACATAGAGTCAAATAAAGAGTTGTATCCCTTAAGTGCGTGAATTAAGGGAAGATGTTAGAATATATTAGCTTGTGATTCAAGTAATGAACTTGTGTTAATTGTAACTAACTAACCAGCTAAGAGTAAACACTTATTTTGGTCTCTAAAAGTGACAAACAATGTATAATAGTCTCTGAAAAGAAATAAAATATTTTAAAATTCTTAAATCAATACTTTTTTGTCACTTTAGTCTTCAACATTAAATGTGTTTTACAATTCTCTTAGTTTTGATTACATGTCCAATTTTTTGACACATCTTACTCACTTGTGGTCCAATTATATTTGAACACACTCTACTAAGGACCAAAATGAGAGGAAAAATAAAACATTTCCAACGTCTCAAATATAAGGAACCCGTAACTTTATTCTGCCATTTTTTGCATAGTGAGGGAAAGTAGAATAAAAGAATTACGGAATGATGAGGTGCGGCACCATTTTCAAAGTCCTTGAGGATGAATAAAGTTTTTGAAGGATTTGGTTCTTCGAAGGAGCTAAGGAATTTCTATTACTTTAGTTACAACAAATTAATGATGACTTTCACCATAAATTATTGCGTTTCATATTGTATATCGTTAACACATTTTTATAAGATGCTCTTTTACATAGACAATCACAACCAGGTTATACACCCTTTTCAATTTCTTGAAGATCTATGATGTTTATTTAATAGTTATTGTTGCAAATCTAATGTTGTCTTGTCTTGTTGCAGATCTATGATCTTAACTTATTGTTTGTATCTTCTTTACATAATTTAGAAGTTTGAATAAAAAGTGAAGACACAAATTTAGAAGTTTAGATTGTTCAATTTTTTCTACTGTGCAAAAAGTGGGAGAATAAGGTTGATGGTTATTTGAGAATATGAAAATGTTTTATTTCCTAGTCATGTTAGTCCATAGTAGAATGAATTTTAGTAGAATAAATTTAAAATTAATGAAGTCAATTGTGTCACATGTAGGTAGGTTCTATTAAAAAAAAAAAAACCGTAAGTGACTAACGAGGTACTGATTCAGGAATTTTAATTTTTTTTTTAAGGACTATTATAACATCGCTTTTCAATTTCAGGAACGAAGATCAAATAGTTATTAAGTTGTTTATAAGACAATGAGGATAACAAATGTAGAAATAGCATAGTTTTCATTCAATGAAAATACAATTTTTTGCAATCTCACAATTACTCCCAATTTCTACAAGAAAATGCTCTAAATGTGTAAAACTGCTCCAACGTGTAGAACTCATTAATTTATAAGATTTTTCTTTTAAGAATTAATTAGTTTGTGGGTTAAGTTTCGAGATTTTTGATGAAGTTGTGAGTATTTAGCCTAATTTGATTTTCTTAACTAATTTATTTTCTCTTTAAAAGAAAAAACTATTTTTATTTTCATTTATAATTTTAATAAAAAAAATACAGTTCGCAATTACCACGTGAACAAAAATAAGTCATTTTCGCATTGTTTTATTACAAAAACTCATAAAGGACTTTTCAAAAACTTTTTTAAAATTGTAGGGGGTATTAACTAATTTAGCTTGAATATAATTTAGGTCTTTATCTTTTATTTAATATTTATTTTAGTCTTTTATCATTTTTTTAATTCATTTTGATTATTTATATTTTATTTTTATTCTTTATTTTTTACTTAATAATTATTTTAATCATCTGTCTTTCACAAAATTATATAAGTGTATCCCTTTATTAAAGACTAAAACGAATTTTAAGTAAGATAAATGACAAACACAAATAAGAAAATAAAAAAATAAAAAATACTATATAAACGATAAAAATTATATAAAATATCAAAATGAATATTAGATAAACGATAAACGACCAAAATAACATAAAGACTAAAACTAAAATAACTCATATTTATAGGGAAAAAAATGCATTTAAGTCAAAATCATATGTTTAATGTCCTTTGGACACTGTGAAAACATATGTTATTAGGTCAACCTTTCAAATAGATATCATTATATTGAGAAATATTTTTAAAAATCAAATTAGTGAAGGAAATTTTTTTTTTATTGATTAAAGTGGAACTAATGATCAATTTACAATTGTCCTCGAAAAAGTCTTAACTCCATACTTTAAGGTTACAAGGTTAAACTCTTACCACTGAACTAACACTTAATGTATATAAGTTTTAACGTTTGTACAAAGGTATAAGTTTTGACGTTTGTACAGAGGTGTTAGTGGAAAAATTTACAAGGACAATGTTGACATATTATAATGATATTCTTAGAAAAAGTAATTATAGAGACAATGAATATAAAAGAAATATGAACTATAGTGTCGTCATGACTAAATAGACAATTAGTCCCTATAAATTAGCGGTGGATAACTAGGAGGATTTTGGCCCAAACTCCACATGCAAATCAATTTACAAGTGACACATGTAGACCTACATTTCAACCATTTTTAATGGTTTGTGTCGGGTCTCGGGTCTCGAGTTAGACAGGCTGACAGGTTGGTTTAACCAAGTGGCCTATTGAAAGGCTATTACATTTTTAGGCCATTTTTTTTATAAAAAAAAGTTACTAAAAATATATTTCAAATAAAATAAAATAAAACATGAATTCATTAATGCTAGCCTATTTAGTTAAATTTTTATGGGTCTAAAGTTTAAATTTTTATGGGCCAAACTATTACAAAATGGTTGTTACAAGTCACAAATAACCTACCAAGGGATAACTATAACATTTTCTAAAGCACATTCAAAATGTCAAGGATAATCATGATGATAATTAAGTTTTTAAGTATTGAGGGAATAAAGTATTCCTCATAAATAAGTGTCACAACAAATGCAACAAAACATTGAGGGAATAAAGTTTTTCACATAAATTTGTGTCATAACGAAATCAATCAAACTAAACAACATACAAATAAATATTAAAATTATAGTCTAAATTCTAGTTTTGGTTTCATCACTCAAATAATTTCAGTTTCATCACAGTTTTAGTTTCATTCCCATTGACATAATACTTATTATATTGGAAATTCATATCAAATTGGCAATGCATTTCCATAGTAAACAGCCACCTATAAATTTGACAAGAATATTAAATATTAAATTAGCAAAACTACAAAATAATAACCTGAATGAAGTTCGTTCAATATAGAGAAATTGAATTTCAAAAGAATTATACTATGGTTGCTCTTGTTCTTAACCACCTTGACACTACAGTTTCTTGCTGTAACAATCCATAGACACTGCAGTTTCCACCTTCATACCATTTAAAAACTATCCATAGATTAATAACATACATAACAATCAACATAACTTGTACTTAACAAAATAGGTTTAAAACAACCCCAATCAAAATACTTCATTTTGAAAATATTGTCCAAAAAATGATAGTTGTTGGTTGTGCTGATGAGTCTTGCAAGACTCCAAAAATTTAATTAGTGGCAACTACATAAATAAAATTGATTACCAAAAGATTGAACAAAATTAAAAATTGAAACTAAGTTTATAATACTATAAACATAAACTAAACCTATAATGCTTTAAATTTGATTAGTGAGAAAGAACAAATTGAAATTGAACCTAAAATACTTTAAACACATTTTGAAGGTTGTGACTGAGTTTGAGAGAAGGAGTGAGCCGCTTCCAGATGAGTTTTCATTTATTTCTATCATACATTAAAAAAAACTTACATAGCATGTTGCACAAAAATAAATAATATAAATAACAGCAACAACAATTGACTTGATATTATTTCCTTTGAACTCTCACACTCCTCATCAAATGTAAAATTTTAGAGTCTTAGCCATATTAGAGTTAAAAGGATGGCTTCAATCAATCTTGTGCACATATTAGAGTCTTAGCCATTATGTGGGTTTAGGGAGCAATCTTTTAAACCACTAAGAAATTGGTGTCAACATGATATTGATGTCTCTTACCATTTTAGACAAAATTAGATACCAACAAACACTGTATTTCCACAACATTAGAATGTCAAGCTTTACGGAAACTCAATGCACTTTGCATTAGTATACCTTTCAAGCTCCTTTTATACATTAATTGAATATTTTTCCTTCAAATGTTGTTGAAAAACATGTTCCATATGTAAGTGTGTGCCTATGTGATTGAGTTTAAGAAAATATACTGAACCGTTTTAAATAATAATAAAACGGTAGTACCAAATTTCGAACTCAAGAATTGTGTTTTACTATTGAGTTGTATTTGAAGTAGCAATGTCGATTTTACAAGGAAGAGGGGTTTAAACTATAAATGTTCCTAATTAATATTTCATGTAAAAATTTAAAATTTTAGCTCAAGATAGATCTTGGTTGAGAAAACAGAAAATGGAGAACGTTCTTGGTTTTAACTAGAAAATGGAGAATGTTCTTGGTTTTAATCAGAAAACAGGGAACGTTCTAGTCCTCACAATTGTGAGATTTTCACTAATTGCTCAAAACAGAGAACAATCTTCGTTTACACCACTTCTCCATATCAACCTTGATCTGTTACACAACAAGTCCTTTCCACGCAGAAAGGCTTTCGAAGCAATCTTTTAGGAGTCTCTACATACGAGTTTATACTTTACCTTTTAACCTTAAAAGGATTTGTTACAATCTACTCAAACTATACTAACTCTTGTAGTTTGAGTTTTACTCAATATTGATAAGATTATTTTGATAGAATCTGAGATGTATCAACCCTTGTTTGAGATTAGGTTCTTTATACAAGATTCATTACAAATCTAACAAAAGATTGAAATATAATCATAATTGATTCTTCTTGAGAAAGTGAGAATTTTAAGTTTGTGAGTGTGAACGATTTAATGAGACTTGTTAGCACTTAAACTTTTTCATTTTCCTTGAGTATTTGTCTTTCTTTTATAGGCTTTTAGAAAATTTAATGATGGTCATAAAGAGTTGTTGGTAGTGATTTTGTCAATCTTGACCAAAGACCAAATTAGATGATAAAAAACGTTCCAACTCTTGAATATTTTGAGTTTTGTTGACTGGACTGATTTTCTTCGTTCTTGGCAGTCTTCTCTTGATTTTTTAATGATCCTATATTCTTCAGATATTTCTATTGACGGCATCAATTTAATATGCAGTTTTGGTTCTTGGAAAATAGCCTGAAGAATGATGGTAATCTATTGCAAAAAAATTATTGAACATTCTGGAGATTAATAATTGATCTGGAGATTTAATCTTGATAATTCTTGATGTTTTCCTTATTCTTGGTGCTCTGATGTCTTACATATCTCAAGATCGTTCAATGTTCTTGGCAGTCAATTAGGAGATAGATCAGTCTTGTTTGATCTTGCTTGATTCATGATGTTTTTTCTTTTGTGATTCAAATCGTTTCTTTGACTGGAATCGATCCTGTTTATTCCTTGGACAATATTAGTAATACTAGATTTAATTTCATAAGCAATATCTTTTTTTAATCAATGGAGATTGATTGTTCTTGAAGTTGGCTTAATCATTCTTGGACTTGGAGAACATTCTCCGTTTTCTAGATTTTATCAAGAATGTTTTATGTTCTTGTTTGTTTAGGTATTTTCCTTTTTATGCTGATTTATTTGCTTTGTTTAAATCATATCTTTAATTTAATACACTAAAAAATATAAGTTAAATTAACATAACATTTATTTATTTTCATCAAAACTTAAATTGAGAGTTTTTCTTAACAGTCTCCCTCTTTTTGATGATGACAAACATGTTAATTTTGATTTTGATTTCTAATTCTAATTTTAATTTTGAAGAGCTTAAAAGCTCCCCCTTAATTTATGCAGTAGTTAATTTTTTACCGAAAATAAAGTATAAAGATACACATTTTCAACATAAAAAAGATTTCATTGATATATTCAAGAGATACATAATTTCAACGTCAAAACATATACACAAGTACCATATACAAAAGGACTTCTAACTATTTATCAGAATAACACTAAACTTAATTACCCCCCTTTGTCATACAAAAATGTAGGAGAAAAGAACATCTATTTAGCCAACGATGGGGACGATCCCTCATATGAAGAAGATTTTGAAGGATCGGGAATGGGCTAAGGAGGAGGATGAAGAGGAGGGGGACTTAATCCTATAGTAAGGTAGTTTTTGTATCCTGCTGAGTTTGGCATGCCATAATGGTTTGAAGGGAAACCATTATCTCAATGTTTGAAGGTTCAGTCTTTGGAGGAAGATTAGGATGATGAGTGGTGGTAGGAGGAGTGGTAGGAATGGCTATGGCCGAGGGAATGGGGGGGTGCATATAGAGGAAATAATGGCAAATGAGGTAGCCATTAGGGGTAAGGGATCAGAAGAAGACTTTTGGTTGATGGATGGGCCAAGAGTGGTAACACTTCTTTCATATGAAGTTTTCTCTTAAGGGTTTTTGGTGGAAAGGTGGGAGTGGGAACACTTCTTTCAGATGAAGTTTTCTTCGTATGAGAGATGTTCTTGTTGGAAACATTGAAAAAATTTATGCATGATTTTTCATTGGTGAGGGGTATGTGGAAATGTCTAAAGACTTTGGTTAAAACCATTCCATAAGGGAGAGTGTTTTTCTTGTAGTCTTTTGTAGCGACTGACATCGTGTGATGGATGATAATGTAGGGGAGATTGATTCGTTGGTAGTTGAGAAAATGGTGAATGATTAAGGCATCATTCTCAGACACATACTCATGGCTTCCACAGTGATAACGGGTGGACCCTTCCTGAAATAGATCAGAGAGCACCTATTACTTGTTCAAATTCAAAGCGGAGTACTAGTTACTCCCAAAGATGACAGGTCCTTCAGAGGGAAGGTTAAGGATTGAAGCAAGAATATCTGGAGTAAGTTTGATCTCTATCCCCTTGATGGTGGATATGAAGAGAGGTTTTTCGGGGAACGTTCGAGCTTAAAAATAAAGGGCTCTCACAACATCTAGATAAAAGCACTCATAAATTTTCAAAAATTGAGTCCAACCTAAAGCATTTGTATGATGTTTGACATCATTGCTACCAACAATAAGATTTTCAAGAACAAAGACTATTCCAATACCTATGGGTTGTTGAGCCTATTTTTTGTTGTTGTATAACTTGTTTTTGTTGGAAGGGATAAAAGGAGGACTTTGATTTTTGGATTAAGGAGAACGTTGTGGGGAAGGTTCTGGTGGGTTGTTAGTTTTTGCAGAACGTTCTGGAGTTGGGGATGGGGAATGTTCTGGAGTGAGAGAACATTTTGAGTTTTGTGATGGAGAATGTTGATAAGTTGGAGAACGTTCTGGAGAGAGGGTTTTTAGAACATTTTGGTCTAGCAGTTCTTAGGGTTTTTTTATTTATAGATTTTGCAATTTATTGTTTACTAAGAACTAAGATAGTGTAATATTTTTGTTCCCCATTGAATTAGTTTGTTGTATTTTGGGGGATAAAGATGATGGTTTATATTTTGAGAAAAGTTCCTCAATTGATTTCCTCTTTTGGTTTGGAGGAGTTCTTTGTGAGGGTTCAAAGAAGAAGAATGGTTTCGAGGGAGTGATTTTTTTGTTGAAATATTTGTGGGAGAGTTATGGATGACTCATCAGAATCATATTTGGAGTCATAGATAACAAACACAGTGGGTTTGGTGTTTTTTGCTTTGGACATGCCAATGCCAGCCATGATGTGCATGGAGCGTTGTTTTACTTTAGTAGGTTTGATGGTGGTTTTTCTCAAATATGGGCGAAAGAACGGTGGATAGAGGTTTTGGGGAAATGATGTTAGGGTTAGTTTTTGAGGAAGAAGACATATAATCTGAGAATGTTTGCTCAGATGGTGGTTTTGTGGGAGTCGGTCTTGGTGGTGGAGAAGGAGAACGGCTTCGTGAAGATCAAGGTGATGACAAAGGTCATGGAGGTGTGTCTGGATGTGGAGTTTTTTGGGCGAATTTCTTTGTTCAACCCATTTTTTATTTTGATGAGAGGATTTCTTTTTTTGTTAGACACCTAGATCAAGTTTTGGAGATGATGAAGATTTCTTTCAGAAAAGAGGAATTTTGTATTTTGAAGAGGAAACTCAATGATGATTAGAACCTAGGGAAAAAAGAGAAATGGAGGCGGGAAACCAATTGACAATGTGTCAGTGGAGCTTTAAAAGACAAGAAGACACATGTATTTAATGTCAAAACTTGTCTTTTTCCTTTTTCTAGGAGGAGAGAAAGTGACGACACAGAGGAATTGTGACACTCTAAACCTCAAAATGACATATATAATAATTTATACTAGATATTTTTTAAAAAATAAAATTTGCACAATATAAAGAAAATCTATTGACAAGAAAATAAAATATTTTGTAACTAATTTACAATATCACGTTTCTCAAAATACATACACATGGAACAAGTTAAACTTTATTACTCAATCAAAACAATTTAATCTCAATGAACTTGATTTAACTATAAATTCTTATTTTAATTCCAAAAACTTACTAGTACTAAGGTTTTCATATAAAAAGTCATTTGTAATTACATAACTAAAATATAAATTATACCACTTAATTCCTGATATCACCTATTAGAGCGGAGTTTCTCCCAAACTTTAACTTCAAGATTCATTAACCTGTAATAATTGCGATTTTGCAAATGCAGGGCCAAACCAGTCAAACACAAACAAGCAAGGAGCTAAGTTTTGAAATCATGTTAATAGTATAATATAAGTAAGAAGAACACACAAACAATCATAATATACCATACTATAACACAAATATTCTTCAAGGAAAAACATCACATTATAGAGATAGAACTACTCGAGTAAAATTAATGCATTTCAATATAACACCAAATCATCTAAAGAAATTATTATCACACAAGATACCTATTAATCACAACAGAACAATCACAAGAAAATGCAATGCAATGCAATGCATGAGCTTAGAGTCTACTTCACAATGTGGTACCATTCTAACTTTGAAGTACTTGGTTAGGAGGCTTGATACTATGGCACCACTTGGGTGGACGGACAATTCAAATTGACCATGTCCTCATATATTCCCTCAACTCAACTAGAGACACATATACGCGACAGTCGAGGTAAACGTGTGTTGCATGGTAGCTCCCGACATTTTGAGTGCTACCTCCAAGTCACCTAGGAATTCCTCACCCGAATACCTCCAAGGTCTAATAGTCTTGCCTTAAGGCTCAACATCAGACCGCCACAATCAAACTCATTCAGATGTACTTTCCTGGAATCACTAGGCTTGTTAGACCCTACCTATAGATGACAAAATAATCTCCACTTCATAAATTCTCAATATTTATTTTCTCCCCTCGTTAGCTTAGACTATTCCATTAAGAACATCATATTTAGAAAGCATCACTTTCTCATCAACTATGGGGTACTTCAATATTCTCATCACAATTTTATAACATCATTAATCATAAATAATCATGATCATGAGAAAAATAATCACAATATTATAACATCACTTATCATCAATCAAAAATCATCATTCTCATCACGTAAATATATATCATACCATGCATCTATCTATTATTATCACATCACATAAATTCGTTTAATCAAACATATACACATAATTTCATTCGACATCCAACATCACAATAATGACAAATATCAACTACCACACAAGTATTGAAAATTAAATCAAACAACATATAAACATTTCTATTTCACATTTTAATCTCACAATTCTCATATTTTACATTAATCAATTTATCTCTCAAAAGGCTATTGTCGTACGTAGCGAACCCCAAATGAAGCATTGGAAAATATGGTTTTCCCGTTCATCTCACAATATATTATACTCATGAATTCAAATCTTATCTCAACCCTTACCTTATTTTGACGCTTTCACACACGAGTACGATTCCACGAGCTAACAATCTTTTTTCTTTGACTTTTTGTCCTTCAATCGATCTAGCTCAACAGTTTATGGATAAACGTCAAAAATAAATTGTGAGAAGATACTCTAAAAACTAAATTTTGAAATCCGATCAAAGAAAATTACCTTAATTCAAAAAATCAATCAGTGGATACTATAACCACTTTTCACACAATCATTTTGGCGTTGGTTTCACTCAAATCAGACTTACGGTGAAGAAGAACGGTGCAAAATAAGGAATTTCATAAACGGAGAAGTCGGCTATTTTAGAGAGAAATTGAGGTTGTTAAAATTTTGGAAAATTGTGTATAATTAACTAGCTAAATGAATGAAACAAGATATTCAAATTTGGGAAAAAATAAAAAAAAAGTTTTCTAAAATAATTGTCGATCACCGGTGCCATACGATAGTCTTGTTGTTTGTTTGCTTTTGGTTTTACGACGGCTGATTGGCCTGAAGCTCCATTCCTTATTCTTTATTTTATTTTATTAACACAATTAGGGATTTAAATCCTTTAAACACATAGGCCAAACCCATTAGTCTCTTTTTATGTTTTACTATTACTATTTTTATTTTATTTTTTTTAAAACACAATCTCATTAATAAAAAATTATTGATTCAAAACTAATATTTTATAAAATAAAATAATTAATTTTTTAAAATACATTAATAACCAAAACTCTAATATTTAAATTAATCATTAATATTATATATATTTTTTCCAATACTTACATTAAATTACTACCATCGTTAGAAAATATTTGAAATTATAAATAAATATAACATCAACACTTTATATTAATTACTAACTCAAAATAAGTAAATATAAAATCACTATATTACTACTATCTCAAGATAATTATTTATGAATTAAATAATTAAAAATAGAAAATAATTATAAATAATTGGAATATAACTATGTGCACACTTAATATCAATTAACTACATTGTCAAATATCACATTAATTACGTACGTACATATACACGTAAAATCGTCAAAAATTTTATTCTTTAAAGTATTACACTAAAATATTATTTTGAAATATATATATATATATATATAATACTTGTTATTTAGATTACTCATTTAGTACAATATGTATAAAAGTAGCACATCATCTAAAACACGTATATAACGAAAACTAATCACAAAATTTATCAACATGTATTCTAAAATAATTTTAATATCAAATTAATTATTTAAAATAATATGTCATTAATAAAATAATTTATAAAATTTGGGGTGTTATAGGAGTAAACGGAGAATGATGTTTTAAAAAAAAAATAAAAACGGAGATCGGTGAACGTTCTCCCTTTGTGCAGAATACAAAATTAACACGAATTTATTGGATTTTTGACAATTTTCATCTTTTCTTTGATGAAATTGAAACTTTTCTCAACTAGAGGTTTTGTAAATATGTTAGCAAGTTGTTTTTGAATATCAACAAAGATGAATTCATTTTATTTCTTGTTAACATGATCACGAACGAAATGATGCTTGATTTCAATATATTTGGATCTAGAGTGCTGAATCAGATTTTTAGATAGATCAGTTGCACTAGTGTTATCGCAGTAAATTGAAATACTTGAATAACTTACAGAGCAGTCTTCAAGTTGATTTTTTATCCAAAGAACTTGTGAGCATCAGTTTGCTACTTAGACATATTTAGCTTCGATGGTTAATAAGGCTATTGTGTTTTGTTGCCTTCAAGACTAGCTTATCAATGCTTCACCTAGGAACTGACATGCTCCATTAGTGCTTTGTTTAAATCCTATCTTTAATTTAATACACTCAAAAGCACAAGTTAAATTAACATAACATTTAGAATCATAATTAACATTCTTAATTAACATTTACTTATTTTCATCAAAATTTAAATTGAGATTTTGTCTTAATGGTGTTTAATTACTAAAATTGAACAAAAAAGTTTATGAATTGATTCAAATAATATTTAAAATTAAAAAGAGTAATCCAATTCAGCTTTTATAATAAAAAAAATATTAGGGATTAGTTTCACTTCGAATCCAACCATAGCTTTTAATTTGATCCTAGTTACTAAATTGCTTTATTGAATTGTTATTGAATTCTCTTTATTATTCTTGCCCTAATATCTTAGTGATAGAACCTTCAATTTCAAAGTAATCCCTAATTCCTAAGTGGATTTAATATTAGAATCAATTCTTAAAGTACATGAATTATCTTATTAAACTATTGTCTTTGCAATTACATTAATTGGTTTTATGAACTACGTCTATCCTTAAACTGTAATATCATGAATTTCTCATCTCAAGCATTTGTAAAGTTCATTTTCGTTTCAAAATACAAATCATAGAACATATTAAAGTTGATCAAGAAATAAAAATCATTAAGCACAGAGAAGAGAAAAATAATTCAATAAACTCGTTCATATAACTAGAAATCAAATCACAAAAATAAGAGTTTCATCTTGTTTCACTCATCCCTAACAAATAGGATTTAGTTACTCATGATAGAAATACAAAGATAGGGATTAAAGAAGAATTACAAGAAGGATTCATGAATGATGTTTGATAAAAATCCTCCAATGGTGTTAAGAACTTCTGTCTATGAGTGACAAGTCTTCAAACTTCCCAAATGTCAAGAAAGTTCCTAAAAAGGGATAAAAACGTGCTTTAATGTATTATGATGCACGTCACGCACCCTAGGCGCGCTTCAAACCCAATTCGCCATATCCAGTGGTGCAGAAATGTGCCCCAGACATAGGTTTCGCGCTTTAGACGCAAAACCTCTTCTATATGATGTATACTGCATTTTTCTCCTCTTTAAATTCCAATTTTGGATTTGTTGTCTTCTTGAAAATTGTATCTATGGATCTCAGCTTTTATTTTCACTTAGTTTGATGCCAATTGGACATCTAAAACTCCTAATATGGTTGAAATACTCCACATAGTTCATGTTGATTTTTCACCAAATTTTAGCATTGCACTTAAACAAAGAAACAATGCAAAACTACCAAAAATCTGTACTTAATCAATGAAATAACAACATAAATAGTTCATTAAATTCAAGAACTAAAATTAACAAAATTAATAAAATAACTCCTTAAATTAACTAATGATTAAAGATAAATAAGACTAAAAACAATAAAAAAAAATGCATAAGATGAAGAGTTATCACTATGTCACCAATTGCAGTTGTTTCACTATGGAAAACAACAACTGCAACATTGGACGATGAAGTAATAGATGTTACAATTGTTTCAAATGCATGCTTGTACTTGTTGTACACTTTGGTAAGATTAAAATTAATGGATTTCAAAAAACTTTCCATAAAAAGTGGTTTATCATGATAAATATCATTGAATACCACTCCACATATCTTAACTTGTATCGGGGATCTAAAATAATACCAAAGTAAAGAAGATGATATATGCTAGTTTCACGACCCCAACATTTGATGTAATTCTTCATCATTTCCTTAGCCATTGAGATTGAACAAGTGTTAAGGTCCTAGTATGAGCACTTAAGTTCAATATAGATGGAAGCAAAGTAAGGAAAAGTGGTATGCAAACTTGTTTATTGTGAGGTTGCAAACACTTTAGTTATGTCATAAAAATACTTCAAAAAATTTACAAAATACTTGCCTTTATCCCAATCATTATTAGCGGACGGGGAACCATCTCTAAAGTATTCCGTATAGCTTGAATCCTTATCTTCAAGCTTTACAATGGCTGGTTGATATCTTACAGCCGCTTCCAACATTAATTACGTCAAGTTCCACCTCGTTTGAACATCTAGTCGCAAGAATTTATTGCATGCAATTTCAGCAAATTCTATATACTCCTTAAACTTTGCGATCCTATTTGGTGAAAATCTTACATGCCTCGCAACATTTAGAATGATAGAAATTGAGGATTCAAAGTCTTTCAACCTTCAGTCACCACCAAATTAAGTATATATGCACAACATCTTATATGAAGAAAAAGTCTCGTTAAACAACAATCCATTCATTTTTTTTTCTTATCTTTTTCTTCAATAGTCCTACTACAACATCATCTGGTGATGTATTATTAATTGTGATTGTTGAAACATTTCTAAGTCTCCATTTTTTAAATGCCTCCTCAAACTTCATAGCCATGTCTCATGTCTATAGAACTACACAAAAACTTATAATTATTTTTTGGTAATTCCACTCTCTATCATAAAGTAGGCTATGAGGGTCAAACAATTAAGATTTTGGACTGAAGTATATCAGTATGTAGTAACAGCCACTCGACTACAATCAAACCTAAAGAATCATTTAAACCTAACATTTTCATCTAAATACAACTAAAAACAATACCTTGTTGCAGTATGCCTTGATGGAATGGTAATTTGGGGTTATAATTATTTACACATGTACTTAAATCCCTCCCCTTCAACTACTTTAAAGGATTGCTCATCTGAATGATAAAAACACACCAAGCCTTGCTACATGCTTGGGCATTAAATCTAGAACTTGAAACAACCAAACTAGATCATTCACTTGTTGGAAATTGTAAAATGGTTTGGCTAGAGTCAGTTGCTACATTTAAAGGATAACTTATACATGTTAGCATGTGTTGTTTCAGGTTTGAAGTGTCATGTTTATTGGCATCATTAAACTACTTCTGATGGCAATATTTATATGTAGAAATTCTAACATCACAATCAAGTAGTTAATTAAAGTGATCCCAAAGGTTTTAAGTTTTTCTAGAACCACCTGAAAGGAGGAAGAGTATTTTATAGAACACTAGATTGATTAACAACTTGAGTGGATTGATTATTAGCAGAAGTTTGATTATGAGAAAGATTAGAAGAGAATTTCTCCATCATTGATACATAAAGATTGTTTTGTTTAAGTCTGATTCAGATATTCCGTTTTAATCAAAGATTTTATTTGTTTAAATTTTTATAATAGATTATTGTCCTAATTTAGGTTTGTAATTAATTTTTTTCCCAATTTAAATCTTTTTGTGAACTTATATGATTTATTTATTTATTGAACAATTAGAATACAAGTTCAGTAAATAAATAAATCATATAAGTTCTTATAAATTCATACAAACTGAATCATGTGCAGCTCATAAACACGGGATGAACAATAGACAAGTTAACTAATAAACAAATTTAGTTTATAAATATGTAATAGACTTAATTACCATATCACATAAAGCATATTATTAACATGCACTAACCCCTAGACCAGTTAAATTATTCTAAAATAAATATGCAATCTAAAAACAATATACACAATTTATTTTCAACAAGTTGAATAACAAAATATTTACAATGTGTTTAACTTTCAGATTTCGAGCCTAGCTCCTTGCATGCTCTTGTCTTGTATGCCTTGCTTCATTATTCTAATCAGAAAAGTTCAAAAAGTAGTAAGTAATTCACTACAACATAGAAATATTTAATTATAATGAGACAAACATAAATGTATAACTAAAAAAGAACAAATAGATCAAACATAAATGTAAAACTAAAAAAACTAAACAAATATAAACATGAATGTAAAACTACAAAGAATAAATAGATCAAACAGCAAAGTAAAACTAAAGAGTATAAATAGATTAAACATGAACATAAACTCAAGAAACTTAACTTACAACCTAAAGAGCTCAAAATACATTAACCTAGAAACTTACATAAAACCTTAACCCATTTATTACTTAAAACCTCAAACAAAATAAACACATCAAACATGAACATAAAACCGTAAAACTAAAGTCAGAAAATACAAGAACATAAACCTTAAAATAGAAAATGCAAGATAAAAAAATAGCAGCCTGCAAAAATAGCAAATTTGTAAATAACTACAAATCTAAAGCTAATAAATCTAAATCTACATAATATGCATATGAAATCAGTTTCAATTGGAAAAAATCTTCACAATAAATTACACCATTATACAAGAAACACTCAAATAACATCGACTAGTGGAGAGGAACAAGAAATAAGTTATACATAAGGTGTTTCTATCTATGTAAATATGTCCAAATATACATTAAAAGAAAACACTAGAAATCAGAGATGAACCTTAAAAACTTAAAAGATAGATTAAGAAACCTTAAAAGAAACCCTAATAAACTAACCTTATTTAAATGTTCAATAAAGAAAGGAGATATGGACAACTTCTAATATTATCATTACCTAAACATAATGGAAACATGATAAAGCAAATAATAGTGAAAAAATATCAAACCCGAACACAAAATAGTAACTTCGATGAGAAGAAGGTTATTCATTAAGGTGTTGGAGAAGATAGAAAGATTTTTCAAGATAAACATTGAATACATTTTATAAGATTGGAGGGTTCGGGTTTTGTAAAAATCTCAATGGAAACTTAGGTTACACATGGATTTCGATGCATGTTTGATTTTGGAGCTAAGGTGGAGACGGAGGGCGTGGTGATTGTTGGGAATGGCATGCAAGGTTTGGCCATTTAAACTTCAGGAGTTTGAGTCAGGTACGTTCTAAGAATATGGTTGGTAGAATTCCTAGGATTGTTGTTCTTGAGAAGAAATGTGAGGTTTGTATGGCAGGAAAGAATCCAAAAACTCATTCAAGTGTAATCTTTCTATCACAACAAAGGAAGTGTTAGGAGTGATCCATTCTGATATTTGTGGACCTTTTGAGGTTCCATCCCTTTGACATAATAGATACTTCATTTCATTTGTTGCTGAATTCAATTTAATGATATGGGTGTCTTTAATCAAAATCCATAATGAAGCACTTGAGAATTTTAAAATAGACAGACCAACAAAAAGATAGGAAGACAGACAAACTGAAAAACTTACAAACAGAGAGATAGACAAAGACACATACAAACAAACAAACATACAGAGAGACAGAGAGACAAACAGAGAGACATTACAAAGAGACTTACATATATACATACAAAGAGACAGAGAGACAAACAAAGAGACTTACATATATACATACAAAAAGACAAAGAGAGAGATAAACAGATAGATAGACAGACACAGAGAGAGAGAGACAGACAGACAGACAAAGAGATAGGCAGTCAAATGCACAGACCAACAAAAAGATAGGAAGACAGACAAATAGAAAAACTTACAGACAGAGAGATAGACAAAGACACATATAAACAAACAGTCAGACATAGAGACATTAACACTGGGAGACAGACAGATACAAAGAGAGAGAGACAAACAAAGATAAAAAAGACATAGAAAGAGATTGAGAGAGAGAGAGAGAGAGAGAGAAAGAGAGACAGATCGAGAGACAAATAGATAGAGAAGCAGGCAGACAAACAAACAGACAGACAGGCAGGAAGATAGAAAGGAAGGCAGGAAGACAGACAAACAGGCAGGCAAATAGGCAGCAGACAGGCAGGTAGGAATACAGATAGACAGATAACCAGACATGCGGGCAGGCTGACAAATAGACAGACATACAGACTGACAAACAGACAAACTGACAATCAGAGTGACAGACAGACAGACAACAGATTGATAGAAATTTTGCTCTTAAAAACTAGTTCTTTTTCAAAAATAGTTGAAGATAAACACTTGAAAACAAGATTAAAGATAAGACATAAAAAATTTAAACACACAAACATAGAGATAATGTTAAGAAGAAAAGCATATTAATTTTATAGAAGTTCATAACTATATGTTGCTACATCTAATGCTCACGTTATAGAAATTTTTCCTTCTTCACTCATATGATTTAATCCACTAAACAAATACTTCAATTATATTTGAGACAAGGTGAATATTATTAATATGGCTCTCCAAATTTAACAACTAATATTTTCTCTGCCTCTTTAGGATATACAATTATTATTTACTCTTTCACTATTTCACTATACAATTGAACACTTGTCTTTTTAGAAATTCTTATACTAGAAGGAGTATTGTCACATTTGGTCTCAATTACAAATCTTCAAGTTTATGTCTAAATTAAGACAGATAGACATACAGATAGCCATACATAAAGACATACATACAGACAGACACACAAATAAACAAACAAATAGATAAATAGACAAACATACAAACATACAGACAGACAAACATACAAACGACACACAAATAGTCAAACAAACAAACGAACAGACACACAGGCATACAGAGGGACATGAAGACAAATAGACAAATAGATGGACAGACAGACAAACATACAGACAAACACGCAAACAGTTGAATCAATTTCATGATCATTTATAAAATACAAACCATCATCAGTTGAATCAATTTCATGTGGTTATGATTTCGCAAAGAAAATATCATTACCAAGATCTTCATCGTTATTGTTATCATCACTTATTTTATTGATCACTAGGACAATGGACCATTTATCGTTGGTAGGATCAGTGTCATAAAACACTTGTTCAGCTACGAGAGTGACTCTGCTATTTTGCATAGCAGTTTGATCATCTAGTTCTTTGGTATAAAATGTGTAGCAATTAATTACGTAATTGGTGTAAGAAAAGACATGTAAACTCCAACTATTTGCTAGCCACTTCAATCTCTATGAAATTGAACTTGGATCTATATCAAACTTTGAGTTAATGTCATTTTTTAGCCATGTTATAAAACTTTGATTGTTCTCTCGTGTTATCCAATTTTGATTCCTATTCATGTTCAAACTAGACAACTAATCCATGTGTATTGTAACATACGATTGAACCACATCATTATTGTGCAAAACATACAATTGTGTATGCTCCCATTCTATCCTTGATATAGTCATTACTCGGTTTCCAATTACCTTTTCTCCTATTATTCTTCCTGAAAGACGAGACATGGGAATCCCTATGCATTCAACATTGGATAGATATTTAGTACAAAATTCAGCAACTTCTTCGACAATGTCACGTTCAAGAAATACAACCTTCTGGTCGACTTCTACTTTTCACGTACCCTTTTAGTATTTTCTTATATCGTTCTATCAGATACATCCATCTCATATAAGCTGACCCATAAAGTTGTATCTCCATAACAAGATTAATAGTAAGGTGAACTATTATATCGAAAAATGAGGGTGGGAAATACTTTTCAATCTCACAAAAAGTAACAATAATTTTCCTCTGCAATATCGATAATTTCTTAGGATCGACCACTTAAATTTCCCCAAAGAAGAAACATAATTTATTTATTGCTCATCGAATTTTTTCAAGTAAAATAGAACGTATATCTATTGGTAGCCAAAGCTGGTGGCAAAAAGATAGTCAGATAGACAGTTGGTGGTAAAGGAGCAGCACCTTCCTCTGATTTTCCATTGAATGCATTTCTCCACCGATGATACTAATGACTAAAAGGTAAAATCTACGATGTCCTAGAAATATGTTCTTCTTACAATATTTCAACCGCATCCAATTTGTATTCTCTACACATATATGACATGCACGTTAACCTTTAATGCTATATCTTGATAAATTACCATATGCTGGAAAATCATTAATTGTGTCAAACAACATAGCCCTCAAATTGAAACACCCATCATATACTTCTACACCTGTCTCCCACATATTTTTTAAATCTTCAATTAAACGAGTCAAGTATACGTCGATATCATACCCCGATTGTTTGAGTCAAGAAATTAATAGAGACAACATCATAAAATTACGCTGCACACATAACCATGGAGGTAGGTTACAAATCAACAAAATCACAGGCTACGTGATGTGTGAGATGCTTTGATGTCCATGTGGATTCATTCTACTAGTAGAAAGTGCAAGTAGCAGATTTCTCAACTCTCTAACGAAATCAAGATAATCATTATCAATTTTTTCCTATTATGGAGAATCACCAGGGTGTCGAAATTTTCCATCTCTAATTCTTTCATATGCATGCCATGTCAAGTGCTCGGAATCTTCTTCACTGCGATAGATGTGCCTGAATCTTGGTATTATAGGAAAATGCCACACGACTTTTGATGGAGTAAATCCTTTCTTCTTATATCGAGATACATTGCATTTTAGAAACGCCTTTAGTAATTCATATTTGTTCGAAATAAAATGCAATTGTTAGGACACGCATGAATCCTTTCGTAACTCATGCCAATAAAGCACAAAATTAGTTTAGCCTCGTAGGTTCGACTAGGAAGTCCATTATCATCTAGCAACATATCTTTTAGGAGTGTTAAAAATTTTGTGAAGCTTTTATCATATCATCCATTAATCGCTTTTAAGTTGTACAACTTTAATATCGCCAACAATCTTGTGAACTTAGTACAACTATTATATAATGGTTTCATAAAATCACTCAACAAACTCTCAACCATTTTAGAACAATCCCGAAGATCTTCTTCAACTACTTTTGCAATCTCCTCAACTCGGTCATACTAATATGCATTTTTAATGAAATCATTTGAAGCATATGATGAATCATTCTCAAAATTAGTGTTCCCTTTTTTTTTTGTCACCATGTCTTATCAAACATGTATAGCTTTGATCAATTCCATGTCATACTAAATGTCCTTCCAATTAATCTACTCTAACATGTTTTCCAAAATAACATTTTAATCAAGGACAAATGATTCGATTTGGGTATTTTGCATTCTTCACTACAAACTCAACAAACTCCTTCACTCCATTTTTATACTCTTATGACAATCGATTGACATACATCCATTTTTTGGTCCATTTTATATGACCTATATAAATGCAGTGTTACACAAATGATAAGTTACTGATAATATTATACCAATCTATAGTATATATAATCTAATATTGGAAAATGGAACCAAGAACCAAGGAAACAATTGATTTCAAAACAGAACAGATCGAACAGATTTTATATGATTTATCATGTAACAATTTATTAGATTTATCAGGTAACAATTTATATGATTTATCAAGATTATGTCATCTACTATCAGGTAACATTTTATATGATTTATCGGGTAACAATTTATCAGTTTTAGTGACAACAAAAATTTAATAAATACATTACCTAAGACAACAATCACTTAATAGAAATGGGCGGACAGTAGAGGAGGATTCACACAGTAACGGAGAGGAGGGTTCGTAGGATTAGGGAGAGAACGTATTAAATATATTTTTATTTATTTATCAATACTATATAATATCTAGAATTTGTGGTATACACAATTAAAATAAAATTATGTGAAAGGGTTTTGTACAGTTATATATATATATATATATATATATATATATATATATATATATATATATATATATATACTTAAAAAAATTATATATTAAAAGGAAATGATTTTTATCAAGTACGCACCATTTTATAGCGGTTACATACAAAGCGCCCTAAAAGACCTTGTAATTATGTAAAAGCGCTATATTTTACAGCGCCTATATATAAAGCGTTATCAACATAATGCAAGAGTGCTATATTTCATAGAGCTCATATACAAAGCACCCTAAAAAGCGTGGTAAATATTATGTTACAGCGCTATATTTTACAGCGCTTTGTATATAAACACTCTAAAAGTGTTGTAAACATTATGTGAAAGCGTCGTGTGACCATACAATAACACTTTCAACAAAAGCGTTGTAAACATTATGACTCTACAACAGCGCTTTTGCAAAAGTGTTTGTTAGAAAAGTGTTGTTGTATCATCTGTTAATTTAAAATATTATACAATAACGCTTTTAGTTAAAAAGCGCTATTAATTCTATTTTTGACATAGTGTTGCCTTATCCATCTTGTTGGCTATATTTCTAAAAGGTAAAAAATTTAATATTTTTAAACAAAAAAACATGATTGTTGAATACATTCATGTTTTTTGAAGATCTTAAAACGTTTCTAAAAGTGCAATGTAATAAAAAGATCATTAAGAAAGATGAAAGGTAAACAAAGATCGAGATAGTTTAGAGTTGATTTTCCTAAAGGGCTCTGGGTTTAAAATTTTTGAAAGTAAAACATTGGTGTGTGTGTGAAAAGATAATGATAAAACCTTTTGAAGTGATGAAAAAAATTGAGACAATACAAGTGTAAATAAAGAAGGAAAAAAACAAAGAAGATGAAAATCAAAATCTTCAATTTCATCAAGCAGTAGATGCTCACCAAACGTTTTTATATTTTCAAGATATTGGTGGTCATTCACTGTAGAGACAAGTCATAAAAGAGTAAAATAATTGATAGTGATTTCAACAAATGTACTGAATTATTGCAAGTAATAATAAAACAATAAAACTAAGTGTCGAACTCAAGAATTGTGTTATACTATTAAATAATTTCTAATTACTAAATTGAACAAAATATTCATATTTGATTGAGAATTTCTTAAGATTATAAGAGAAAAAGTATTTTAACTTTATAACAAGAAAAGTGTCAGCAATGAGTTTTACTTTTATGTCCAACCATTGACTACAAGTTTGATCTTGGTTATTAAAATCCATTTTTGAATGGTTATCGAATTCTCTTTATAGTTTTTATCATGATTCTTAAGCGACATAACCTTTAATCCTTAAATAACTCATAATTCCTTAGTGAGGTTAAGATTAGAATTAAGTTTAAATGAACAATAACTCTCATATTGATCAATTTCATCTGCAATTATCTAAATTGGTTTAATGTGTCTACATCTAATTCTAGAGTACAAAGTCATGAATTTCTCATTCCAATCATTCATATAGTCCACTTTCCACTCAAAATATAAATTGTAAATCAAATTAAAGGTGATAAAGCTGTAAAAAGCATTAAGCACGGGTATTTGCAAAACAAATAAATAAACTCATTCAAATGCCCACAAATCAAATCAAACATTCAAAGTTTTCATCTTGTTCGACTCATCCCCAATAATGGAGAGTTTAGCTACCCATTCTTAACAATTAGATGTAAAAGTTGGAAGGACTACACATGAAAGGTCAATAATGAAAATAAAAACTCAGTATTCTAGTGGAAACCTTCAAATTTCAAGCTCCCTTATTACCTCAATATGTCGCTTCAGCTTGATGAGATATGGCATTCTCTAGGCACCAATATCAAGAATTTGAATCCTTCAATTTCTAGAATAAAATGAGTTCCCTGGGTGCAACTCTAAAACTTCCTAAGTATTGTCTTGCTTTGAACAATCCACCTCTTGCTAAAAAAACTGAAAAAAAAATACTCTAAAAATTTATTTGATTAGGAAGTAAAACACACCACTTGTACTCACTTACTCAAAGTATAATAAAATTAACCGAGACCACAAAATTAACCTCATCAAGGATGGGGTAAAATCGGTCCATGCATGTGTATGCATAGGATACTACTGGAGGATAGGGCAAAATCAGTCAGGCAGCCCCAATGGCGACCTAACCCATTAATTCTGGATGTTGAAAAAAAAGAAGTGACCAAGCTCTTGCAAGCAAGCATTATATATCCCATCTTTGATAGTCAATGGGTGAATCTAGTGCAGGTAGTCCTTAAGAAAATTGGACTCATTGTGGTTAAAAATGAAAATAATGAACTTATCCCCACACGAGTGTAGAACAGCTAGAGGGTATGCATCGATTACAGGAGACTAAACCAGCAAACAAGAAATGATCATTTTCCTTTACCATTCATTGATCAGATGCTTGAACAGTTGGCTGGTGAGTCACATTATTGTTTTCTTGATGGTTTTTATAGTTATTTTCAGAGCCATATTGCACCAGAGAACTAATAAAGGACCATGTTTACTTGCCCTTTCGGCACATTTGTCTATAAGAGGATGCCCTTTGGCCTATGCAATGCTCCTGGCACTTTCCAACGATGCATGAGTAGTATTATCGATGATTTGATAGAAAATTGTATTAAAGTTTTCATGGATGATTTTATTGTGTATGGTTCCTCATTTGATGCATGCTTGAACAATTTAGATAGAGTTTAGCATGGATGTATTGAAACTAACTTTGTGCTGAATTGTGAAAAATGTCAATTTATGGTTGAATAAGGCATAGTTTTGGGACATGTGATCTCTAAGAATGGGATGGAAGAAGATCCTTCCAAGATTGATATGATTTCTAATTTGCCTTACCCATCTTGAATCCTCTAGATTCGTTCTTTTATTTTCCATGTACGTTTTTATAGGCGTTTCATCAAAAATTTCAACAAGATAACTTTTCTGTTGTCAAATTTGCTGCAAAAAGATGTCAGTTTCACCTTTGATGACAAATGCAAGAAGGGGTTTGATTTCTTAAAGGCCACACTGACCTTTACTCCCATGATTCAGCCACCCAATTGGACCGTCCCTTTTGAAAGTTATGTGTGATGCATCTAACTATGCAGTGGAAGCAGTCCTTGCACAAAAGGTTGATAGGGCTGCCAATGTTATTTATTATACTTCGAGGACTTTAGATTCTGCACAAGCTAATTATACTACCACTGAAAATAACCAATGTTTACTTGAAACCCTACCATTCATAGCCTGTACATCTAATCCAAGAATGCAAAGTTATGAATTTCTCATTTCAATCATTCATATAGTCCACTTTCGATTCAAAATATTAAATTGTAAATCAAATTAAAGATGATGAAGCAATAAAAAAAAAACATTTAGTTTAGGGATGAGCAAAACAATTAAATAAACTCATTCAAATACCCATAAATCAAATCAAACATTCAAAGTTTTCATCTTGTTCGACTCATCCCTAACAAAGTAGAGTTTAACTACTTATTCCTAACAAATAGATGTAAAAGAGATGAAGGACTACACGTGAAAGGTCAAGAATGAAAATAAAACCAGTATTCTAGTGGATACCTTCAAATTTCAAGCTCCCTTATTACCTCAATATGTCTCTTCTGCTTCCAAAATGTTAGAACTCTGATTCTGTTGTGAAAATCAGCTTTATTACGACAGATTTATGTAATAGTGTCTCCTGACGAGGATGTGCAATCTTGAAAATTTTGAATTTTTGCTTGGCGAAGAGGTTTCGTCGCTAGTTAGCTCTCCGACGACATGTGGCCCTCTTTAGGCACCAATACAAGAATCTTGATATGATCCTATTTTTCATGATTCACTTTAAGGATCATTCTAGGTTGGGAACTTACAGATTTGAGTCAAAAATGCTTATTGATGGAGAACACGACAAACAGAGCTACGTGTTGGTGTATATGACCTCTGATTTGCGTACGAATTATGCAGAATGATGTCTAATCTAACATGAATGCACAACGGTTTAATAAATTCAATTTTTATTTCACACCAAATTGAATACGGTCCCTAGTTAACAATTCTAATGAATGTTAAACTATATGGATCATATGGAGAAATGCATTAGACAAGAATGATTATTATTATGAATGTTGATTTACATGTAATTATTATTAAGACAATTAATCAATATCCAAAACGAAATAATTGCAGAAATGTAAACAAGATAAGGGAAAAGAAAAGGTGTACGCAGTATTTTATACTGGTTCAGCCGTCCCTTGACGACCTACATCCAGTCCCAAGATCCAACAAGATCTTAGCCTATCCAATAGAACTTCTTAGAATCAGTTTACAGATTTTTACAGCGTGCCTCGCACCAATCTTAAACTATTCTCCCTGTTCTATCTTTTCCCTTCCCTGAATTCCAAAGTTTAAGTCCCATAAACTTGACCAAGAATTCAGTCAAGCGTCTTCTTGTTGACAACCCTCAACCTCGAAGAACACCACCAGTAAAGACTGGATTTTCTCACAGTAATTTGTTTACAAAAAGTGTTTACAGAAATGAAAAAGATCAATTATACAAAGTTCTTGATCTTCAAACTTCTCAAAGCATTCTTTCTCAATTTAGTCTTTTTCAATCCTCATTGATCATAAATGTTGATTGCTCATGGCTGAAAAAGATGTTCAAAGTAATGTTAGTTGAGAAAGAGTTAGTGGTAAAAAATGATAGATCTCAATGGTTGTAAAAGTTCTGAAAATTCTGAATGTGTTCTCTATCATTATTAGTGTGTGAAAGCAGTTTATATAGTTTCTGGAAAAACAACGTATGAATCGATTTGGCAAATCAATTCATTAAAGTTATAAAGCATACTAATCGATTTCGCGAATCTTGTTTTTCTTGAATCTTGAAACTGCTTACACTAATCGATTTAACTAATCGATTATTTTAATTGAGTTCTTCAGACTTGGATGAATGTTCTTAATTGAATCGATGTTCATAATCGACTTGGCGTATTTTGTTCCAACAACGAGATCAAAATAATCGATGTACTTGATCGATTCAACCAATTCAGTCATCTCTGTTTCTAAAATATTTTGTACCAATCGCTTTAGTCAATCGATTACACTGGTTCCAGGGACACATTGATTTTCAACAATCGACTTGCCTAACCGATTGAAAAATTAAGTCTGAAGCTTATTTCAGCAGTTTGCTCTTTAAATCGCTTTACCATATCAATTGATGCCAAACTTAATTCTACTGAAATAAAATAGTTGATTGTGCTAATCGACTGTGTATGTTCCAGACCAATGTTATTTTTAAACTCATTTTACAGAATCGATTTGCCTAATCGATTTAGTAATCATTGGTTTAGCTCTGGGACATTCACACTCGATTGTGTCAATCGATGTAGACAAACAAACAATAAAGAAGTGATTGGTTTAATCGATGTTCCAAATCGATTAGTCTGCAAGGCATGCTACTGACTTGCGCATTTTAATTTCAGTAAGTGTACCAATCGATTTGTCTAATCGATGTAAACAATCAGGTCAGTCCTAGTGATTTAACCAATCGATCTGCCTAATCGATTTGTGGCAAACTAGCTCTCTGACTTGCACATTTTATTTTCTAATAAATGTACCAATCGATTGGCCTGATCGATTGATGGCCTGTTTGATTTTTCATAGAATGTGCAAATCGATTTTGCCCATCGATTGATTAATCTCAGACAGGATAAAAACATTCAACCCTGTAACAGAATCGATTTTATTAATCGATTTGCTTATGAATCTGCAAGCTTTTGTTGATTTCTTGAGTTCCAAGCAATTGTCTCAAGTTTGTAGGATTGAATGGATGTTCCTGAAATTTTCTCAATTCACACTGTTAGATTTATTTAAAAGTGTATGTTTGTCAATAACTTCAAAAACGAGTGAACATATGTCTAATAATTATCCGTATGTCTAACACTACGAAACTCTGAATTAGACGATTCTAAAACGAGGTGAAAGATGACATTCCAAAATGCAAGTTAGGCAGTTGAATAATCAAAAACATTTTTGTAGAACTCGAGACATGATTCCATGCTGTTGATCATGAAAATTGATAGAATTTGAGTATTAGGGTTTGATGTAAAGGAAACTGAAATTTATAATTTCGCAAACGAACCAAGAACATAATGGCGCCACAAATTAGGGATTGATAAGCCAAAAAGAATGCCCCAAGAATTAACAACCTCGATAAGTTCAAAAGTGAATTCTTTCAGAAACTCTAGAGAGCAAAAGCCTCACAAACATGTTTAAAAAAAATCCCTTCAATGAGATTACAAATGCTTACTTATACTAAGTCTATCTCTAAACCTAAATGGGTCATAAGTGACATCAATCTCTAGGCCCATATTAGACTTACATCTTTTTTTTTCTAAAATAAACTTAATGTAAGGAAGTAAAGTATCATCACTTATACATAACATATATTATATCAATAATAAAACTATTACAATTCCAAATCAAAGCAAACTAAGAATTATTAGAAACCAAATTAAAATAAATAAAGTTCATCTTAATTTATTAAAATATGGATCATCTTCATGCTCTTGAGGACCTCATTCTTAACAAATAGATGTGAAAAAGATGGAAGGACTACACATGAAAGGTCAATAATGAAAATAACAACCCAGTATTATAGTGGAAACCTTCAAATTTCAAACTCCCTTATTACCTCAATATGTCTGTTCAGCTTCCAAAATGTTAGAACCCTAATTCTGTTGTGAAAATCATTTTAAATACGAAAGATTTATGTAACAGTGTCTCCTAACGAAGATGTGCAATTTTGAAAATTTTGAATTTTTACGTGGCAGAGAGATTTCGTCACTAGTTATCTCTCAAGCGACATGTGGTCTTCTCTAGCACTAATAACATGAATTTAAACCCTTCATTTTCTACAATAAAATGAGTTCCTGAGTGCAACTCTAAAACTTCCTAAGTATTGTATTGCTTCGAATGATTCACCTCTTGCTAAAAAAATTTGATAAAAATACTATAAAAATTTGTTTGATTAGGAAGGAAAACACACCACTTACACTCACTTACTCAAATAATAATAAAAATAACCGAGACAACAAAATTGACCTGAATTATGAATTGGTTAACCAAAAACTATTATTTGATGAATAAAAATGGAGCTAAAAGCTAAGAGAAAATACATGAACATGAAATGACAAGTGATCACAACTTAGAGTGTTGGTTTTGCTCAAGTTGTAATTTCAAATTAACCAAAATGAGGTATCAAACAAACAAAATTCCACTACAAGAGTATTCATGCTGTACTTCAAACTTCCCTGGCAGACTAAACTTGCAATTGTAGGCCATTATTTTTATACAAAAGGCAAAACAATAAATCAAACAAGCATTTCCCAAAATTCAACTTCTCTTCTCATCAACAAGTCCCTCAAGTGTTTGTCAATTTCTAGAACATGTATTACTTTATTTTTTGGTTTGAAACAATTCTAGTTGATGGATACAATATTCCAAAATAACATAAATAAACTTTTAGAGGTCTTTCAAGTTGTATTAGGATTTGAGTAAAGGTGAGTTATTTTTAAATAATAGGCTTCATAACTTAGAATTAGGCAACTTGTTTGTCATTTAGATTCCACCATCTTCAAACACAATTATTAACATCAATCAATACAGAGAGTGAAATTAAGTAATCCTCTTCTCTTTTTCAAAGTTTTTATAATTTTCTTGATATATTTTTCTCTTTTTTTCTTCTTTTTAAAAATGTTTGTACTCTGCTATGTCACTCCAAAGTTATTTTATTGATATTCTATGAACAATTCTAAACTTATAATTTATCCAAAGCTTGAAAATGAATGTCCTACCCACCTCCAAGTAAGGTGGATTATTAATGATCACGCCAATAGCTTGCTTGTAAAGCATCTAATAACACAAAGAACGAGATACATACTCTAAGGTTCTAACAACAGATAAAAATATAATTTTTCAAGGTGTTCAGAAAGGCCTAAGGTACCACACACAAAATCGTCTCGGGTATGAACATATCACATGTAATATCAATAAGAATTGATGCAATTTTAAAGAGTTAACACATGACAAAAACAAAATCACACATTTAAGAAGTACTAGTGTTTAGGCTCAATACTTGACTGGCTCTATGCCAAGAAGTGAACAATCAAAGTGTCGCATAACCTTTGCAAAATCTCAAAAATTTGCAACAATCAATCTGTAATAACTATTATAACGAACTGCAGGTTCGAAATCCATTTAGCACAAACTCAATTTTTTAAGAATAATGCCAATAGGATTCACATGCATGGAACTTCACTTGAATGATGCAATCATAATAGTAGAAATAACAAACAAGAAAAGTTAAATTTTTGGGTTATAGACTTAACACTTTATGCAACACAAAGTTAATTCATTATCCTTATAATTATTACAACATAACAAACATCGTTGGTATTGTATTTGAACCAATCTAATTTTTAAGGTTACCTCTGAAAAAAACAGGAGGTTCATAAAAGTAAACATTGTTGTATTATTGAAAATGTAGAGTAGAAACATGTTAGACCCATTACCTACACGTTCTTGGATTGTAACTAGACTCTGATACTAAATTATATTACCAGATTTTTCAATTATTACAACAATACAACCAACCTTACAAGATGTGTAAAAAAAGTTACATGCCTAATAATTAAAAAGATTAAACTAACCATAATAAGCTAAAATAAATCAACTGCATATAGCTTAATGTTTGCAACATATATATAAGGGAAAATCCTTTGAATCATGATGGGTCTGAACAGGAGAAATGTAAGCCTCAAGGTGATCTTGGCACCTCATTCTCATATGGCTTATTTCCTTTCTATGTGATAGAAGTGCCCTTTGTACGAAATTACTCTCTGTTGGTCAATTAAGTTTAGACCATTTTACCCCTAAATCATTCGGTACAACTAAAATCCATTTAATTCATGTTTGTAGTTTTTGTAAGATAGATAAAAAAAATAAAAAAAGACCATAGATTATATCTTGACTGTCAAAAAGAAACAAAATTTTAAGACCAAAATATAAAACAACCAAATATTAATTTTAAATATAAGATAAAGTAAGATATTTAATCTAAATTATGAACTAAAATAATTAATTTTTGTAGACTTACCTCTATTTTATATTTAAGATTAGAGGGAGTAATATTTTTCCTATGGAAAGGTTTAGTTCTTATACAACAAGAACTAAAATAAAACTAAAATATTTATAAAATTAACAATTGTTTCTATGAAAATAAAATAAAATATACAATTGATTTATTTATTTGTTTTACTTAACTCACAGATTTGTTAATGATTAACTGAATAGTCAATTGGATTGTTTATTTTGCAACATTCATTGGAATTTGAATCTAATTAGAATAAGTTTTGCTAAAATTTTAGTTACATCATAATCGAACTTTACTTATAAATGGAGGGTTAAAAACAATATTAAGTCGTCGTATGAATGATGTAACTGAATGGTAGTGGTCCAAAATGTCTACTGACTAACCCGTTAATTGTATACAAGTGTCTAAGTATTATTACACAATCTGCAATGTCGATGGAAAAAAGGCAGCATGTCTTTTCTATGAGTCGAACACTTTTGTTTCTTTGCTCAATATTAAAACATAAGGTTTCGATAGCTCCACCTGTTTCTTGAACAATACCCATTTTTGTTTTCCACTCACTAAAGCCAAAGAAAATGTATTCTTTCTTGTTTCTTTTTATGGGTCATAAATTTTTGTTTTTCTATCTATTTTTTATGGATGTTATTTCAACCTTATAATTTTTGACATTTTATCAAATTTTAAGTGTCCATCCTAATCATATTTTAATAGTTTTCATCAAAACTAGAAAGGACACACTATTAGAAATTTTGCCTATAATAATCGATTTGAAGAACGAATATTTTCAATTACACTGACGACCGAAATAGAGACCGTAATTTTAAACTTATGAATTAAATATTTTTTCGTCACTAAATCGGTTGCTAATAAAATTTAGAAACTGAAATAGCAATTGAATTTAGCGACAAAAAATTCAGTCGCTAATTATCACTAATAGAAAATTTGTCTTTCATACTAGCGACCGAAATAGAGATTGAAAACAAAAATATATAGTCATTCATTTGAATATTTGTCGTGTCAATTTTTTTTCTTTTTCAGTTTACTCAAATAAATCCTAAAACCACATTTCCTTCAACTGTTCTTTCTCAACACCACAACTCAGGCTAATCGACTCTTAGCCTAGCTAGACCTGGTTCAAGCAATTAAGCCAAAGCAACACTTATTCCTTATCATATTCAATTCTTTTGTCCACTTCTCTTTCTTTTTTTTCACTATTCCCACCAATCCTTGGGTTCTCTTGATGCTTTCAATCAACTTTTCTATAAACAGTCAGTTGCTTTTTCTTTCTCAACCCACCACAAATCCTAAAACCATCATCCGTTGCTAATCCCCTCTCAAACCAACCTCTGCAACTGCGACGTGAAGCCAATCGGATCTCTTAAACCGTTAAAACTACAACTGTGATGTGAAGCCCTCATTGTTTATTGTCTCGTCAGCTATCGTGAACCAAAAGGTAAGAAATTTATATTCTAATTTTCTGATTATGCATCATTATTTGTGTTTTTTTTTCTGTGATGTAATCATTTTGAATTTATTTAACTAAAGGGATAAATAAAGGGGGCAATGTGTTACTGAAATTTATGGTTGCAGTTGGTAATTAGTAAACTACATGTTTTCTTGGTTTAATTGGCTTCTATGGCATTGCTCATTTTGCAAGTACATAAAAGTGTCTTAACCTACCTGGTGCTAACTATCATTTTGCAATTTTCTTGAGTTTTATTAGTGGATTAACATATTCGAGTTTGATAATCAATAGATTAAAATGAAAATTCGCTAGAATGGTGCATGTTATTAGTAATATGGTTGCATATTGGGCAAACCTAGTAGTTTGTTTCTTTTTATGTTCTCCAAAAATCTTTAGACTTATTAGCTTTTCCTTTATCCACTTTACTTATCTTTTCTCCCTGTTTGGTTTGCACTTAGCTGTTTATTATTGTTATTAGTTATGAAACTAACTTAACTATCAGGGACCTTGTCATGAATGACTAGGGGCTTGGTATGGTTAGTAGTCAGTTTTCTTCATTTTATTATTATGATTTTGACTAAGATGATCTTAAATTTGCTAAATGTGAGAACGCTAGTTTATTTTGGTATGATTATTTGAGTCAACAAATTTAAAGGAAATATGTTATGGAGTTGACGTAAAATTTAAGGGAAATATATTTTGTAGTAGAGTAAAACTTTCCAGTTCCTGAATTGTTATTTACTCTAGGTTCCTTTGCAGTTTCTAACTTGTCAAATTGGTTGGGTTATTTAACAGTGTAAATCCATTTTTTTTAACGAAACAAACTCATTTCATTTGCAAAAATAGTGAAATGGGCAATACAATATGTTAAGTTTCAAAACCATGTAGCTAGTTGCCTCAACTATGGTATGAAAATTGGTCACCCAATTAAAATTGAAACCAAATTAAATTTATAATAATTTGGTTTTGAGTTTAATATTTGAAGTCCATGTAGCTAGCTCCTTGGTGTTTTTACAATATGTTAAGTTTGAAAACCATGTAGCTAGCTCCCTGGTGTTTTATCCCTTAATAATTTTCTAACATTGAAGCTTATTCAATTTAAAATTTGAACTTATCTCATTTTTTTTAAATTTCTAGTTATTATGAAATTTCTATACAAAATAGCAAATTAACTGATATATATCCTATACGCTTCAGCCATATATTTTTTCCATTTTATTAATTTAACACATTAATAGTATTGACTATTAAGGCAAACAAATCTTACTCAATTTGTTAACATCTGATGTTAATTTCTAATTTTCTAATTTTTTGATTATTTTTCATTCAATATAGGCATTCTTGTAATTTTGGAAAGCAAGGAGGTTGAACAATTTTTGTGTACAAGATATAAGGTTGAGTATTCAATTTTTGGAAAGTTAAGTTTTTTATTATGCTTCATTCTGTATAGACATTATGCAACGAATAATTTTGTGAATCTGGAACATGTTAAATTGCAAATTATCTATGAAAATACAAGTGTCTACATGTGCTTAGGAAGTATGATGGTTAATTACTCAAATGGTTTATTTTATATATCTTCTTGGTAGATGTTTAATTCTAAAAATTGTTAATTATAATGTATAGCATTTGTTTAATGATATTACATAAAATGGATATCCGCCAACGTCGTAGTTGGATGTATAATAGGCTAAATCCTAGTCGAAATGTGTATACTGATGCATTTCTAAAAGGGTTAAATGAATTTGTGTCATTTGTAATCCAACAACCAGACATATCAAATAGAGAAATTAGATGTCCTTGCTCTGTTTGTAAAATCATTGATTTCTTAGACTTTGAAGTGGTTAAGGTTCATATTTTAAGGAAATGGTTTAAACATGACTACTGGTATTGGACATCTCATGGAGAAAGTGATCTAGAGTTGCATGTAGAAATTAAAAGGAAAAAATCTGCATAAGAGCGACATAACAATCATTTTAATAGATTTGAAAACATGGTTTATGATACTATTGGACCACAATATCAAATGCAATGTGATGAAGAATTAGAGGAGTCTCCAAATATAGATGATCAAAAGTTCTATGATTTACTAAATGCAGCTCAAAAGCCATTGTGATCGGGATGCAACGATCCCACTAAATTATCTTTTGCTGTTAGATTGTTGGCAATTAAATCAGAGGGAAATATTTCTCAATGATCTTTTAATCAAACAGTGGCACTTATGAAGCAGACACGTCCTCCAAATAATCTGGTTCCTAAAGATTATTATAGAACCAAGAAAATAATTTCAAAACTTGGTCTCACTGCGGAAAAAATTAATTGTTGTGTAAATGGTTGATTGTTATTCTACACTGATAATGTAAACAACTAAATGAATGTAAGTTTTGTAATGCACCTCGTTATGAGAAGAAAAAAATTGGTAGGAATAAATTCAAAGAGGTGCCTATGAAAAGAATACATTATTTACCACTAATTCCCAAACTTAAGAGAATATATGCTTCGATGAGCTCAGCTCCACATATAAAATGGAATTATGAAAATAGACGAGAACCTAAAGTGATGTGTCATCCATCAGATGGAGAGGCTTAGCAACACTTTGATCAAATTTATCCCGGCATTGTTATTGAACCGAGGAATATAATATTGGGATTGTGTACTGATGGTTTTACACCATTTAATCATACTACCTCACCTTATTCATGTTGGCCGGTAATTGTAACTCCTTACAACCTTCCTCCAGAACTATGCATGACAACTCCCTACATTTTTTTCACTTTGATTATTCCTGGACCACATAATCCAAAGAGCAAGATAGATGTGTATTTGCAACCTTTGATAAATGAGCTCAAATTTTTATGGAATGAAGGAGTGTTTACATATGATATTTCCAAAAATACGAATTTTATAATGAAAGATGCATTAATGTGGACTATATGGGAATTTAGCTCTAGAATGTAAGATTGAGTTTTTGATTAGGCAAATGGAAAAAGTGTTACCACAATATATGGGAATGTTGGATTCTAGGATTTTGTAGTATTTAAGTTGATGTTTCATCCAAAGTAGTTGAGAACTGTAGCCAGCTGCTAAAATATACTCATCCTCTGTTGTTGACATTGCAATGGTGTTTTGTCTCTTACTTGATCAGGATATTAAGTTGTCATCTAAAAATGTGCAGTTTCCACTAGTGTTCTTTCTCTCAAGTTTATCTCCGACATAATTGGAATCGCCGTATCTATTAACTTTGTACTTAGGAGATTTCTTGTAGAACAAGGTAATTAAGGTTGGTAGTGCTTTTAAGATATCTAAGGATTCTCTTAACAACAATAAAATGTGATTCTCAAGTCTCAGCTTGAAATCTTGCACATACGCATATGTTAAAAATTATTTCAGGTCTAGAAGATAAAGTAGGGATCCTATTGTTCCTCTATAAGTTTTTTGGTCAAATTTTTGGCCTGAATCATCTTTTTCAAGTGAACAAGTAAGGTGCATTGGTGAAGCCATAAATTTGCAATCACTCATCTCAAACTTCTTGAGAAGCTCTTTTGTATATTTAGTTTGATGAATTTATATACTTTTTTGAGTTTGCTGAATTTGTGTCCCTAAGAAGAACTTAAGGTCTCCCGTGATACTCATTTGAAATTCACGTTGCACTTATTTAGAAAATTCTTGGCAAAGAGTGTCAATAGTAGATCCAAAAATAATGTCATCAACATAAATTTGAATTATAAGAATGTCATCTTCTATTGATTTTCTAAAAAGTATATTATCTATTTGTCCTCTTTCAATGTTATCTTTAACCAAGAAGTTACAAAGTCTATCATACCACACTCTAAGTGCTTGTTTTAGACCAAACAGAGATTTCCTAAGTTTAAAAACATGATTTATAAATTCAGAACTTTCAAAACCTGAGGGTTGTTAAACATAGACTTCTTGCCTTATATAACCATTTAAAAAAGCACTTTTAACATCCATTTGAAATAATGTAATGTTATTACTTGTCGCAAAAGAAACTAGGATACGGATAGCTTCTAACTTGGCCACTGGAGCAAATGTCTCAGTGTAATCAATGATTTCTTGTTGATTGTAGTCTTGTGCGATAAGTCCTTCCTTGTTTCTAATCACTTCACCTTTTTCATTTAGCTTGTTTCTGAAAACCCACTACGTTCCTATAATGTTCTTCTCTGGTCTAGGTACTAGATCCCAAACACCATTCCTCTAAAATTCATTTAACTATTCTTATATTGCAAAAATCCATCCATCATATGACAATGCTTCATCAATATAGGTAGGCTCAATTGATGAGAGTAAGTCAAACAAACTGGTATCTTTAAGTGATGATCTGGTCCTTAAAGGATCACTTGCACTTCCAATTATTAGAGTATCAGGATGAGATGACTGGTACTTCCATCCAGATCTTTCTTCTGACTTATCTTAACTATTTTTGACTTGATCAGATTGATACTTTGAAGATTTGTCGTATTCTTCTAAACTGAGTTTAAAAAGAAAATTTTAGAGTATTTTACTAACTCAAAAATTTTGGTGTTTTAATAGTCGAGTGTGTGTTTGTGAGATTTGGACAATATTTGTTTTATTTAGTTTTAACTAAATAATATAGATTACTTGGTTTTAAAAGTTTGGTGTGTGAGAAAGATTTAATTTTCGAAATTTTGTTGTGGTTGGATTAGTTTTATTGTGACCAAATTGTTAAACATATATATGTTAATGTAGTTAGCTCATTGAGCCTCGAAAAGGAATCGAGACTATTGGCATCAAGTTAGCGGTGGGGAGAACTCTGATATGTTAATGTTGTTGTGGTGATTAAGTTTTGATGTGATTGTGTATTCATAACTAATAACATGTGCGTTACGAATTTTATTGAGGAAAATCTGTTTTGAGTATACTCTGTGATAAGTTTGAAAAATCGTTAGTGTTAAATGAGTACTAAAAATGGAGAATCTTTTAATAATTACATTTACTTAATAATTATGGTGAAAAGAGTTAGAGTATGCTCATGCATTTTATAGTATATGGTGACCGTGATTGGGCCATGGTGATAGTGGTGACCGTGATGGGCCACAGGATGATGTCATGTGAATTGTTGGTTCATCTTATCCTTGTGGGGATTGTTGCGTCATGCTGATTTGTAAGAGATTGCACTCTAGAATATACTAATCTATGAGAGATTTTACTCTAAAAAATCGTGTTGGTCTGTGAGCGACCACACTCTTGTATGTCATGTTGGTCTATGAGCGAATGCACGCTAGTAAATCATGCTGAACTATGAGAGATTGCACCTTAGTAATTAGTATTGGTATGTGAGAGGCTGTACAATTATGATTTACGCCTCTTCGATGAGGGTTTTGGTTTGGAAATTTTGGAATCATGCGCATTGGCACATACGCATTGCATTAGGGTGTTTGGCACGCGAGTCATGTTTATTATACTATGATGATTGTATATACATACTCAGTTGTTGTTTGTTATTATGCCATAATTGCTTTGAGGTGTGAATTTGGGTTGATTAAGTTTCGATGTAATTATGTGTTCATAATTGATGTTATGAATGTTTGATGTGTGATTGAGGTGTGAATTTGTAGAGATTAATTTGGTGTGACTGATGTGTTCATAATTGGTATTATGAATGTGTGAAGTGTTAATTTATTCAGAGCCATCTTATAACTGAAAATCTACATTTTTCTCAATTGTATTTGGCTATGACATTGTTGTATTCGAATACGACAATGCTATTTTGTTAAAAACTTCATTTTTGATTTTGTTTATGCATTTTTGACATACAAAAACCATTTCAAGGAGTATGCTAAGATGAAAGGTTATTTTGTGCATTTAAAATTTAAATGTTAAGTTGTATTTGTTAATTTTGGTTAGTGATCCTTTACAGTTATTGTGGAAATCTAGATGTCAGCTTGATTTCAAGTATAGAGGTCATATGTCTTTCTTTTGTGGTTATATTTATTTCATTTTGGAAGACTGTACCTATACCTTATATTGTCAGCTTGATTGTTGTTTTGATGGGTCTATGTACCACTTTTTGATGTAACGTGGGGACTTAAAATTCTTGGGACATTGCTTTTGTATAGGTGTCTGCCGAGAATACCCCAGGGGTATGAGCTATGTTTGATAGGTCTCATAGCCCCGGTGTAATTTGTTGTTTAAAAACTTTAGATTTTTGTTTTAAAAACTATTTATGTTGTTTATAAATATTGATAACTTTTGTCATTTGTGTTACGACTTACATATTTTATCCAAAAGTTTTTCTTTCTTTATTTCTAAAATTTGATTTTTGTAAAAAAAAAAATAATTGTTACAATAGACCTCAAACTAGTTGAAGTTTATTCAGTTTTGAAATTAATCTACGGTTTGCATGACCTAATCTTTTGTGTCAAATTAGTTTCTCTGCATTTACTTACATAAGACATTTAACCTTTTGTCTTCTTGTTTCTCTAGGTTAAATATATTTATCTTGTAAATGTCGTTATGCCTCAAACCTGTAAAGAATACAGATCTATCCTTCTGACCAATTGTCTGGCTTGTTTTTTGATTGAATATAATATCATAATTATTATCACTTAACTGACTAATACTTAATAAGTTATGTTTAAGACCTTTAACAAGCAAGACATCTTTAATAGAAGGGGGAGTACCATTACCAAACGTACCTTGACCAATGACCTGACCTTTTTGCTTTCCTCCAAAAGTCATTGTGCCTTATTTGCTCAAAGTTAGTTCTTGGAACATAGACTTTTCTCTTATCATATTTTGAAAGCATACATTGTATAGGTACCATGATTGGTGTTTTAACTTGATTGTTGAGGACATATGCAACAAAGATAATTTTGTTCTTAGGTATCCAAATTTTGTTAGGTCCTGGTTTTTTAATCTTGAAAGTTTTCTTGTCTTTCCTTGTGTTTAACATGGGACAAGATAATTTAGAGTGACCTTTCTTAGAGCAAACAGTACACAAGATATCAAATGGAATAAGTTTAGGTTCAGTTACAGTTTTTTCAAATTATATACCTCTTTTTACCATTTCTACTAACTCTATAAATCATAGAAGCATATTTGCTTCTTTTCATACCATTAGTAAGAAAAACTTGAAATACCTGTTCATGCTTATCAGAGTTAGATGTGGTATTTTAAATTGATGTTGAACTATCGTTGCTTTTTAGATTTAGATTTTTAGCCTTAAGTTCAGCAATATTAGTTTTCAAATTTGCATTCTTTATCTTAAGTTCAGATATATCACTTTTCAGAGTTGCATTTTCTGTTTTAAATTCAACACTTTGATTATTTAAAGCATTAAATTTTTCGGTTAGATTTGTATTTTTTTTCCTAAGTTTTTTCATTTTTAAAGACAATTAGTGATAATTATTTAAAAAATCATTCATAACAGTAATTAAATCAGATCAAGTAAAGTCATAAAATACCTCAATTCCTTCATCTATTGATTCACTTCCATAGTCAAAATATGTGTTGGATCCAAATATAGACATGGTATAAGCCATCATAGCCAAATTTGCTTGTTCATCGTCAGAGGATTCCTCATAATCATCTCATGTAGCCATCAGACTCTTTTTCTTGGGTTTGGAATCTTTTCTCTGGTGTTTCCCTTTCTCCATATTTGAACATTCTAACTTGATATGCTTAGGTTCATTGCATCTATTGTAGATGATGTTTTTCTTGTCATATTTATTATTAATCCCTCTATTGGATTACTTGTAATATCTTTGGAGAAATTTCTTCTTTTTGTTGTGCCACATCTTTTGATTTTTTATTTTTTTTTGTTGGATATGAAAGCAATCTCATTTTCCTTTAAGTTCAGTTCTGATCATCTGAATCATTATCCTCTAATTCTAATGTTGCGTTTAGAACCTTCTTCTTCTTGGATTTCAAGGCCAGAGTATTTCTCTTCTTATTGGATTCATCTTCTTCAAGCTCAATTTCATGTGATCTGAGATGGCTGATTAATTCTTCGAGCTTTAGAGTATTTAGATCCTTTGCTTCCTGAATGGCAGTGATCTTAGGTATCCATTTGTTTGTCTAACTCCTAAGAATTTTCTTCACATGATCAACAATACTGTAACTCTTCTCAAGTGCCTTTAATCCTGAGACCAGGGTCTGTAATCTGGAAAACATTGTTTCAATGTCTGCATCTTCTTCGATCTTGAACAACTCATACTTTCGACTAAGAGGTTGGCTTTTTTTTCTTGAACTTGCTTGCTTCCTTCAAAGGTCAAAATCAGACTATCATAAATACTTTTTGTTGTCTCCTTATTGGTGCACTTGTCAAACTCCTTGAAGGTAATTGCATTTATCATGAATGTTTTGGACTTATGATGCATCTTGAATATCTTTTTTTGATCAGCATTCATCTCCTTTCTTGGAATTTCAATACCATCAGTATTCTTGTGAGCAATATAACTATCTTCCACCAAGTCCCAAAGTTCAGGATCTTGTGAAATATAGAAACTTCTCAGCATGTCTTTCCAATACTCAAAACGTTTTCCATCAAACAGATGTGGTATGTTGATGTTTCCTCCAATAGCTTCTACAATGATTCTAGACATACTAAACTCTTGGATCTTTTCTCAAACATTGTAAAGTGTTCAGTCTTGATATCGAGCTTTGATGCCAATTAAAGATGCAAACACGAGAAGGAGAGTTGAATTGTGTTTTCCAAAGTTGACAACTTTTTGATAATTTATAAATAAATAAATAAACTAGTTTGATTTTGGTGACTTACTTGGAGTAGAAGCAATAGGATTCAGATGCAGTAAACAATGAAAGCATAAATTATTTGACACGTAGATTTATCATGGTTCACCACTAATTTGACTAAATTCGATCCCCTTATTCAGAAGGCTTTAGTCCACTAATTTAAATACCTTGAATTACAAAGCACCTAGTCCTCTAAGTCAATCTTCCCAAACAACCTGTCAACCCCAGACTTTTGAGGAACTAACCACCATGAGTATTTGCTTCTAAAAAGATGACGATAATAATATCTCGCACACTCTAAGAAAAGAATACTCATAAAATATTTCTAATTTAAACAAGTATTTCTCTCTTTTGAGCTCTAAGACTATTATTTTCTGCTTTTCGGTGATTTTCTTCTTCAACTTTGAGTATCTATTTATAGTTCAAATTTGGGCTACAATTTAGTCATTGTTTAATTATCAATTGTATTTTGTTCAGACTATGTTTGTAAATTCTTTAAATTGATTATGTTCCATTTTTTTGTTTAGATTGAGATTGTAAATTCTTCAGATTGATTTTGTTTGTAATTTGTTCATATTGCGTTTGTAAATTCTTCAAATTGATTTTATTCATATTTTGTTGTAGATAAATTTTGATAAGATCTTCTACAAATTTTGACCATATCTTCTTTCATAGTCTTTGAAGTCAAATATATTGTTCTCATTAAATACTTTTGTTATCATAAAAACTCTAAGTATAAAATGAATTTGATTCCAACAATTTCAATTTTATGTAACAGAAATCTTATAAAAAAATTTATAGTAATTTTTTAAAATCTTTTACGTACTAGAAAACTTAGATGATTGACCCTAAAATCTTTGAATGGTGAAAAAAAAGGGTGAATTTGAGTTTGTAAAATAGTAAAAAAAAACATTAAAGATAATGTTGGCATTACGGGTATAATAGTGGGGGTTAAGAGTAAAATTTATGATTAAAAATACCCCACTAAAAGAAGTTGTCAAAATTTTGTCAGTTAAGTGGGTCATAGACACACTTTTTTATTTTTTTCCTAAAATAATTTTTTATAAAATTAAGTTTAATAATTTTTTTAAAAAATTCCTAATTTTTTTAAATAAAAAATACTTCCATACTTTCCCAAAAATTATATTTTTTTTCAAAAAAATACATACAATTGACAAAATAATAGTCGTATACCCTTTCATTTAAACCTAAAAAAATAATTAAATAATAAATATCAAATTAAATTAAATAAATTTCATCTCGTGTGCCATAATAAAACTTGACAACTAATTAAAACAACTACAAATTGGAAAAAAGTTATGGACATAAATAATTAACGGAAAACTAATTCAAAGACTTTTAAATGTTTTTGTTTCTTTCAAGGATTACAGGGACATCGTTTGTCACTTTTAGGAATGAAAAACGTATGTTAGTTTTAAAAAATTATCTCAAAAGAAAATCCATAATGAAAGAGTTTAGCAGGAGACTTATTAAGAACTTAATTGATAGCTCTAATTTTAAGTGGTATAATATACAATTAATGTTTACCTATAATTGATATATAACACTCACAATGATATAATAATACAATTAATTTAATTTAATAAATAAATATCAATATTATTACAACAAAATATTTCGTTTAGAATTACACCTTGGAGTTTTATTTACCGTATAAAAAATTATAGCATAGTAATTGGATGTCACGTGACTCTATCTTCACCCTAAGATGATCGAAAAATCAGATAACAAATGGTCCTCATTAGATCTTCTTATCTATGTCCAGTCACCCTTAAAACGACGACGTTGCCACATTCAAAATAAGGTTTGCCACTGCCACAAACAATTCCCTCTACATCTACGATTCAATCTCAAACAAATAATTAAAATCTCTTCTAGTATTTTATAAAATGTGAATCTCAAACTGATCATATAATTTTTCAAATTTCGTAAATTGGTTTTTATATATTTTATATTCTACATTATAATACATGTTTATTTTTTCATTTTTTGCAGATCGATTCCTATAATTTTTTAATTTATAAAATTGCACCATATCATTTTCTAAATGAGCAAAATTTCACCTATTATTTTTCAAATTTGCATCTTTATCCCTTTAAATTTAACAACTTTGTCCATATATATTATAAAATATGGAAATTAGTCTATATTTTCAATTTTTGCAAATTAATCTCTCAATTTTTTAAATTGTCTAACAAATTTTAAAATTATCATTTTGAGACATTTTTAAATATATTTTTTATCCTTATAAATATAATTTATTTTGTTTTTTATCCTGAGAAAAATTTCTGCTTGATTTATACTCGTGTAATTTTACACAACTCTTAAAAAAGTCTGAAATTTTTTAATTCAAAAATACTGACGTTGCATTATTTTGCTGATGTGACACCAGCATAATTTTGCTGATTGGATTAAATATCCTGACTATGCATTTTTATATTAAAATTAAAAATAATTCATTATTTCATTTAAGTATTTCCTTTTTAATAATTATTATTCTTAAATTTTCATCTACTGATTCTTCAACTCATTTTCAAAGAATCATATACCCAAGAAGCATATAACCCGATTTGATATATTAAAAAGTTTTTTTCAGTTACCAATAACTTGATTTTTGTTATAGTTGTTGTTCCCCTTTTTTCTGCCTTTACCGAAAAAGTAGTAAACCAACTAATTGTATACTCACTTTAATTAATTTGGGATTTATTACATTATATTGAGATAAATTCGGAGACAACATTTTGTCGGCAGATGATGTATAAAATATATGTTCTAAAGGAACACATACAAGTACACAAATAAAAAAAATACATAAATTAATAATAAGAAAAGAAAACAAACATAAGAGGAAGAGGAGTACACAGAAAAATTATAAGAACTTAGTACAACCAAGTTTGTAGAAGAAAATCGGAAACTCCATAGTGAGAAAAGATTGGAATCACTTCTTAAGCAGTAGGTAACTTCTCTGACTTAAGTGGTTTAACAACCTCCCATGTGAAATCAGCATCATCTCTACCAAAATGTCCATAAGCAGCAGTCTTCAAAAACCTTCCATTTCCACCCCTTAAAAGATCAAGGTTAATAGAGATCATGCCAGGCCTAAAATCAAAATTCTCCTTCACAATCTGAAGTATTTCCTTATCAGGTATCTTTCCAGTTCCATAAGAATCAACAAAGACAGACAAAGGCTCTGGAACACCAATAGCATATGAAACTTGCACAAGACATCTCCTAGCAAGTGCACTAGCAACTATACTCTTTGCAGCTTGTCTCACAATGTAAGCACCACTCCTATCAACTTTTGTTGGATCTTTTCCTGAGAATGCACCACCACCATGTGCACCCCATCCTCCGTATGTATCGATGATGATCTTACGACCAGTTAGACCTGCGTCTCCGTGAGGACCACCGATGACGAATCGGCCCGAAGGGTTTAAGTGAAAAATGGTTTTCTCATCAAGGTACTTCTCAGGGATCACAGGCTTGATCACATGTTCTTTCAAATCAGCTGCAATTTCATCATTGGTAACAGTTTCATCATGCTGTGTTGAAATTAACACAGTGTGGACACGAATTGGAACCATGGCACCTTTGTCATTGTAATACTCAACAGTGACTTGGGTTTTACCATCTGGTCTTAACCAAGGGCAAGTTCCATTCTTGCGAACCTCAGTGAGTTTCGCGCCTAATTTCGTGGCGAGAACATGACTTAAAGGCATGAACTCGGGTGTTTCATCGGTTGCATAGCCAAACATGTGACCTTGATCACCAGCACCAATTTCCTCAGGTCTTTTTGTGAGATGGCCATGAACACCTTGAGCAATATCAGGACTCTGTTGTTCAATGTTGACAAGGACTTTGCAATTGTCAGCATCAAGACCAACATCATCTGAAACAAAGCCTATGTTTCTACATGTGTCACGGACAATCTTTTCATAGTCAACATTGGCTTTTGTTGTGATCTCACCAAAGACCATAACCATGTTGGTCTTTGTGCAAGTTTCACAAGCAACTTTGCTGTCTGGATCTTGCTCAAGGCAAGCATCAAGTACAGCATCAGAGATCTGGTCACATAGTTTGTCAGGGTGTCCTTCGTTCACTGATTCAGATGTGAATAGGAAAGTTTCTGTTGCCATCTTTGATTAATTATTACCTGAAAATACACATCATCAAAATTAAGTAAATTAAATTAAGCAACCAAAATCATATTCAGTCTAAGTTCATACACAAAATCAACCCATTCCTTTAGAGTATGATCTAGTACTTTGATTAATCATGCCTCATATCTTGCATTTATTACATAGTAAATTAAGTTACTTTGAAGGTTTTTTTAAAAAGTAAAAGAAAAAAAAACCATGCCTCCAATCTTAACTGAAAGTTAGTTAATTTGGGATTTTCGAGACAAATCAAAGAAAATAAACTTCACCAAAAAATTGTGAAAATAAAAACCACCGACAGAATAAGAATTCCTTCAGATCTAAAAGACAAGACTAAATTCCAACAAAGCTGGAGAACTCTTCTGAAAAAACACGTAGATCAAGGTTTCAACAGCATATAGAGCATGAATTTCGATCCACAGAATTAGAAAATTGAATATCAACCCAATTGAGAAAAACAGAAAACAAAATGAGCCAGAAGAGCAAAATCCAAACTTGAACAAGCCTTTCACTCTTGAGATCTATAGAGAGAAAATAACAGAAAGAAATAAAGAGAAAAAGTACCTAAGAAAGAGGTGAGTGAGAAGTTATAGCTTGAACAGATTTGAACCCGCTTTGATATGGTTTATTCTGTTCAAGCGGTGCGAGTCCAAAGAGAATACTAAGCTATGAATTTATAGGCAAATGAGAAGATTGTGGTAGTTGAAGTAATTTTAATGACTGAAAAGCCCCTACGAAATAAGATCTGAGATAGATTCATTATTTGAATTTATTTCATTATTTTTCATCCACGTTCATTTTGTCTGCTGGAAACGTGAACGGTTGAGATTTCAATTTGAAGATGAATCTTGATCGTGTAATTGGTAATGAACGATTGATATTGGATCTGGAGATTGAATCTTAACTGTGTAATTAATCATAGAGGCGTCGGTAGTAGTTGAGATGAAAAAAAAAATCGTGTCATGGACAGCACAACAACTCATTCACAATACTATAACGCGTTTCTGTTGTGGGGTCCATACCTACCCCCAATTCCAACCATGATCCTTGTGGTTGTAGACTTATATTACTATCGATTTTGACTCAATTCCACTGTCTCACCTATTTTATTTTAATTATAACAAAGAGTATATAAATACTTTCTTTTCTTTTTAACATTCATGTGGGACTTTCTTCTTGACTCGTTTTTTCAAAATGTAAAGCTCATACTAAATTTATTTAATAAAAGAGTGAGGATTGCAGTGAATATTAAAAGGAGAAGATTAACATTTCTATAATTATTTTTTTTTCAAAACAAAATCAGATTTTTTTTTTATAAATGTTAATTAATCTAATCTAATATACTCTTTTATTGCTGATTCATTTGTAAATAAAATTTAATTTAAATAACTGAGTTTTTTTTTAAATTTTCAAAGTATTATAAATTATTTTTTT
>JBBPBT010000474.1:1406387-1428150 GCA_037974875.1 Cicer bijugum
AAATTAGGATAACTAATTATAAACTATACACAGTTTAGGATACACTAATTTGATTAACTATAAACTAATCATGTTGGTTTACTATTATCTAAGTCACTAAACGTGATGTATTTGAAGACTTTGATCTACTTAACAAGGGTTGTTGTTTTTAGACAATATGAATTTTTGATACTTGCAATAACTTTAATATATTTTGATAAAATAAAACATAATTAAATTCGTAAGTGATGTTTATTAACCATAACTTACCTTACCTCTCCCTTCTTATATAAAAAAAGAGTTAATGTAGTTTAAAATAAAACATAAATTCCTCACTTTAATCCATACATTTAATCCATAATATACATATTTAAACACACACATAAAGATACATGTAATTAACTATTCCATTCACACAATTATACATGTGCATATATCAATTGGATGTCCATCATGATCATTATAACATAAAGATACTTACCTATCTCATGTATCAATGAATTATGGGTAAATCATAATTATTATCACTAGTAGAAAATTGAGTTTTTAATACAGCAAAATTAAGTTGTTTACGTGCCACTAGACTTAACAAGTGAGACAGATGTATATTTAAGTCGGTTTCTCATATAAACGATTTTGTAAATATGTGAAACATGGTTAACACGGTTATATTGACAATCGATTTAAAAGATACTGTAAAAATAAAATTAAAAAATTAATATATCCCATCATATTATGTGGCTAAATCGGTTACTTGATAAACTACTGTAAATATTTTAAACTTGTTTAATGCGGTTCTATTAATAACAGACTTAAGCCAAATAACGTGTATATGATTTAAAGGGGAAGGTAAAGAATCACTTAGTATTTTATCTTCCACTTTGTTCACGTTAACGTTTTAGCTTTCACTTTGTTAACTATTGTATTATAAATCTTTTCTTTTCTCTAACCATATTTACAAATGCATTTACTCCACTCCAAGCCTAACTCAGTTTCAGTTTTCATCGTCCACTTCTTCTCGCTAAACTCGTTTCATCGCCATCTTCTTCACAATCGCGTTTCATCGCCACCATTTTATGGTTGATGAAGTGATTGAATAATAAATTTATATGTGTAATTTTTTTTTAAATTTTCTACTCTTTTGTTGTTGATGTATAACAATAATTTTGTGACGTTGATAAAATGATTAATATATGTGCTCATAATTTCATTTAGTATATGTGCTCATAATTTTATTTTTTTTCTTCCATATATTTGATGACTCAAGATCAATTCACTCGTATCAAAGTAAATAAGTTCGAAAACGTCGTGTGGATTTTATTTTGAAATTAATTGAAAAAAATGACGATACTAATATATGTCTATTGAATATTGATACATTGTGGTTTTGTAATTTTATTAATGGATATCTAATTTTTTTTCGGTCTTGTCAAGATTAGTCGAAAATAGGATACATTTTATTTGTACTCTATATTTTTTTTATATAAATATGAGATATTGTGATATTGTATATTTTGATTATTAGATGGTTATATAAAATTAGGATTGTAAGTACAAAACTGTCGTTTGAAATTTAATATGAAATATTGCATGGATTAGGAGAATGAAAACAAAATGAGAAATTTAATTAGTATTTTAGTGTATTAAGTTAGTTGGTCAAAATATCCAACTTAAAAAGATGATGTGTTAGTGTTGAATTTACGATGTTTAAGTCGGTTAAGCTGAATCGACTTAATATGATGAAGCTCTGTTAAGTCGGTTCATGAAACGAATTAAAAAATAACATATTTTTTAAGTCGTTTGCTGTTAACTCAGACATGAAACCGAATTAAAAAAAATAAAATTCTACTAGTGTATTATGCTTTAAGTATTCAAAAGGATGAACCATTTAAAGGTAGAAACATGGAAAAGTCAAAAAAATAGAAAGGATAATGTTATGAATCGTTTCCCTCCTATAGTGAATCGATTCTTGATAGTCTTTGGTTCCAAAAATTCCAATTTCAAAGACTATGAATTAATTTATGTGCGATAAAACCAGTTTTTATATTATATAGACTGTTTTAGTCTGGAGACTTTGTGGTTGATAGTCAACCTAGTAATATTTTTTAAACTTCTGAAACAACAATTTTAAGACGTTTTTTGAACTGCTATGTCTACCTACGAAATTACTGGGACAGGTTCTTCTGTTTCTGACTTCAACAAACCATTTCGGTTTGAGGGAAGTTACTTCAAACGATGGCAACAAAAGATGTTATTTTTTCTAACCACGAAAAAGGTTGTCAACGTTCTGAAAAATGACATTCATGTTGTTCTAGAAATAGCTGTTGAACAAACAGAACTGGATAAAATAGCTGCTAAATTAACCCAATGGGAACATAATGATTACTCATGTAATAATTATATTCTCAATGGACTTGCTGATGATTTGTATGATTACTACATTTTTGATATCAATACTGCTAAATATGTTTGGGATGCTCTAAAGAAGAAATATGATACTGAGGAAGTTGGAGCTAAAAAGTATGTTGTTAGCCGCTACCTCAAATATCAGATGACAGATGACAAATCAGTGGAAGCTCAATCTCATAAAATCCAGAAAATTGCTCACGAGATTATCTCTGAAGGTATGTCCCTAAATGAATAGTTTCCGATTGCTGTTATTATTGACAAACTGCCCCTGCTTAGAAAGATTTTAAAAATTCTCTCAGGCATAAAACAAAAGAATTTTCTCTGGAAAGCTTGATAACTCGCCTTAGAATTGAGGAGGAATCTCGTAAACAAGACCAAAAAGATGAAGTTCTTCTTCTGGCAAATAACAAGAAAAAGAAATTCATAGGAGCAGTTCTGAAGCCAAACGACAAACAACTAAAGAATCATAATCGCTCTTCTAAGAACAACAACAAGAATGAGAAGCCTCCAAAGGTCCCAAGTGCTAGACAACCCCCACCTCCTAGAAATGGCCCTTTCCCCTTTCTCTGTTTCAACTGTGGGAAAGAGGGTCATATGGCACACAAGTGCATGAACAAGCCAGGCCCTACAAATCAGACTAACTTGACAAAAGAGCAATTCATTGTTATGATAACCGAGATCAACCATGTAGGTGGATTAGATGGGTGGTGGATAGACACTGGCGCCTCTCGCTATGTCTGTTATGATTGTGCTATGTTTAAAACATACACTGTTGCTGAAGATAAGAAAATGTTGTTGGGAGATTCCCACACCATTAATGTTGCTGGTATAGGAGATGTGGAACTAACATTCACATTTGGAAAAACCTTAATTCTGAAGGATGTCATGCATACTCCAGAAATAAGGAAGAATTTGGTTTCTGGGTTTCTTCTCCATAAGGGAGAGTTCACTTAGTCTATAGGGGCAAATTTGTACACCATTTCTAAAAATAGTATTTTTGTTGGGAAAAGGTACGCCACTGATGGCATGTTTAAATTGAATGTTGAAATGAATAAAATGTCTCCTTCTGCTTACATGTTGTGTGATTTTAATATTTCGCATGCTAGACTCTGTCATATGAACAAACCTCTAATTTCAAACTTAAGTAACTTAGGCTTAATTCCAAAGATATCTCCAAAGGATTTCGAAAAATGTGATTTTTGCAGTCAAGCTAAAATTACAAAGAAATCACATAAATCAGTAGTTAGAGAATCTGAACCCTAGAATTAATACACTCTGATATATGTGAACTTGATGGAACGCTCACCAGAAATGGAAAATGTTATTTCATAACTTTTATTGACGATTGGTCTGACTTTACTTTTGTATGTCTGACGAAAAATAAAAGTGAAGCACTTGACATGTTTAAGATCGTTGTAACTGAAATTGAAAATCAATTTAATAAAAAGATTAAGAAGTTTCGTAGTGATAGAGGAACATAATATGATTCCAGTTTGTTTAATGAGTTTTACAGAATACAAGGAATTATACATGAAACTACTGCACCGTATTCACCTGAAATGAATGGTAAAGCTGATAGAAAGAATAGAACTCTTACTGAACTAGTTGTTGCTATTATGCTTAACTCTGGTGTTGCATCTAACTGGTGGGGGGAAATTATTTTGACTATTGTTATATCTTGAATAGAGTTCCAAAATCTAAAAGCAAAACATCTCCTTATGAGATAATGAAGAAAAGACAACCCAACTTGTCTTATCTTCGAACATGGGGTTTTTTGGACTATGTCAGAATCCCCGATCCCAAGCAAATTAAACTCGCATGTAGAGCCTATGAATGTGTATTCATAGGATATGATGTAAACAGTAAAGCGTATAGGTTTTATGACCTAAATGCAAAAGTGATTATAGAGTTAAACGATGTTGACTTCTACAAAAATAAATTCCCTTTCAAATCGCGAAATAGTGGGGGCAGCGAACCTAGTCAAGTTCCTGTGATAAGAAGCACTAAAAACAACAAACAAGACGAAACATTAACTCGAAGGAGTAAGAGAGTAAGATTTGCTAAAGATTATGGACCAAAATATATGGCCTATAATTTAGAAGAGGATCTTGTAAATCTTAAAGAAGCTCTGTCATCTTTGGATGCATATCTATGGCAAGATGCTATAAGCGATGAAATGGATTCTCTAGAGTCTAACAAGATCTGACATTTAGTAAACTTGCCTCCTAGTTGCAAACGTATAGGTTGTAAATGGATTTTGAAAAAGAAACTAAAACCCGATGGATCTATTGATAAATACAAGGCATGCCTTGTAGCCAAAGGTTTTAGACAAAGAGAAAATATAGATTTCTTCGACAATTTTTCACCAGTCACTTGACTAACATCAATTAGGGTGCTAATATCACTTGCGGCTATTCATAACCTGGTGATACACCAGATGGACGTTAAAACAACATTCTTAAATGGTGACCTGGAAGAAGAAAGTTATATGGATAAACCTGAAGGCTTTGTAATTCATGGACAAGAAAACAAGGTCTGTAAGTTAGATAAATCTCTGTATGGTCTTAAACAAGCTCCTAAGCAATGGCATGAAAGATTTGATAACTTAATCATCTTGAATGAGTTTAAAGTGAATGAAAGTAACAAATGCATTTATTACAAATATGAAATAGCATTTGCACTATATGCGATCATCGTTGGCAGCCTCAGGTATGCCACAGATTGCACTAGACCCGACATATCCTACCTCGTGGGATTGTTGTGCAGGTTTACTAGCAGACCTAGTATGGAGCATTGGCACACTATCGAAAGAGTCATGAGATACCTTAAAAGGACCATGAGTCTCAGATTACACTATCAAAGGTTTCCTGCCGTCCTTGAAGGATACAACGATGCTGATTGGAACACCTTATCAGATGACTCCAACGCAACCAGTGGCCATGTTTTCAATATAGCAAATGGTGCTGTGTCATGGAAATCAAAGAAACATACGATATTGGCTCAATCCACTATGGAATTTGAAATGATAGCACTAGCTACTGCTAGTGAAGAAGCAAGTTGGTTGATATGTGTAAGACCCTTAATTTTAAATTGTAATTTATGAATTTTGGGGAATTTTGTGTTGAATTTCTGAGGCTTTTTTAGCCAATTTTAGGATATTTTGTGAGTTAAATGCCAAAAATATCTTTTTGGAGACCCGATTAAAATTATTCGTCGATTAATAATTTTATTTAATTATGGTGAATCTTTTGTCGAAGAAAAAAAATTTCTAAGATACAGCATTTTTCGGAAAAATACATCTGTCAATTGAATTGCGGCGAAAGAAGATATTTTTCTAAAAAAGTGGTTTGAGAAGTGATGTGAGGTGGTCGGTGAAATGATGTTTTTTTAAAAAATATCTAGATATTTGTTTAGATATTTATTATTATTATTATAATATATTTTTATTATTTTAATATATATTATATATATATATATATGAAAGAAAGGAAGAAAACTTTTTCCCTGTAGCTTTCACGCTTGCATCTTCCTTCTTTCTTCTCCTCTGTTTCAAAAGCAAAACCAGCAAAGTGTGGGTTTTTCCAAAAACCCACAAACATAAACTTTCATTTTTCTTCAACTTCTAAGTTTCCATTTGAGAAGTGACAGAGGGGAAAGTTGCTCATCTCCACGCTAAGGTGCTAGTGAGCCAACTTTGGAAGTGACATCACAAACTTAAATTTTATCGGAATTAATTGCGGTGCCGTAATCGGTTGTTAAAGCTACAACGGAGGTAAGGGCTCCGTCCAAATTTTTAGTTTGCATTTAGGACATTATTTGTGATTTTGTGGAAAAGAAATTTGATGTATTTGATGTGTGGATTTGTAGAAAATGAATTTAATGAGATTATGTGAGATTTAGTGAATTTTAAATTTGAGGTGTGGTTTATGGTGATCGATATTTGATGTGATTTATATGTTCATAATTATTATTATGAATTTTTGAGATGTGATTTATTTGTGGATTTTGTAGAAAATGAATTGATGAAATTTGGTGGTTTATGTGTAAAAATGTGGAGTTTTGAAATTGGGTGAATTATGTTTGAATTGCTGAAATTTAATTGAGGTGTTATATGCGTGTTGTGGAATTGAATTGATTGTTGTTGGTGTGAATTGACGATAATTAAATTTGATGAATTTGAGTTACGTAACGAGTTATTTTCAAATAAATGAGTTTGAACTAAAATTGAAATTTTACAAAAAAATTAGCATTGTTAAAGTCGTGAAAAAGTTCAAATTTTAACTAAGTTAAATAGTTTGAGCAAAAAGATAGATTGAAATTAAAAATGGTTAGAGTTCAAAATGTTACTCTTTTAATTACTCATTGATTGAGTTTAAAATGAAAAAAGTTTAGAGTATTTTATTAACTCAAAAATTTTGGTGCTTTAATAGTCGAGTGTGTGTAAGGGAAATTTTGACGATATTTGTTTTATTTAATTTTAAGTAAATAATATAGCTTATTTGGTTTTAAAACTTCGGTGTGTGAGAAAGATTTAATTTTGGAAATTTTGTTGTGTTTGAATTAGTTTTATTGTGAACAAGTTGTTATAAATATTCATGTTTATGTAGTTAGCTCCTTGAGTCTCGAAAAGGAATCGAGACCGTTGGCACCGAATTAGCGGTGGGGAGAACTCTGATATATTAATGTTGTTGTGGTGATTTATGGTTGAAGATTTTAGAGATTGAATATGGTGATTAATGTTTGGAAATTTTGGTGATTTATGTTAGGTGAAATTGATGTGTTCATAATTAAGATTATGAATTTTTTAGATGAAATTTATGTGTGACATGGTGGAAAATGAATTTAATTCAATTTAGGTGTGAATGGAATTTGGAGATGTAATTTATGTGTGGTTGTGAAAATTTTAATTGGTGTGAATAAATATGTTTGAGTATGCTATGTGTTGTGTCTGAAAAATCATTAGTGTTAAATGAGTATTAAAAATGGGGAATCTTTTAATAGCTGCATTTATTTAATGATTGTGGTGAAAAGAATTAGAGTATGCTCATGCATTTCATAGTACATGGTGATCGCGATGGGGCCATGGTGATAGTGGTGACCGTGTCGGGCCACGAGATGATGCCATGTGAATTGTTGGTTTATCTTATCCTTGCGGGGATTGTCGCGTCGTGTTGATCTGTGAGAGATTGCACTCTAGAATATGCTGATCTGTGAGCGATTGCACTCTAGAAAATTGTGCTGGTCTGTGACCGACTACACTCTTGTATGTCGTGCTGGTCTGTGAGAGATTGCACGCTAGTAAATCATGTTGATCCGTGAGAGATTGCACCTCGGAAATTAGTATTGGTCTGTGAGAGGCTGTACAATTATGATTTACGCCCCTCGAGGAGGGTTTTGGTTTGGAATTCCGGAATGATGCATTTTGGCATATACGCATTGCATTAGGGTGCTTGGCACGCGAGTCATGTTTGTTATACTTTGATGATTGTATATACATATTCGGTTGTTGTTGTGATTTGTCGTAATTGCTTTGAGGTGTGAAGTTGGGTTGACTAAGTTTTGATGTATTTATGTGTTCATAATTGATTTAATGAACATTCGATGTGTGATTGAGGTGTGAATTTGTGGAGATTAATTTGGTGTTAATTATGTGTTCATAATTGATGATATTAATGTTTGAAGTGTTGATTGATTCAGAGCCATTTTAGAATTGAAAATCTGCCTTTTCTCAATTGTATTCGGCTATGATAATACAGTTTGTCAAAACTTCATTTTTCAACATTGTTTATGCATTTTTAGACATATGAAAACCCTTTCGAGGAGTATGCTAAGACGAAAGGTTCTTTTAAGCATTTCAAAATATAAGAATTTTGCTATGTGATATTTGTTAATTTCGGTTGGTGACCTTTACAATTATTGTGGAAATTTGGGCTTTGCCCCCAGATGAGAAACAGGATCATCCTACCGGTTAGTACCCTCCAGATGGGAAAGTTGTTAGTCATACCCGACTGAAGCTGTGTCAGGAGGATCTTGCGGGGCTCGTGGAGATCACCTAGGTTATGTAGTTTTGGTAGCATGATCAGATTAGGTGGTTGTATAAGGACTAAATGTCTTTCTCTTGGGATTGTATTTATTTCATTTTGGAAGATTGTATCCATGCTTAAACTGTTTGATGTCTTTTCTTCTAATGGGTCCATGTTTCACTTTTTGATGTGACGTGGGGAAAGTTAAAATTCTTAGGGCAGTGCTTTTGTACAGGTCTGCCGAGAATACCCCAGGGGTATGAGCTATGATCGATAAGCCTCATAGCCCCGGTGTATTTTGATGTTTGAATACTTAAGATTTTTTTTTCAAAAAATTATTCCGCTGCTTGTAAATATTTATTGACTTTGCCATTATGTTACGACTTAAATATTTATCCAAAAGTATTTTTTTCTTTAGTTCTTCGTTTTTATGAATTTGTTTTAAAAAAAAATAGACTCGCGCTGTTAAAAATCGGGGTGTTACATTGTGGTATCAGAGCTTTGGTTTGGATTTCCTAGGGACTGTGGAGTTTTGGTTATAGATTGTAGGTCAACTTGTATGTTGAGAGTCGTTATCTGATCATGCGTCGGGGTAATTGGTCTGAGTTGTTAGATCAGGGGTAGTTATTATGTATTAATGTAGTCGAAAGTTATTTTTGGAATTATTATAAAGGGTGTTTGAGATTTCTTCTTGATGTTGGTTTTGAGGAAACAATGCATCCAAGAAAGGATTACGCTGCAAGAGTCAATGTCAACGGGGATGATCAAGTGACTGAAGCTATGAACAACATGGTTGCTTTTGTTGCTGCACAGACTGCTGCTGCAAGGACTCTGCATGATCTGGAGAAGAGGGAAAGAGAGATTTGTGCTGCATTGACAAGGGGATTGGAAGATTTTCATCGTTACTATCCTCCAAAGATCAAGGGTGATGAGAACTCAGAAAAAAGCTGATAAGTGGATTTAAGAAGTGGAAAAGATCTTCGAGATGACGAATTGTCAAGCAGAGTTGAAGAAAATCATGACGGCATGGAATTTATGAAATGGTTCCAAGTACATAGAAATTATGTGTTGTTGTTAACTGGAAGATGATGAGTATGGATGGATTAACATTAGACTAATAAAGGATTTCAAGTAAAGATCTAAGTGGAAGACTTTTATTAAGAAAAGTATTAGATGTTTTCCTGGTAGATTTTAGGATGAAACTGGATGAAGTTTGATAACTGTCAAAGAGATGTGACCATCATGGAATTGTTGAGAAGACGAGGCTTCCTTTTGGAATAGCATTTGGTGCTTAGGTGTTTAGGAATAGGCTTGTATTGAAGTTAAGGGGCACTGCACGTTAGGGGTAAGTACCACCTTGGTTAGATAAAGTACAATTTGTGTAATAGTCGATACCTTGAGGGGTAAAGTGGAGCATTCGAGTTAAACTAGATTTGCGACTTAGATTGTTAAGTATGAATCTCATGACGATTACAAGAGTGAGAATATATTTCTTTGATAAGTGACAAATCTCTATGTGGTTTAGGAGATGGTAAGTGATAGCGTTTCAGCAAGTGTACTGAATCGTTGCAAGTAATAATAAAACGGTAGTACCGAGTGTCGAACTCAAGGATTGCATTTTACTATTGAATTATATTTAATTACTAAAATTGAACAAAAAGGTTCCCAAGTTGATTGAAATAATGTTTGAAATTAACAACAATAATAAAATTGATCTTTTATAATGAGAAAAATGTCAGGGATGAGTTTCACTTCGAATCCAACCTTGGTGTCTAATTTAATCCTAGTTATTGAATTCCTTTATTGAATTATTACCGAATTCTCTTTATTATTCTTGCCCTAATGTCTTAGTGACAGAACCTTTAATTCCAAAGTAACCCCTAATTCCTTAGTAGATTTAAGATTAGAATTAAGCATTACCGTATAGAAATTCTCTTGTAAATTATTGCTTTGCAACTAATTTAATTGGTTTCATGACCTGCATCTATCCCTAGACTACAAATTCATGAATTTCTCATCTCAAGCATTCGTAAAGTCCACTTCCGTTTCAAAATACAAATCGTAGAACATTTTAATGTTGATCAAGCAATAAAAAGCATTAAGCACAGAGATGAGAAAAATAATTCAATAAACTCATTCATATAACTAGAAATCAAATCAGAAAAATAAGGGTTTCATCTGGTTACACTCATCCCTAACAAATAGGGTTTAGTTACTCATGACAGAGATACAAAAGATAGGGATTAAAGAAGAATTACAAGAATGATTCATGGATGATTCTTGATAAAACTGCTTCAATGGCGTTAGAAACGGCCGTCTTTGAGTTTCTATGTTAGGGCACAAGTCTCCCAAGTTCCCAAGAGTCAAAAAGATCCCTAAAACAATAAAAAATAGCGTTTTTATGATTGCTGATGCGCGTCACGCGCTCCAGGCGCGCAGGGCGCGCTCCAGGCGCATTCAAGACAGTAACCAATTTGTAAAATGCGCTCCAGGCGCGCAGGGCGCGCTCCAGGCGCGCAGCATCTGCTGTCTGACGTATTTTGCATTTTTCTCATCTTTCGAGTCTGAATTTGGTCCCGGTGTCTTCATGAAAGTTGTAGATATGGATCTTAGCTTTCATTAGCACTTGGATTGACTCCAATTGGACATCTAGAACTCCAGATATGGCTGAAATACTCCATATATATCATGTTGATTTCTCACCAAAATTCAGCACTGCACTAAAACAAAGTAACAACGCAAAACTACGAAAAATCTCTACTTAATTAAGCAAATAAGAACAAAAACATTTCATTAAATCAAATAACTAAAATCAACAAAATATATTAAATAACTCATTAAATTAACTAATGATTAAAGATAAATAAGACTAAAATCAATAGAAATTATGCATATGATGAAGAGTCATCAGTAAGTACAAATAGTGATTTTAGATGAAACTATAGACGCATAAGTGTGAATTTTGAGCGATGTTCCGAAAAACATAATGAGTTAAGCCTTGATATATTGAACTCTATGTTACCAATAAGTGGAATTTGAAGTATCGAGTACGAGAATACTTCGAGATTGCGATAATATCAGTTTTGAGAGTCTATTAAAGGATGGAAATTACTAAAAGGATATTAATATTTTGATAGGTCGGAAGGATTATTCGAGATTTGATTTGGGACCCTAAGATGGTTTATTTTTTTTAGTTGATGATTTTAAATCCACAAGGTTGGATGGAGGACCAAGTAATGCTTAAAATTTCATAATCGAAGGAGTTGAGGCAGACAAGTGATAAATAATTCATGTTAAAGGATGGAAGTCTTTGGAGATTTTGAGGATCAAATTTTAGAATCCTATTAAATGATAGAAAGTGAAAAAGAAGAGATGTAACGGATGATTTATGATTTAGTTGTTGGTCTTGGGAAATCAAGCGTTGAGATTTAAAATGAGTGTTTTAGTGACTAGATGAACAATGAAACGTATGTGGGTCTTTGAGATATTTTACTGCAAAATTTATGAGGATGAAGTTATAGATAATTATTTCCTAGGAAATGCTTATGAGGAACGTTTGAGAAATAATTCTTTAGGACGTTCGATTGTTAGGATTTTTTCAGTTTGTATCTCGGTGAAGGTTGAGAAGGAATAAAAATCCAGTGAGTGAACCAAATATTGGAAAATGTGCCAAGAAATTTGTTGGAGCAGCACATAGGGATGTGGCTTATGACAATTAAAGATTCAGGAAATGAATTATCTCACCTATAATTCAGACATTATTATTATAAAGGTATACCAATGATATAAAGGCATTACTTGAGTGCATGTCATGGGGGTTGTTATTGTGTTCTCCAATCAACATAGTTTAATGTTTAGTTGATAGGGAAGAATCGAGCACGAAATGGAAAAGTTTGGTGGGAACTAGTAAGGCTTGATTTATTGAAATCACTATAATGAAGATGTATCAAGGTTCAAGGTAGAAATTTAAGGTTTGTATAAATGGAAAAGTAATGGTGTGAATACAATATGTTTTACCCGTCATGATGAAAAGATAATCATCAAGCTGCAAACAAAGGACATGACAGAATTGAGAAGTATCAGAATGAATGTTGGAAGTAGATGTAAGAAAATTATTTTCGAGTTTGTCCAAAATTGCGAAGTATGTAGGAGATAGATTAGTGAAGTGTGAATTTGAGGTGTTAAGGCATGAGACAAATGTAAGTCTTAATCATGAATGAAATTCATGTTGGATTTTGTCGGAGACGTGACTTTTGAAATGAAGCACTAAACCTGAAGGAAGTTTGTATGTTGTAGGTGGTATAATTCTGGAATGTTGTTGAAATTGTTTTTGAGGAAGCTTAGATCACCAAGCAAATGTGGGGATGAAATTATTAGAGTTATAATTAGAACAACATACGGTGAATCTTTTGTCGAAGAAAAAAAATTTCTGAGATGCAGCGTTTTTCAGAAAAATACATCTGTCAATTGAATTGCGGCGAAAGAAGATATTTTTCTAAAAAAGTGGTTTGAGAAGTGATGTGAGGTAATGGGTGAAATGATGTTTTTTTTTAAAAAATATCTATATATTTGTTTAGATATTTATTATTATTATTATTATAATATATTATATATATATATATATATGAAAGAAAGGAAGAAAACTTTTTCCCTGTAGCTTTCACGCTTGCATCTTCTTTCTTTCTTCTCCTCTGTTACAAAAGTAAAACCAACAAAGTGTTGGTTTTTCCAAAAACCCACAAACATAAACTTTCATTTTTCTTCAACTTCTAAGTTTCCATTTGAGAAGTGACAGAAGGGAAAGTTGCTCATCTCCACGCTACGATGCTAGTGAGCCAACTTTGGAAGCGACATCATGAACTTAAATTTTACCGGAATTAATCGCGGTGCCGTAATCGGTTGTTAAAGCTATAACGAAGGTAAGGGTTCCTTCCAAATTTTTAGTTTGCATTTAGGACATTATTTGTGATTTTGTGGAAAAGAAATTTGATGTATTTGATGTGTGGATTTGTAGAAAATGAATTTAATGAGATTATGTGAGATTTAGTGAAATTTAAATTTGAGGTGTGGTTTATAGTGATCGATATTTGATGTGATTTATATGTTCATAATTATTATTATGAATTTTTGAGATGTGATTTATTTGTGGATTTTGTAGAAAATGAATTGATGAAATTTGATGGTTTATGTGTAAAAATGTGGAGTTTTAAAATTGGGTGAATTATGTTTTAATTGTTGAAATTTAATTGAGGTGTTATATGTGTGTTGTGGAATTGAATTCATTGTTGTTGGTGTGAATTGACGATAATTAAATTTGATGAGTTTGAGTTACGTAATGAGTTATTTTCAAATAAATGAGTTTGAACTGAAATTGAAATTTTACAAAAAAATTAGCATTGTTAAAGTCGTGAAAAAGTTCAAATTTTAACTAAGTTAAAGAGTTTGAGCAAAAAGATAGATTGAAATTAAAAATGGTTAGAGTTCAAAAGGTTACTCTTTTAATTACTCTTTGATTGAGTTTAAAAAGAAAAAAAGTTTAGAGTATTTTATTAACTCAAAAATTTCGGTGCTTTAATAGTCGAGTGTGTGTATGGGAAATTTTGACGATATTTGTTTTATTTAGTTTTAAGTAAATAATATAGATTATTTGGTTTTAAAACTTTAGTGTGTGAGAAAGATTTAATTTTGGAAATTTTGTTGTGTTTGAATTAGTTTTATTGTGCACAAGTTGTTATAAATATTCATGTTTATGTAGTTAGCTCCTTGAGTCTCGAAAAGGAATCGAGACCGTTGGCACCGAGTTAGCGGTGGGGAGAACTCTGATATATTAATGTTGTTGTGGTGATTTATGGTTGAAAATTTTAGAGATTGAATATGGTGATTAATGTTTGGAAATTTTGGTGATTTATGTTAGGTGAAATTGATGTGTTCATAATTAAGAATATGAATTTTTTAGATGAAATTTATGGGTGACTTGGTGGAAAATGAATTTAATTCAATTTAGGTGTGAATGAAATTTGGAGATGTAATTTATGTGTGGTTGTGGAAATTTTAATTGGTGTGAATAAATATGTTTGAGTATGCTCTGTGTTGTGTCTGAAAAATCATTAGTTTTAAATGAGTATTAAAAATGGGGAATCTTTTAATAGCTGCATTTACTTAATGATTATGGTGAAAAGAGTCAGAGTATGCTCATGCATTTCGTAGTACATGGTGATCGCGATGGGGCCATGGTGATAGTGGTGACCGTGACGGGCCACGGGATGATGCCATATGAATTGTTGGTTCATCTTATCCTTGCGGGGATTGTCGCGTCGTGCTGATCTGTGTGAGATTGCACTCTAGAATGTGCTGATCTGTGAGCGATTGCACTCTAGAAAATTGTGCTGGTCTGTGACCGACTGCACTCTTGTATGTCGTGCTGGTCTATGAGAGACTGCACGCTAGTAAATCGTGTTGATCCGTGAGAGATTGCACCTCGGAAATTATTATTGGTCTGTGAGAGGCTGTACAATTATGATTTACGCCCTTCGAGGAGGGTTTTGGTTTGGAATTCCGGAATGATGCATTTTGACATATACGCATTGCATTAGGGTGCTTGGCACGCGAGTCATGTTTGTTATACTTTGATGATTGTATATACATATTCGGTTGTTGTTGTGATTTGTCGTAATTGCTTTGAGGTGTGAAGTTGGGTTGATTAAGTTTTGATGTATTTATGTGTTCATAATTGATTTAATGAACATTCGATGTGTGATTGAGGTGTGAATTTGTGGAGATTAATTTGGTGTTAATTATGTGTTCATAATTGATAATATTAATGTTTGTGGAGATTAATTTGGTGTGATTGAGGTGTGCATTTGAAAATATAAGAATTTTGCTATGTGATATTTGTTAATTTCAGTTGGTGACCTTTACAATTATTGTGGAAATCTGGGCTTTGCCATCAGATGAGAAACAGGATCATCCTACCGGTTAGTACCCTGTAGATGGGAAAGTTGTTAGTCATACCTGACTGAAGCTGTGTCAGGAGGATCTTGTGGGGCGCATTGAGATTACCTGGGTTGTGTAGTTTTTGTAGCATGATCAGATTAGGTGGTTGTATAAGGACTAGATGTCTTTCTCTTGAGATTGTATTGATTTCATTTTGGAAGATTGTATCCATGCTTAAACTGTTTGATTTCTTTTCTTCTGATGGGTCTATGTTTCACTTTTTGATGTGACGTGGGGAAAGTTAAAATTCTTAGGGCAGTGCTTTTGTACAGGTCTGCCGAGAATACCCAGGGGTATGAGCTATGATCGATAAGCCTCATAGCCCTGGTGTATTTTGATGTTTGAATACTTTGGATTTTTATTTCAAAAAATTATTCCGCTGCTTGTAAATATTTATTGACTTTGTCATTATGTTACAACTTAAATATTTATCCAAAAGTATTTTCTTCTTTAGTTCTTCGTTTTTATGAATTTGTTTTAAAAAAAATATACACCCGCGCTGTTAAATTTCGGGGTGTTACAATATGCTTGCTAGCAGAGATCCCTTTGTGGGAAAAATCATTGCCAGCTATGTTGATCCACTAGATAGTATCATGGCTATTGCAAAAATTGAGAATCGTTATTACAACGGTAAAAAAAGACAAATTCTTCGTAAGCACAACAGTGTTAGAGAATTACTTTTTAAAGGAGCTGTTATAGTGGATCACGTACGCACTAATGAAAATTTAGCAGATCCTTTGACGAAAGGATTAGCTAGAGAGAAAATCCTAAATACATCCAAAAGGATGAGACTATTTCCTATAGATTAATGAGTCACTTATGATGGTAACCAGACCTAAAAGACTGGAGATCCCAAAAACTAAGTTCAATGGGTAATAACAAGTCATAGTGATATGAGATTAACTTGCTACATAATATATGAAAGAAGCATGAGTCTTGAAGCGATGAAAGGATGAGATAATGGAAACTCTTAATGAGATCTATACTCTATGTGGAGTGGAGTACCTAGCTACAGGAGTACTCGTGATAGACTCACATATGTGAATGTGGAAGTGGGGACCGCTTCCTATGGAATTTTGAGGCAGAATTCCTAGAGCGTTCACTGTACTGGGATACACATGCATGACCCTAAATGCACGAGATTTTGAGAATACACCTAATGAAAAGATTGGGTGTGGGTTTGATGTTAGAGATAGAGTTCAAGACTACGAGCCACTCTTGTTGAATCTGAATCTTACTTGCTACGCAAAGGTTCAAGTCAAGAGACACCTTTGTTTATGCATAATCTTATAGAAGCGTTTGACGCTATTCAAAAACCTATTTTTTAAATTCAAGTGGGGATTGTTAGAAATGATGAAAATTTAATGGAAAGAATGATGACATTTATGAGAGCTAGTGTTGTTGTGAATTGGAAAAAAATGAGAAGTCCTACATAGGAGGGAAAACACTCACTAGTAGGATATATAAGGTGGAAGTAATGGACTTGGGGAGGGCCCCAAGGGGCACCCAAATTTTGTGAAGGAGGGAGAACGCAAGCAAATGAATCACCACACACGCGCGCACGCACTGCCGATGCCGCTGTCCGTCCGGTTTGGTCAAGAGTCAGAGTCAAAACACATGTTTTTGGCAACTCCTATTTCTGAGCACACGTTCTGTGGTCAAATCATGGATCACGTTCTGATGGATCCCCTAATTCTCTTAGATCCAGTTGCAGATTTCCTCTATAAATAGAGGGTTCTCCTTATTTGGAAAAGAACACCAAAAGCTCTTCGTATCTAAGGATTTTCTCTCTTCTCCTCCTGCTTACTTTTTCTTCTATTTCTTACGAGTGGTCTTAGTGCCATATTACGAGTGGCAGTCATTCGACTGCCATACTGAGGGTGTAATTCTAGAATGGTTTTCTATTGTGCAATAGAACTCCGATACAGAGTATTTGGGTTGTTTTATCTTGGGGACTTCATGGTTGATAGTCTGCCTTGCTCAATTTGGGCAGTGCCTCGAAACATCTTAAAGAGAGTGACCTAGTCTGCGACTCAACCTAGTAATATTTTTCGATGGCATTGTTATTTTTCAAAAGGTTTTTTTTTTTTTTTTTAACTTTTGAAACAACAGTTACCTTAAGGTTTCTTGAAGAAGGTATCGGAGAGAGGACTCTATAATGGTAAACCCCTAGACTTTTTCTCTGACTTCAATCTCTTCTCAAGTACTCAACATCCTAACGTAATGTGGACGGGGTTTATGGTTGATCTTTTTCGTAGTTGTTGGTAAGGTGATACCTAAACTTATTTTTCTTCTTTTTCTTCACTCTCTTTCTCACTATAAGAAAATCATTCATTTGTGACGGCTAAAAGTCTCCACAAAAGTGAAAAAAACAACCACAACTGGCAAATTTGTGGCAGTCTAAGGTAGTCACAAATAACTCAGTCACAAAGTTTTGTGGTGGTCGAGATTGGTTTTTTGGTTACTAGTTGTTTGAGCTTGAATAGTCACAAATTTGTGATAGTAAAGTCTGCCACAAATTTTTAAGAGTTTATGTTTCCAGAAACTGTTCCACTTTTGAGGGTTTATACTGTTACAAATGATGAAACTAATAAAAAAAAACACAGTTTGTGAGAGTTTAGGTCACCACAAACTGTCCCGCTTGTGACTGTTTTAACCGCCACAAATGGATAATTTTATTAAATTTTTTATTTATAAAATTCAAAATTAAAATTAAAAAATTAATTTTAATATTAAATTTATACATAAAAATTACTATTAACATAATTTAAAAAATAAAAATAAAATACTTATACATAAAAACAAAAATATAATTTTAATATTTTTACTACCAATATTACTAACAAAAATATGTCCCTGTAAATTAAAATAGAGACCGTAAAAGTATATAAGATTTTGGTACAAACTCAAATACAACTCATTATAATGACTAACAACAAACATTCATATAATCAATTTTAGGTTAAATTACATTCGTGGTCCTTTAACTTAGTATCAGGTAACGTTTTGGTCCTTTAACTTTTTTTTTTCCCATTTCAGTATTTTATCTTTTGAAATAATTTCAATTTTATCCTTTAAGTGAGATTCCGTTAAGGCAACGTTGACAAATTCTCTCCTCCGTTTTCTTTTCAGTTTTTTCTCTTTGATATTTCTAAATCTCTTGTTTGGTATTCTCATCTCCACTGATTTCCCTCTTCTTATTTTCCTGTTTTCTTCTCTCATCTCCATTGATTTCCCTCTTCTCATCTCTATGAAATCGTTTTCATTTGCGTGTTCTTCTCTTGTCCCACTCGTTTTTCTCTTATCATTTTCTTCTTCCATCCATGAAAAATAATATTCACACGGTTCCCAAAACTCAAAATCCATGGCTGCCTCATGTTCAAATGGGTCAAATACACAGTCCTACAACTATGGTTCTTCCTGTAACTCAGGCATTTACTCCAATCGATTTGACTTGTTCCAGTAACCCAGACATTTAATCAAATTGATTTGCCAATCGATTGATTAGTCCCTGTAACTCAGATATTTAATGAAAATGGATGTGCCAATCAATTATGCAATACGTTTCTAATAAATGATGAACTAAGTCTTTTATGCAATCGATTACCCAATCGATTAACTACTCGATTGTCCAATCGATTTATTTAATCACAGAACACAGGTCTGATGAAACCATTTTAAGTAATCGATTTGCCAATCGATTAACTCAATACAAGCTTTGTTTTGTGAATAAAAAAATCGATTTACCAATTGATTGTTCAATTGATTTCTTTTAATCACAGAACACAAGTATGATGAAAACTTTCTAAGTAATCGATTTGCTAATCGATTGACTCAGTGAAACCTTGGTTTGTGAATCAAAAAATCGATTTCCCAATTGATTTACCAATGGATTGTCCAATCGATTTATTAACTTACTTATTTTATGATTTCAGTTTTAATTGACAAATACTTGATGTGTGAAATCATAAGAAATGCATAATCAATAATTTTGTTTCAGGTGGTACAAAACGGCATACAATGTTCATAAACCATTTCCTGCATAATTCATTCATTCATAATCCATAATTCAGTTTCAAGTGGTACAAAACGGCATACAATGTTCATAAAGCATTTCCTGCATAATTCATTAATTCATAATCCATAATTTTGTTTCAGGTGATACAAAATGACATAAAGTGATCATAAAATGACAGAAAGTGCTTGACTAACAAAAAGTGATCATAAATTGATCATAGACCAACTAAAATTGTTCATAAACTGATCATTAACTAAAATAAACTAACAAAAAGTGATCATAAATTGATCATAAACTAGCAAAAAGTGACAGATCCTAATATTACAATTTCCATGTTTTGAACTTTGGTCTAAAAGTGCTTGAATGAGCTTGAGCTTGAGCTTTTGCAGGCTGGGACTGAGCTTGTGCAGGCTAGGACTGAGCTTGTGCAGGTTGGGACTGAGCTTGTGCAGGCTGGGACTGGGCTTGGTACACTTCCATTGTGTCATCCAAAAAATACCCTCCATGGTGAACATCGACGAAAAAGACATTCATTCTGCTTTTTTTACATTGAAAACACATAAAAAAAAAACCCATTAGAAAACTATAATCAAATGGTAGGGACCACAGATCTGATCCCATAATCTTAGAAAAACAGGAAGGACTATGTATGTGTGGACCACAAACGGTTGACCCAAAATAATCAACACATGTAAGAAAAAAATCATTCAAAATCAAACACATGCAACTAATAAATACCATAAGGACCCAACTAAACCCTAACCCTAAACCCTAAAATAAATCAGATCATTAAACATCAGAATCCATAAACACGTTACCTTCTCCTCTTAATGTGCGATTACGATTTCTTGAAGCTTGACTCTGATGGTGTGTTCTTCGATTCCTTATAGTTATCGTTGAAATTAACTTACGATTTCACGGAGATTCAGGAAGAAAACGCGAAGACTATAGCATTTCACGGAGATCAGAGAAGAACACCCAGAGGAAAACGATTTCACGGAGATGAGAAGAGGGAAATCAATGGAGATGAGAGAAGAAAACAGGAAAGTAAGAAGACGAAAATGAGAAGAGGGAAATCAGTGGAGATGAGAATACCAAACAAGATATTTAAAAATATCAAAGAGAAAAAACTGAAAAGAAAACGGAGGAGGAAATTTGTTAACGTCGCCTTAACGGAATCTCACTTAAAGGGTAAAAGTGAAATTATTTCAAAAGATAAAATACTGAAATGGGAAGAAAAAAAAAAAAAGTTAAAGGACCAAAACATTACCTGATACTAAGTTAAAGGACCACAAATGTAATTTAGCCTTAATTTTAATAATATTTTTAAAAAATAGTTACATTATAATAAATATATTTTCTATTTGTTTCAAATTTTTATTTATCATATATTAGGTAAACAACATAATTTATATTTTTTAAAACGAATTTACTAACATTTCGAAAAATGAACTTTTTATATATTTTAAAAATAATATAAAAATATTTTATATTTATAATATTACATATTTTATAATTAAATCAATATTATAAACTTACTTTTTTTTCGTCATAAGTATTATTTCTTTCTTTCTTTGATTAATAATGAGCAATTCATGAAAGAATGGAGTTTTGCATGTATAAGTGACTTGGGTTTCTTCTTCCTCTTTTCGATGGTTTCCTTTTATGTTCAACTCTCTCTACCTCTCTCTCATTTTATGAGGTCCAGGTTACTCATTGAAGAATTATGGATAACTTATTAATGATGATGTGGCACCAATGAAAAGTATACATGTGTATTTCACTACCTATATCATATTTATTAATGGTTTTTGACATATTCTAATGCATACATTTATTATTTGTAAATTCACAGTTCACCCCAATTTCAAGTAATGAGATTTTATGTTTCCAAGATTCAAATTAATGGGATGTTCTCCATTGATTTATTTTTTTTAAATTGAAAAATATTTGTTTGTTGCACTTGAACAAATCAGCTCAAAGTCAATGTTGCATCATAAAACCAGTTACCAAAACTTAATTACATGTATATTTTAGAAATAAAGTTTAATAATCAATTATATGCAGTGAAATTAATTCATATTTAATTATTTTAAAGGTAAATACTACATGTGGTCCCTTAACTTAATTTCAGTTAACGTCTTAGTTTTTTATTTAGTCATTTATTTTAATTTTAAGTGATAATTTGATATTTTATGTTTTAAACTGTTAATAATATTATCCTTTTTTTTTATAAAAATTCATCAAAATTTTTAAACAAAACCTATAAATTTAATTTTATTCTTTAATATAAAATAAACTTCATCAAATTTGTAGTTCAAATATTCAAATAAACTCATAT
>JBBPBT010000474.1:1436945-1447836 GCA_037974875.1 Cicer bijugum
AAAGAACAAAAATTTCTGATGACTAAAACATGCAAGTGTTTTTCTTTTGACAAATTTGCAAGTCTCTTAAACAATAGTCAACTTTGAAGAGTTTAATAATTTACGTTCCTTTAGTCATATTTCACATAAAATCGTGTTTAATGTTATTTGTTTTAAATACTTGCACAAATATATATATATATATATATATATATAAAATATTATTTGATATATTTATAAAATGTGTTTATGATATAAAAAATTAATACTAAAAATTTATTTGTTTTAAATTTTTCTACATGCTAAAAAACCATGAAAGCAAATTATGCAACTTCTATGTTGATTTTCTTAAGAAGTTCTTGATTAATCTACCAAAAATCAACCCATGATCATGTGCTAATCCACCAACAATAATTCATCATTTTTCATGGCAACACAAAAATGTCATGAGATACACTTCTCATTTTTAGAGAAAATAATTATATTTCTTCTTGAGGGAGATGTTGCTAGCATTCGATCTAGAGTCTATCTCTGACATTTGTATACTAGAGCAATTATTCTTCATATGTCTAGACTTTTCTGATTTTTCTTCACATAAGACTTACCTCTAGCAACCAACATTGAGTTCGATTAAGTGTTATTCCTAATATTTTTTCTTCATAAATAATTTGGTTGACAAATTTTTCAAGGATCAAAATTTCCTTCCCATATATCAAGACTTGTTTGATATGCCCATAAGATGAAAAAGACCATATGAGTCTTAACATTTTATCTTCGTTGTCAATCTTCACTCTAATAGCTTCTTATATTAGATATAATATTGTTGAGAGCACTTAGATGTTCATATATTTTCATATATTCATCCATGCATAAGTTATGAATTTGCTTTTTCAACAATAACCGGTTTGAGATGCCCTTTACCTAATATAATCCTTCAAGTTTGTCCCAAAGCTCTTTGATTGTCGATTTGTCTTGCGCATTTGCAACAACATTTTTTAGCCAAACACAATCGAATTGAACTTGTAACTCTTAAAATCTAATTTCTCTCATTTATCTTCATCCATGTTAGAAATATTTTTTTTAGAGCATTGTACAATCCTGATTGTATCAATACACCTTTGACTTATATTTTTCACAAGACAAAATTGATTTTTCCATAAAATTTCTCTACGTCTAACTTCACAACACTAGAAAAATTTAGTATTATAGTGGTATGAACATTGTAAACTATACCGTAGGTAATTTTCCAAGAAAGAAAGGTGAGCTACAAAAGATCACTTTAATACAAAGTCTTTCCTAGTTAAAACCTTTCCAAACAACACTTCAAAGTTAAAAAAGCTAATGATAATAAATGTTGGGAGAAAATAGCTTCATGAAATTTAAATAACCCAATTAAAACACAAAAATATAATACATTAACTCTAAAATATGAGGAAATAAACAATGACTAGAGAATAACAACATGTGAAAATTGTTAAACCACATAGACTTCTCTCAAATACTCCCACAACTCAACCATACTCTAAAAAGAAAACATCTAACTACCCTTCACAAAACTCTAAAAAAAGAGAAAGAAAAAAGCCAAATACAAACTTAAAGTGTTTCTGAATGATATATGTTGTTATAAAGAATTAAAGCCATATTATAGCTTTGATCTCTCTCTTCTTTTGCAAAACTAAGCTATGTAAGACTATTTCAACATATATAATTTCAACCAACTCCAACATTTACAATTGGTCCTAAGGGTATTTGAACTATAAATATTGAAATAACAATGTCAAACACTTAATTACCATTGAGCTGAAATCTCATAGACAAATAATTTCTAATCAGATTCCAGAATTAAAAAAAAAAAAACTAAGGATTTAAGTACAAATAACTCAAGTTAAGAGTTTAACGACTATGAGGAGAGTAGTTCTAGCATGGATGTAAATATGTGTTTAGATTGATTTTTGAGACAAAAAGAATTCGAAGCAATAAAAAAATCGACCTGTTTGATTTGATTTTTGCTATCTATTTCATAAAATCCCAACCAATCTGATCCAGGAAGAATAAATTTATTTATTTCAGTTCAATCAGGTTAACAATTTAGAATTAAAAATTTAAGTTTTTATAAAATTTAAAAAAAATAATTTTTTTTCTTTTAAATATTATAGATTTTTTTATATTATCAAAATAAGTACATATTCGATGAGATAAATAACATACAATGACTTGCATTTAGTGGTATTTACGCATTTGATAATATTTATCATTTCTTAAAAAATAAAATTACAAAATTACAAAATAAAAAATAAAATAAAGTGGTAGGCCATATGCATTGTACACTATCGCCACCATGATCCATTTGATTTGAGGACATATTTTATGAATTATAGTCGTTAAAGACTAAAGGGTAAAAAACTCTTGATATGCCCTTTCACCCTTTGTGTCGCAAAAGAACCGTATTCTAACAATCATTAGCACCGCTTTCTCTTTGGTATCAATTGATGACCTTTGTGCATGTGTTCCAATAAAAAGAAAAAAAGAATAAGGTGAAATTAACGTGGTCAATGACCATAACTTTTGTAAAGTATGGGCCAATTGCATCTCAAGGTATTTCCAACAGTACTTGATGTCTACAACATTTTCTCATTCCTCATATGTGCAACGAGGGAAGTGTAAATATAGAGTCCTTCCTCAAATTTGATGCCATTCATGGTTTTCTATTTTGTATGAAAAACTATATATTTTTTTGTGTGAAATATAATATATCATACACATTTTTTTATCGCTTTATATATAAAGTTAGAGTGTAATACAATGATATATTTTAATAAAATATCCTAATTAATAACATATTTATGAATCATATTCTTAAAATAAGGATATTAGAAAAATGTCTAACAAATCTAAAGAATATTCTAAGTAAAAATATAAATAATTCTAACAGCTTCTAAAGATATTAAGTAATATTAGAGACTAAATATTTTTCTTGAGTGAGATTGCAACTTTAACTTAGTTCTTTGTCCATCACTTACGTCTTTATTCTCTTCCTTGATTAAATATTTTGATGACTCTTATTGTTTTGTCTTTCTCCTTGGTATCCTTTATGTAAATATGAGTATATTTTATGTTACATGGATATATAGATTATAAGTCATTGACTATTGATAATCTATGTCTTCATTTAAATCTTGATTATCAAATACATGTAATTTATATGTGATTAAGATTACACATGTAATTCGACTCTCATAAATGTAATATTAATTGTCAAATACCTGTAATTTTAATCTTTTACATAAATATATGCTAAAGGTAGTAGTAATTTGTTGTTTTAATACAACCTCAAGTAGAACAAAATATTGCGGAAGAAAAGTTAAAAGATGACATTAACGATGAAAAGTTCAAAACCAATCCATTTTCTTTAAATCTTTTCAAAAGACAAGTCCAATTATTAAAATATTCATTTGCTGAGTGATTTGTTTTATAATTTTTATCTAACAACTTGCAACAACAACAACAAAAAAAAAACTTATTCAATTCATTTGAATAAGCTACTCAACTCCTATCTTATATTCCATTTTCAAATCAAAAGAGACCATTGAAAGTCCTTTAAAGCGTTACGAAACAAAAAAAAAAAAATTGTATGAGCTGCTTTTAGCATTGATGTGAGCAAAATTGATGCATATATTGAAGCAATTAAATAGTAAGCCCTCTCCTAACATTTCTTTCAATCTAGCCCATTGTGACGTTTAACGATTGTACCATATGGCCTGGATAGGCAAGTATATATTTTGTTCACAAACTTTGCAGGCGACAACCACAATGAGTAATATTAGTAAATTGATATGAAGGCAGTAAACATATGAAAGAAACAAAAATTCCTTCAAGGACTCAAAATCAAGCATAAAGGGAGATTAAATCTTTGTGGATAGTAATTTTGTTGTTGGTGTTGTGTAGTAAGTGTGAGTTAGAAGTCCAACAATGCTTAAAAAAAGGAATGTTGTACAACATATAAGTGAGATGACCTTTTATAAACCTAATGTGGTAAAGTTGAGTTAGAATATGGTGTCCAACTCACTTGTGTGGTTGCTCCTGGCCTAATATAGATGATCCCCCGACTCCCCTCATGACCCAACATGTATCAGCGCTTAGATGGTTTGATTTGTGCATTTAAATGAAAGAGGAAAATAAAAGTTCAAATATGATTAAACTCAACTGTACTAATTACACACTTTGGAAGATCCTCATGGAAGACATGTTATATAGAAAAAATTTGTATGATCCTCTTAAGGAGTACACTGTTAAACCCAAAGATAAATTTGATATTGACTAGAAAAAGATGAATGGAAATGCAATGGTCAGATGCTAATAAGATGTGGGATAAATAAAAAAAGTTGTATGAGAGGAATAATGTGCAAAATAAAACATTCTTAATTCAGAAGCTGGTGAATATGAAATATAAAGATGAGGATGCAATGCCAAAGCATATGAGTACTTTACATAATATAGTGAATCAATTGACTACTACATATATTAAAATGGATGATGAGTTGCAAGTGTTGTATCTTTTGAGTTCCTTGTTTGACAATTGGGAAGTCCTTGTTGTGACATTGACCAATTCAACTCCAAGCAGAATGTTAAAAACGTCAATAGTTAAAGAGATCACGTTGAATGAAGAAACTTGGAGAAAGGATAGTAGTTTAATTTTTTTTTTACTCAAAGTTAGCAACACTAGTTACAGAGTCACATGGGGAGAAGTTAATCCGGAAACTTCCATAAGTATTACAATACTAAAAATCGTAGCAAGTCAAAAAGTAAGTCGAGGACTAGAAAATACGTGATGTGCTACAATTGTGGCAAAGTGGGTCACATAAAAAGAAATTGTAGACTCATCAAGAGAGATTAATGAAGGAAAAAATGATGGCAAAAAGAAGAAAAATGATAAAGATACAATTGCAGTTGCATCTCTTTTCATCGATATGGGAGTTGTTTGGGTTACAACAGGTATTGGATGCAAGCTTCAATTGAATAATGTTAGACATATTTGTGATATCCATCTCAAATTGATTTCTATGAAAGCCTTAGATATTAAGGATTATCGCACTTACTTTGGTGGTGGTGGTATATGTAAAATCACCAAAGGGTCTTTAGTAGTAGAAAAGAAGCAAAGTTTAACTCCTCTCTAAAGGATGCTTGTGAAGCTTTGCATGGAGGAAGTGAATGAAATTAAAGACGAATATATTGATTTATCGCATAGGCGCCTTGGTCACTTGAGTGAGAAAAGACTCAACATACAAGAAAATAATTTTTTTTTTCTTTTGATAAAGGTACACCTCTAAGAAATTGCACTCATTGTTTTGTTGTAAAACAATATAGAGTTTCTTTTCATAATATTGGTCCTCATAGAAGGAAAAATACTCTTGATTTAGTTAATATTGATGTTTGCATGATGGATAGGAAATCTCTTGGTGGTGCACCATATGTTGTTTCTTTTATTGATGACTTCTCTGGAAAGGTGTTGACTTTTCTTTTGAAATGTTGAAATAGAAAAAGGAAAAAATTAAAATGCGTTCGATCAAATAATAGTAGTGGATACAACAGTCTATTTGAAGACTATTGTAAAGAACATGAAATTAGACTTGAGAAAACAATTCGAAAGACACCTCATCATAATAGTGTTATGGAGAGAATGAATCGTACTATTAATGACAAAATCAAGTGCATGCACTCTCATGACAAATTATCGAGTTTTTGTATGGTATATCAATGAAAACTACAGTGGATTTGAGGAATCCTTCTCATTATATTCTACTTGATGGTGATGTTGCAAACAGAGTATGGTCCAGGAAAGATATCTCTTATCATCATTTGCGAGTGTTTGGCTGTAGATGTTTTGTTCACGTATCAAAAGATAATAGGTCCAAACAATGTATTTTTTTTTGTTCTGTTATGGTGATGAAAAATTTGGTTATAGATTATGGGATCCAATTGATAAGAAAATTATCAGAAGCCGAGATATGGTATTTCTTGGAGACTAGACAATTGAAAACTTTGATACAGTTGTTAAACATAAACCAAATTCCAGAAGTTACATTGAAGTTGTTCATAATCCTCCTATTAAAACCTTGGTTGATGGGGGAGATATAAAAGTAGATGATGATAATATAACTGATGATTATGTTCCTCATGATAATGAGCCATTTCCACTTGAACATTAATTGAGACAGTCTATTAGAGGACATAAACCTTCCTAGAGATATCTCATTTACACGAATATGTGATGATCACTGATAGTGGAGAACTTGAGTACTATCAAGAGTCCATTTCAAATATTGATAAAGAAAAGTAGTTGAAGGACATGGAAGAAGAAATTATTTCCTTGCATGAGAATCACACATTTGAGATGGTGAAGTTTCTTAATGGCAGAAAAACACTAAAGAACAAATATGTATACAAGATAAAGGAAAAGAGTATAGTTACCAATGAAGATATAAAGCAAGATTGGTTGTGAATGGATTTAATTAGAGAAATTGTATTGGCTTTGAAGAAATTATCTCACTAGAGGTGATAGTGTCCTCAATCCGAGTTGTACTAGGGTTAACAACTAATTCGACCCTTGAAGTTTAAAAATGTGAAGATGACATTTCTTCATGGCAATTTGGAGGAAGAGATCTATATGGAGCAACTTGAGGGCTTTAGAGTCAAGGGTAAAAAGCAACTTGTTACAAATTGAAGAAAAGTTTGTTTGGGCTCAAATAAGCAAAACAATGGTATAAGAAATTGAATTCTTTCATGGATAAACATAGGATGATGTAGCTAAATATCACTAGAAAGGGGTTGAATAGGGATTTTGTTGTAAAAATGTTTTTTTTTTACTTATTTTTGAAAAGCTATCCTCTAAGGGAGGATGCGAATCGCGAGGAGAGGTATTTAAACCTTTGAATTTAAGCTGAATAAAAAAAGAGAGTGAGTAGGCAGTGACACACACAACTTTTATACTGGTTCACCCAATGAAGGTTACGTCTAATCCTCACACACTTGTGAGTTTTTACTAATAATGATCAAATTGATTAACCTCTCACAGAGGTTGATTACACTTTGTGCATTCCTTAGCCTCACCAAGCATACAATCTTGTTTCTTACACGTTCGAACTATTTCCAAGTGAAACTCACGTGGAAATTATAAAGCGATATGTGTATGATTGTTTCTCTTCTCTTAAACACTTTCTATAAAGATATTTCAAAGATCTAGTGAAGGATTATAGAAAGTATAAAGAGAGGATGTATATTGCTCTTGATAGCTTTGAGATTCTTGATCTTTTTATGCAATGTTGTTGTGTATTTGATAATGGAGAGCTCTCAACCTTTTATAGAGATCTTGTATTGCTCTTTTCATGTGGAAAACATCTTATGACCGTTGGGGGACTTGATCAAAAAGTCCAAGGTCTTTGATCCTAATTACAAAACTGCCATTCAACTGTCCTTGGACAGATGCAGTCCATCCTCGTGCAGGAAATTCAAACCTCATAGGTAGTTGGTCATGAGATGTCATTTTCTCTTTTCATTCATCAAGACATGTAAGGCTGTATTTTTGACTTTTTTGAGCTACATCCTTTTGTAAGTTGAAGTGTTAGGTCATTTTCAACTTTTGAGAATGATGTTGTCTATAGATCTATCTTCTTACATCGTACTGGCCATCCTCGGATCTCGTACATCCCATCCTCGCACTAGATAAAACTGGCCTCTGACCTCTTTGATTAAAATGCTTTATTTGTTCATCTTTGGATACCATTTTAACTTCTCATTGTTACTAAAAATCATGGTTACAGTGAAGATGAATATTATGCATCTTTGAAGGTCATCCTCTCAAGGGTTCATCCTATCCTCCATTTTTGAACACTTGATGAATTTGGTCTGAATTTTCTCCTTTTGATCTTATTAGTGAATTTTCTCCTTTTGATCTTATTAATTTTATCCTTTTCTTATAAGAATTCACTCAAAAGCACAAATTAGTCATTAACCACAATCGTAATCTCTTAAGTAATTTTGTTATCATTAAAATCATTTGAGAGAGATTTTGTCTCAACATGGGTATGGTTAAACAATTCTGACAATTATGTGTTTGCCAATAAATTCCCCAATGGTGATTATATTATTCTTTGGTTATATGTGAATTACATGTTGATTGTTGGTCATGACACTAAGAAGATTCAATTTCTAAAGAAAGATTTAAGTAAGTCTTTGACAATGAAAGACTTGAGTCCTACAAAACAAGTTTTAGGCATTAGAATCACTCGTGATAGGAAGAATGATAAATTGTGGTTGTTTCATTACATTTACATTGGAAAGGTGTTAGAGAGGTTTAACACGAGTAATTGCAAATCGACTTATACTCCACATGCTAGTCATTTAAAATTGAATTCTGAGCAATGTTCTACAAGTAATAAAGATAAAGAACATATGAAGAAAATTCCTTATGCATCCATAGTTGGTATTTGATGTATGCTATGGTATGGTATGCACAAAGCCATATATTTTTTTATCAAGTTGGAGTTGTCAACCGATTGCTTTCTAATCCTGGTAAAGATAATGGACAAGCAGTGAAGTAGATTCTCAAATACCTTAGAGGTACTTCCAAAGTCTGTTTATCTTTTTAAGGTGGTCAACATGTGTTAGATGGCTACACTGATGCAAGTATGACAAATGATCTTGATAATAGAAAATCTATTATAGGTTATATGCTGACTTTTAAGGGGGAATTGTGTCTTGGCAATCGAGGTTACAAAAGTGTGTTGAATAATCCATTACTAAGATGGAGTACGTTGCAACAACTGAAGCTTCTAAGGAACTCTTCTAGATGAAGAAATTCCAACAAGCATTAGGCCTCAAGCAAGACAAGTTTGTGTTATTCTATGATAATCAAAGTGTGAACCATCTCAATAAGAATCCAACTTTTGGTGCAAAGTCGAAGCATATTGAGGTGCAATAACATTGGATACAAGATGTGCTGGAGATGAAGTCATTCTCGATTGAGAATATGCATACCAATGAAAATGATTCATATACGATGACAAATATTTTGTATGTGTCGAAGATAATATGTTGTAGAAAGAAGGTGAATATAATTGACAAGTACCCACTTATGTCGTGAGGGAATATTTATTGGGTGGTGATTTTTAAGTGGGACACACCAAATAAACTTATTATAATTAGTATTATAATACTAGAAAAGAAAATAAAAAAGGATTAGTTGATTTTGGGCTTGGCCCATGATAATGAGTAAAAGGGATTTGAAATCCCTAGTTGCAATGGATGCAACAATGAAGCTCTTGAAAGCATAATAATCTAAAATTGTTTATTAATATTTAGTTTCCACGTTTTGGTGATGACTAAATACTCCAAACTTTTGATAGCCTAATTAAATGAGATACCTTTTTTCCATGAATCAAAGTTCAAGCAATTCTCCACTAACTCATTGCTCCAAACTAATGGCTCCCAAACCAGCCACTCATGCATTGAATTCTACACCCCGAAAGCCTTCAAACACGCAAATAAAAAAAAATACAACATTGTTTCTAAATGGTCAAAACACAACATACAACATTGTTAATAAATATCACTAATAACAACCCCTATTTGCCACAAATTTACTCTAGTTGGGATCTTATCTTGTAACACCCACCAACCAAAAACACGGATTTTAGTTGGAACCAATGCACTCCAAATTTTTTGCATTGCTTTGAAAAAAATAGTTGTCCATGCCTTCACCAGGCTCCAGATTTTCCACCACTTCATACTAATCTTGAGAGTCAATTGTGCTGATGGTTAAAAATTTGAATAATTCATTGTCACATATTATACGATGGTTTCAAAACGAGTAACTTATTCACAATCGATCAATTCAAATTGAACAAAAATAGTCACAATTGTTTTAGATAAATAATTTTTATTTCAACAACAAAATTTCAAGAAGGAAGGGAAATTCATTAAAACCCTTAAAAAAATAATCTTAATCTGGTCTTAAAATTATAAACTGAAGATGACTGGGTATTGAAGACACACGGGTGACATCAAACTTCACTGCTTCCAATCATATATCAATCCAAATAATTGCTTTGCTGCATCTTCGACGTCATTACAATTTCCGCGAAACTAAAAATAATCTAAGAACTTGGGGGCATAAGCCCGGTCCAGAGTAATAGGAAAGGGTCACTATTTAAAATCAACATAAAAATGAAAATAAAGGTTTAGTTCATTGTGTGGTTTCTCTTGGTGAAAGAAAATCAACAAGATAGAAGATTGCAAATCATTCTTAAGCTATATTTTGTATTTAATATTGTTATTTTCTTGCTTATGTTATAGCTAGTTTCCTTATATTGTTTGAAGCTATTGATACAATCCTAATTTATTAAAAATAAGCATGTAGGATTTTGTGTAATTAAGAAATTGAACTGGTATAATTTTTAACTTGCATGCCTATGTATGTTTATGTTGCTCACTAATCGATATTATAATCCCAACTGTTACTTTAATTCACATTAACGTTAGAAAGCAAATGTTAATAATTAGGTGTAGAAGTCATTGGGATTAACTTTGTGTATTATGGATTATTTTAGAACTAGTTGTTGCTTTGTTTTGAATATAATGGATAAATAAAAATGTGCATTAAGAGAATGGTGTTTTGAACATAATCGATAAAAAAATTCCGATTATTGTTTATTATATTTGTTTATTTCATTAAAAATAATGCATTGTCGTTCAATTCTAATTTATAAGAATCAAAATCTTGATGGTGCATTTTGACATTAATGAACTTTTTCGTTTAATGCTAAAGTCCTTTAATTTTTAATTTGCTAATTTTCATTGTATTGTATTGTATTTATTATTATTATTATTTTATTTTTTTTTATTTTATTTTTTATTT
>JBBPBT010000474.1:1454386-1464868 GCA_037974875.1 Cicer bijugum
CCCCCCCCCCCCCCTTACATTGTAGAACCTTAGCAAGAAAAATATTATCAATAAAGCTAAATAGAAGTTTATGCAACGAATGAGGACAACAAATTTTACTAGAATTCTGTACAAAGAGGTACTATATTTATTCTAATTTATGTGCCTTTGTTATATATAAATAGCAAGTTATCCTTATCATTTTTTGTTACTCTATTTTCAAATTTTTACCAATAAAGCGTGCGAAGAAACAAATATAGCCATTTTATGTTTTTCTTCTCATTATATTCTTTTAATGTCTAAAGTTTCAACTTTTAACATTTATTATTTTTTCCATATCAAGGTAAACTTCAAAATTCAATCCAAAACTCAAGTGAGTCTCTTGACCAAGCCTTTTAATTATAGTTCAATAAAGAAAAGGCCGATAGAGTTCGTTGTTATGGAAGAACAACTACACCTAACATCAAGAAACATTATGAAAGTAAATTTAATAGCATGAAGGAAAATATAGAAGAATATGAGTCATTTGAAAAGAAAAAAGATGAAAGCATAAATGTGTGTTGAAGCAGAAAAATTGAAGTTTAAGTGAAGTTGTTGTTGATAACATAATAAGGCATGATTTTGTTGAGACAAAATCTCTCAAATGATTTTAATGATAACAAAATTCCTTAAGAGATTATGATTGTGGTTAATGACTAATATGTGCTCTTGAGTGAATTCATATAAGAAAATAGGTTATTAATAACTAAGGCAAAAAGAAGAAAAATATGATTCAAATTTGAGGATGGAAAATGCCGAGGATGGCATCGCAAGGTGATGAATCTTCAAATCTACACAATATGTGTCCTCATCAGAACAAATGTTTTTATTCATGCACAACAATATCCAGAATGAATACGTAAAGTATTTGAAAAAAGAAGTTTAGAAGGCAAAAGGAAAAGGACGTGAATAGCTAGATCTAGGATTAGAGGATGACATACTAGGCTGAGGATGGTACAGTAAAGTTGAAAGCAACCAATCAAGCATGTGCAAAGGCTAAAATCAGACCATTTATCGTACTTGCACGAATGAATACATGAAGAAGTCAAGTTAAAGAAAGGCAACAACAAACAAGCCAAAAATGGAAGATCACATGTTGAAAGCAAATATGATCCTCAAACTGGACGATGACAGTCCTATGTAAGAGGGTAGCTCTCTCTCTCTTGTCAACATCACCCTCAAAAGTTGAAATCAACCTAGTCCTTAAAGTTTTTGAAAAGGTTGTAGCTCACATGGTCAAAGAAATAGCCTTGCACTCTTTGATAAAAGAGAATAGACAAGGACATCTCAAGATGAAGTGTCAAGGAAGCTGATCTGCCTACGCGAGGATGGCCTCTGCCAGTCCTAGAAAAGCTGGATGGCAGTTCTGTAATTATGATGAAAAACCTTGGATCTTTTGTAATGAATTCCAACGGTCATCAAAGAGCTTGGTGTAAGATATATGCCTCCTTGATATTGATGTTGATATAATTTCCAAACATACAATGTATATGCATTATTTGATGAATCTAATAGTGTAAGTTGAGATACATTTCAGGAAATCAATCAAGCAAAGATTAATCATAAAGCTTGAAGATTATGTGAAAAAGAATCAAACACTTGGATAAATCTTGGATCTCAAGCAATCAAGCAAAGATGGATGATAGTATACAAAGCTTGAAGATTATATACAATTTTGTCTAGTGGTCATAGTATTTAATAGGTAGATTCATCACTATGGTTTCATACCTAAATATTTGCCAAATTAAAAATGAAATCATAGAATAAGTAAGTAAACCAATCAACTGGTAAATCGATTGATACATCAACTGGGTAATCGATTGTCTAATTCACAGAACAAACTTTCACTGAGTTAATCGATTGGGAAATTGATTACTTAAATGTTTTTAATCAGGTATGTGTTATGTGGTTAAAGAAATCAATTGGACAATCGATTTGCAAATCAATTGGGTAATCGATTGTTTAACTCACAGAACAAAGCTTGTACTGAGTCAATTGATTGGGAAATCGATTACTAAAATGTTTTCTATCAGACTTGGGTTCTGTGATTAAAGAAATCAATTGGACAATTGATTGAAATACTTTTCTTGAGTTGCAAGCTTTGCACTAATCGATTAGGTAATCGATTGCATGAATGAACCAGTTAATCATTTATCAGAAACATATTGCATAATCAATTGGCACATCGATTTAAACTAAATAGCTAAGTTACTGTAACAAGCCAAATAAATTGGCAAATCGATTGGAGTAAATATCTGAGTCACTCTGACCAGCCATATCGATTTGTAAATCGATTGGAGTAAATGTTTGAGTTACAGGGAGAATTTAGCCCATTGCCAAATCGATTATTTCAATAAAGGTGAGTTGACTGAGTAATCGATTGTTTTGATCTCGTTGTTTGAACAAAACAAGTATAATCGATTAGTCAATCAATTCTGATACAAACTGAGTATCAGTTTATGATATATGCATTAAAAGAATCGATTAGGAAATCGATTAGTTCATCTATTTTCAAGATTAAAGAAAAACTAGAAACGCGATAATCGATTAGGCAATTGATTAAGCTGGTAATACACATTAATAAAATCGATTGGGAAATCGATTTGACTGTGGTTTTTTTGAAACTATATAAACTTTATCAATCACAATTTTCATAACAGTTAATTCATTTTGAAAGAACTTAAAGTTTTCATTGGCTACTCGAAAATTACACTTTGTGAGAAACTGTTACAACTCACAAATATCAATTGGCAAAATACCTAGAGAGTGAGATTTGTGTGATTGAATAAAGTGTGCTTAGTTCTTAGTTCTTACTTCTTTTGTTCTTTTAGAAAGAAAAATCCTTGTAAAAGAAAGTGTGTGAAAAATCCAGTATTGTTAAACTGGTGGTTATCTTTTAGGATGCTTGTGTTCATCTAAAAGAAATCTCAACTTGATCTTGCTAGAGCTTGGCGAGTAGCTCTTAGGGACAGGTTGGTGTTATGGTAGAAGTGGTGTTGAGTTGGATGTATAGGCAGTGAGGTGCTGGAAAGTCTGTAAAAAATTACTCAAATCAATTCTAGCGAAGGATGAAATCTGTGATTGATTTCAGGACTGGATGTAGACTATCAAATCGATAGTCGAACCAGTATAAATTTCCTGGTGCACAATTTTCTTTCTCTCTGCTCTTTATGTTGAATGCATGTGTTCTTGAATATTTGTTTTGAATCTATATTCTTATCTGGATAATACATGTGTCTTTGAATATCTGTCTTGATTAGTTTTTTGAATCTATCAATGTTAAATTGGAATTAATATTAAACAAGTTGGTTTTAATATTAAGTTCATCACTTAGAAAGAAATTGATAATTTGGTTAATAATCTTGTGTATAACTTTCTAAGGATAGAGGCCATTTAATACCAACACTTGGAATTCTATAAAAGACTGCAAGTTCTTCATCATAACATACACAACACAATTGCATAAAAAGATCAAGCATCTTAAAGCTATCAAGAGCAACACCCATCCTCTCTTCATACTTTCTTTAATCCTACACTAGATATTTATAAATCCTTTGAGAAAGTATTTAGAATCAATCACTCTCATACCACTCTGTAATTTCCACGTAAGATACACTTGGAAATATTTGAAAATTGATTGTCAGCTTGGTGAGGGTAAAGAATACACAATTTGTAATCGTCCTCAGTGAGAGGTTGATCTATTTGAACATTCGTGAAATCTCACAAGAGTGTGAGGACTAGACGTATCCTTCATTGGGTGAACCAGTATAAAAAGTGTGTGTGTCATTCTCATATTTCTCTCTCACTCTTTTGCTCAGCTCAGATATGACGATTTAAAAAATCCCATCCTCGAGCTTGCCATCCTTAGTGAGAGGATAGTTTTTTAAACACTTAAAAATTATTTTTAACAGCAAAATCCCTATTCAACCCCCCTTCTAGTGATATTTAGCTACATCAACTTTAGGTATTGCAAATAGTGTGGCACTCCATTCTTCTACATCAACCCATATTTTTGAAAAGGTATGCATATTAATTTGGCTTAAGTATCAAATTAGATAAGTTGATTGATTGCTATAGTTAGATATCTTGTATACTTATAACGTGTTTGTTTTTAGTACTTGTGTTATGTTTCTAATCTTTTCTTGCAATAGATAGTGTAACATACCAATATAAAATAAGTTTAGATAATGCATAGTTGATCTAGTCCAAAATTAGCTATGACTAGTGTGTATAAATCTAGTTACACAAAGTAACATTGGAAGAACAAAAAATTAGTTGTTGGTATTTAGATATAATTGATTTCTCCTAGATTCAACATAGAGCAAACATCGGAAAACTAGTATGTACATAAAGCTTCATCATGTCTTACATTTTTCTTCGACAATGAGACCTTATTTTTATCACAAAAGCCACATAACTTTGTTTATTATATCGTAAATTGCTTACATGTACTAGTTGCTTTTTCATTGGTCTTATTTAAATTAATTGAGATTAATATTAATTGATTTGTATATAATTATAATGATATTTTGGGTTCTGATTCTAAAATTTGAATAACTATAATTTTGATGTTTATTTTTAAACAAAAAAAAAAGTTTCATGTTGAAATATGATTTATGGAATTTAAATTGTGAAATTTTAGTTCCTTTGGGTTTAATAAGTTTCTAAACAAAAATCACAATACTTCAAAACTAAAGAATCTCATAAAAGCTCATTCTATCTTAACAAATAAATACAAATCTTATGAAAAAGTTTTGAAAACATAAAAAGGGAAAATTAGACTTTGAAAGATGATGTTTCAAAATTTTAAAGGATAATATATGTAATTCTGTTAGGCTTGAAAACCCTTTTCAATAGTTCGTTGTAAATGGCATAGCACATGGGCAAACAAGCTTCAATGATATATGGTGTTAATAGAAACAACAAAATGGGTATTGGTTTTTAGGAACTAGAGGAAACTTCTAAATTTATCATATTTGAAACTTCTTGTTCCTATTGCTTAAAGAAAAGTCATATTAAACTTAGTAAACCTATGTTAAAAATATGGAAAGACAAGACAACTATCAAAACTAACAAACCAGGACCCAATCAAATGTGGGTACCTAAGAAATGAATAATCTATCTTGTAGATATTCTTAGCAACAAAGTTGAAATACAAACCACAGTACGTGGATAGTGGACACTCACGACACATGACCGAAGAAAATTCAATGTTCCAAAACCTAACCCTCAAGGAAGGACGATTTGTAGGATTTGAGGAAATGTGTAGTATTCCAATTTTGTCTTGCAATTTAAAAAATTTCAAAAAATAATACATCATAATAATGTCTTTAATTTTATATATTTACAATAATAATTTATTGAACAAAAAAATAAAAATAAAATCAAAATTAAATTCATAAATCTATTCCAATAATTGAGCTCACATTCTCATTGACGTTTAAATAAAGTGTCCAATTCACATCATAAAAATATTAAAAAAAAAAACAAAAAACAAAAAAGTGACAATAACTAACATACAAATAAAAATAAAGTTTTTGATAGAAATAGTACAAGCTTCCATCCTCCACATTTTAAGCTTCCATGACTCACTCCTTTTGAATCTTCACCAACTTTCCACTCCATCAAAAAGAAGAAGTATCATGTTCACCAACTTTGCACTCCTCCAAAAAGTAGAAGTCTCATATTCATTTGTCACTCCATAATTTATGCAATACAATAGAAAAATCGAAATAGACGAAATACAGTTCTTCTTTGCTTCTAAGATCAACAAAGAAAACCACTATCTTCTTAAAATGTAGAGAGTTAGAGAGAGCATAGGCCACACATCTCAACCTTCATCATCATTTACAAATCCCTTAAGAAACCATCATCAAATCGACCTCCGCAAATCACCACCATGAGCACTACAGTCAGAGCGTCCAACACAGCCACCTCCGTTAACTTTGACCTCCGACAAACCATTACACGAGCGTTGTCGCTAGAGTGTCCACTCATCCACCACCGTCAACTTTGAACCTAGACGAACCACCATCGCAGACAACTCCCCTTTCGTAACCATTTTTGTGAGTTTGTTCTCTCTCACTCTCTGTCTCTCTCTCTCTCTCTCTCTCTCTCTCTCTTAACAATGAAAATTATTTCTCTATGTGTGTGTTTGTTTACTTCTTTTAAAAAACATTCACAAAAAATAAATATTATATTAATTAGATGTGACATATTTTTAATATTTGAGTTGTTAAGATACAAGTTTTATCACTTGGTGACTTCAAAATTCAATTTTAAAACCGAAATTAATAAAATGTATTCTTAAACAGATTAACTAGATGAAACATCTTTTTACTCATTGAGTTTTGAGACAAGAGTTGTACAACTTGATATTCTTAAAACTCATTTTTTTCAAAATAATTATTCAAATCAAACAAGCTCTTTCTTTTTATTTATTTTTTATTTTTATTGTTTTAGTCAAAACAACCATTTTTTTTTATCAACAACAAATCACAATTTCTTTAAAAGCAATCAACACATCTGCATTTTCTACCCAAGAACTACATAGGTTTCATTTCTAAATCACACTGGGAGATACATATGAGCAAGATCATACTCTTGTCAAGCACATTAATAAAAAATATTTATTTTCTCCTTCTCTTTTTTAAGCACACATTTATTTTAAAAACAATTGATATTTATATATAATAATAAGGAGAAATAAGTATATTTAAGTTAATATTAAGTATGCACAATTAATTATAGTAACTATTTTTTTAACGGATGTTGTAGGATACTATACCTTCCCGAACTCAAAATTTGGTTTCATTGACCATTTTTATTTTTAAGAGTTTTCCAATATTTTTTCTATTTTAAAATGAACTTTGATGGCAACTCTATTGAATTTGAGAAGTACTCGAAATTTTAGACCACGACAGATGGCGACTCCATTGGGGACTATTAGAGAGTCAAGTCTAACATAATTAATTGTGCAAAATTTGTTAACATCTATATTTATTTATCCTTCACTTTTTTTTTACTACTATGTGTTTATTATTTATTAGTAATTTTATTGTGTATAAATATTATATTTTTTATTTGCAAGTTTGAGTACTTTGCATCCTTTTATTGGATTATGCTTCTCTTCACACACTACACTAACACTTTTGCACACACTTGAGTGCAACCTTAATAAATGATTTGAGTAAAACTTAAGATTTGTTTGAAGTTGCGTAGTGTTAGCTTTCTGGATGTACATCTTGTTTGTTTAGCATGAATACTTCACCTAAAGTTTCATTTCTTTTGAGAATTATTGTCACTTCTAATAGTTTACCGATTGTTGTTGACAATATTCCAAAATAGATTCCAAGGCTATAGGAACCATATTCAAAATCCTAGAGCCACCTTGGGAGAGGGTCTCTGATGACTCTTTATCATATGCATAATTTTTATTGATTTTAGTCTTATTTATCTTTAATCATTAGTTAATTTAATGAGTTATTTGATATATTTTGTTGATTTTATTTATTTGATTTAATGAAATGTTTATTTTCTTATTTGCTTAATTAAGTAGAGATTTTTCGTAGTTTTGCGTGGTTACTTTATTTTAGTGTAGTGCTGAATTTTGGGGAGAACTCAACATGATCTATGCAGAGTATTTCAGACATATATGGAGTTTTAGATGTCCAATTAGAGTCAAACCAAGTGCAAATGAAAGCTAAGATCCATATCTACAACTTTCATGAAGACACCGGAACCAAATTCAGACTCGGAAGATGAGAAAAAAATGCAAAATACGTCAGATAGCAGATGTTGTGCGCCTGGAGCGCGCTCGACATGCCTGAAGCGCATTTCCAGCCATTCAGCACTGTCAATACACGCCCGGAGCGCAAAGACTGCGTCTGGGGCGCGCGACGAGCATCAACTTTCATAACAACGCAAATTTTTACTGTTTAGGAACTTTTTGACTCTTGGGAAGTTGGGAGACTTGTGTCCTATCATATAAACTCAAAGACGGACGTTTTTAACATCATTGGAGCAGATTTACCAAGAATCATTCTTGTAATTCTTCTTTAATTCCTATCTTTTGTATCTCTGTCATGAGTAACTAAACCCTATTTGTTAGGGATGAGTGTAACCAGAAGAAATCCTTATTTTTCTGATTTGATTTCTAGTTATATGAATGAGTTTATTGAATTATTTTTCTCATCTCTGTGCTTAATGCTTTTTATTGCATGATCAACATTAAAATGTTCTATGATTTTATATTTTGAAATGGAAGTGTACATTACAAATGCTTGAGATGAGAAATTCATGAATTTGTAGTCTAGAGATAGATGCAGGTCATGAAATCAATTAAATTAGTTACAAAGCAATAGTTTACAAGAGAATTTCTATACGGTAATGCTTAATTCTAATATTAAATCTACTAAGGAATTAGGGGTTACTTTGGAATTAAAGGTTCTGTCACTAAGACATTAGGGTAAGAATAATAAAGAGAATTCGATAATAACTCAATAAAGAATTCAGTAACTAGGATCAAATTAGACACCATGGTTGGATTCGAAGTGAAACTCATCCCTGATATTTTTCTCATTATAAAGGATCAATTGTATTACCATTGTTAATTTTAAATATTATTTCAATCAATTTGGGAACCTTTTGTTCAATTGTAGTAATTAAATATAATTCAATAGTAAAACGCAATCCTTATGTTCAACACTCGGTACTATCATTTTATTATTACTTGCAACGATTCAGTACACTTGCTGAAACACTATCAGTCTCTAACTAAGAAAACTCAAAAATATTTTACATGTAAGCAAAACCTATGTAGGTCACAATGGGAACATTTTTCTTCTTTAGATTCAAATCAACATTATCCTTTGTTGAAAAACTAGTATATGTTTTTTTTAAAAAAAACAAAAACATTCTTCTTTATAGGGTTCCAATTTTATCTTCCTAGAAGGACGAAATAAAAATCTCATATTGCTTCAACTCTCATTTTTTTTCTTTCACATTGTGTATATATCTTCCCTTATCAATTTTTCTTTCACATTGTGTTACTTGTCATTTTACATCAAAACAAATGTGACTTCAAACCATTCATCATATTAGAATCAGCTAAAAAATAATAATCAAATTTGATGTGTGTCATGTCACATTCTTGCATTTGTCACAACAAAATTCATTCTTAAAAAGAGTTCAAACCTAATGCATATTTAAGTCATCATATTTCGAAGAAAAAAATTGTCTCACATAGAGATCTAGCATTCATATTTGCAAATATTCTATTGTGTCAACATACTATTATGACATTCTTATGCATGTAGAAAAATTTCAAAAAATTATCGTGGGTCAAATTTTAATTCTTTAATTTTTTTTTGTGAAATATAAACTTACAGATAAATTGTCCATAAAATTCATTGTTATTTTCATCCATGCATCACATTTTAAGTTAAAAAAAATCAAAAATAAAAAAAAAATAAAGAAATCATCTTCATATGTGCAAAAGTGCATAATTTTTAATTTCATATTCAACGAATTGATCATTTCATATGATATACTCAAAATTAATCTCACATGAAGGTTTAAGTGACAGTAGCATAAAGTTCACATTGCATATGTCATTACACCATCATATAATTCTAACAATCCTAATAGTACATGAAAAGCTCATTGTAAATAGCCAAAATTTTAAAAAATTAGCATGCACTGCTTATTAAATATTGAAGAAAAATCAATGGTCCATCCTTTTATTGGCTAAATCTACTTTTTATGTTGCATTTGCACATGCATAAAAAAAAAACAAATGTAGTTTGTATCATATCGCTTTCCTTTTTATTTATTTAGCATGTGAACATATTATTTTCATTTGCATTTGAAATAAAGTTAATCATCTAAAAAAAAGTTAAATATTTACACTGTTTGTCTCATACTTGTCAAACATTGCTACACATTTGCATCATAATATTACATCATCATATTTTCATTCATGCAGTCATTGTTTTTTCTCTCTAACGAGGGGCAAACAATAAAAATATTAAAAATAATGTTGCATTCATGTAAATTTCTTTTTCACGAGTGGTGTGCGTTCTTGAAATGATGCTTATTTGCAAAAAAAAATATTGAATTGGTTGTTGTTCTTTGAAAAATAAGATTTGTCAAATCATAAATTAACTCAAAGTTAATTGAGAGTCTTCATAACACACTTCATAGTCTTTTATTGACAAAAAACATCTAAATATAATGGTCAAATTTGTTAACTTATGTGATTGGCATAATTAACAAAAATTTCATGTCAAAAACTAATGTTACCTTTCTTTGAATACATTCCTTCATTATTCGTTCCTTTATGATCTTCCCTCAATCTCTTTAAAAAAATTGGTATCACAAATTGAATTTGAAAGGAACACCTAATTGAAAAAAAAAAAGAAAGAAAGAAAACCTGTAGTGGTATCCTTTGCAAAAGTTAGGGCA
>JBBPBT010000474.1:1464938-1508789 GCA_037974875.1 Cicer bijugum
CAAGCTTTGTCCTGAAATTAATTTTTTTTTTTTGAAAATAAACAATCATGATTTGAAATGAATGAACTATAATAGTTTATCAGTCAAAGTCCATGGAGAAAGGAGATAAAAAAAAAACATGAAAGTAAGTGCAAACAAATTTTGGATGGATATCCCATGAGGTAAGTCTTTGATCTAAAAATTATTGTCTTAATTGACCTTGGAATAATTATTTGGGTTTGATATATCATTTTTTTCTTCATAATCCTCTTTGTCATTCATCACATTACATGTCTAAAAGGTTCCTTCTGATAAATGATTGATTGTTCATTATCTGAATTTTTTAATTTTGGAACAAAATTACAAATCTCGTTTGCAATATGCGAAACTAATCCTTAAGGAGACGCACGCTCAGGATTTTCTCTAAGGGCAATGAAGATTAAGAAAATGGATGAGACAGATAAGGACAAGGAGATCTTGGATATATTTAGGAAGGTGGAAGTGAACATTCCCCTCCTTGAAGCTATTAAACAAATTCCAAGATATGCAAAATTTCTAAAAGATTTGTGCACACACAAGAAAATGTTAAAAGGTAATAAAAGAGTAAACATAGGGCGAAATGTTTCAGTCCTCATTCATCTTTTGCCTCAGAAATGCAAAGATCTAAGAACTTTTTCCATTCCATGTACCGTAGGCAATAGTCAATTTTTAACTCTCTTGCTCTTGGACCTTTACAGAGTACCCATTCAATTGGTGAACATGAGCAATGCTCATCCTACTGGACTTCTGGAGGATGTACTTGTTCGAGTTAATGACTTGATATATCATGCGGATTTTTACATTCTATACATGGAGGGAGATAATAAGTCCAATAGGGGACCTATCATCTTAGGCACACATAAGAGAAGGTTAAAAGGTAATGAAAGAGTAAACATGGGGCGAAATGTTTCAGCCCATGCCTCAGAAATGCAAAGATCCAGAAACTTTTTTCATTCCATGTACCATAGGCGATAGCCAATTTGAAGATGCCATGTTAGATTTAGGAGCTTCCATTAATGTTATGCCTACATCTATTTTTAACTCTCGTGCTCTTGGACCTTTATAGAGTACAAGAGTTACCATTGAATTGGTGAATAGGAGCAATTCTCGTCCTACTAGACTTGTGGAGGATGTACTTGTTCGAGTTGATGAATTAATATCTCCTGCAGATTTTTACATTCTGGACATGGAGGAAGATAATAAGTCCAACAGGGCGCCTATCATCTTAGGTAGACCATTCTTGAAAACTGCTAGAACAAAAATTTATGTGCATGCTGGAACTCTATCCATGTAATTTAGTGATAGCATTGTAAAATTTAACATCTTTGATCCTATGAAACACCCTGTTGAAGAGCATTCTATTTTACAAATTGAATTGCTTGCTGATTTGGTTGATGACACTTACCCCGATATGTTTGCTACTGATTTCTTTCATGTCTAGTTTTGATGATACTTATACTTATTAATTTTGTACAGATACTCAATTGTGCTTTGTGTGTGCTGAGATCGAAGCTGCCTTGCAGGCTGATCATTATGCTGATATTGATATTTCTTCTAATATAATTGATTTTGTAGACTTAGCTTTGGCCACTAGTGTTGTACCTTCCATTGAACAGCCACCGACTATAGAGCTTAAACCACTTACTGAAAATTTGAAATATGCATATTTAGAAGGAAGTGGCAAGTTACTTGTAATTATTGTCGTCAAACTTGAAGATGAATAGGAGATAAGCTGTTGCAGATTTTTAGAAAACACAGAAAGGCAATCGGATGGACATTGGCTGATATTCCTAGTATTAGCCCATCCATGTGTATGCATAGGATACTATTGGAGGATGGGGTAAAATCAGTTAGGCAGCCCCAAAGGCGACTTAACCCATTAATTTGGGATGTTGTAAATTAAGAAATGACCAAGCTCTTGTAAGCAGACATTATATACCCATCTCTGATAGTCAATGGGTGAGTGCGATGCAGGTAGTACCTAAGAAAATTGAACTCGCAATGGTTAAAAAATGATAATAATGAACTTATCCCCACACGAGTGCAGAACAACTGAAGGGTATGCATCGATTATAGGAGAATAAATCAGGCAACTAGAAAGGCTAATTTTCCTTTACCATTCATTGATCAGATGCTTAAACGGTTGGATGGTAAGTCACATTATTGTTTTCTTGATGGTTTTTCGTGTTATTTTATATCCATATTGCACCAGAGGACCAAGAAAAAGACCACGTTCACTTGTCCTTTCAACACATTTGCCTATAAGAGGATGCCCTTTGGCCTATGCAATGCTCCTGACACTTTTCAACGCTGCATGATTAGTATTTTCTCTGACTTGATAAAAAACTGTATTGAAGTCTTCATGGATGATTTTACTCTGTATGGTTTCTCATTTAATGCATACTTGAACAATTTAGATAAAGTTTTTCATAGATGTATTGAAACTAACCTTGTCATGAATTATGAAAAATGTCAATTTATGGTTGAACAACGCACAGTTTTGGGATAAGTGATCTCTAAAAATGGGATAGAAGTTGATCCTACCAAGATTGATGTGATTTTTAATTTGCCTTACCTATCTTGCATCTGCGAGATTTGTTTTTCTCTTGGGAATGCAGGTTTTTATAGGCGCTTTATCAAGGATTTCAGCAAGATAGCTCTTCCGCTGTCAAATTTACTGCAAAAATATGTCATTTTCACCGTCGATGACAAATGCAAGAAGGTGTTTGATTTAATAAAGACAACACTAACCTCTTCTCCCATAGTTGCGGAGATCATCAACGAGATCAAAATTATCATAGTTATCAATGAGGTAAATCTTTTAAATGATGGGTCAAAATTGAGGCATTCAATATTCAACCAAGATGATACTTTTACCCTTCATTCATATTCATATACTCTATAAAACAATTGCTCATTTGTTCAACCCATTCTCTCCACACTCATTAAAACTCCTATAATACAAAGAAATCTTTCAACTTGATACTCTAATGTTGGGGCAACACCACCGTTTTATCCTATCCCAACATTGTGTCTTCCAAAGTTATGATTTGGGGCAATCCTTTGATCATTTTTTTTAATCACTTACACAATATTTTGTATATTCCTAAATAAGGGCATTTTCTCCGTCATTATTCAAGGATTGAGTATCTATGAATTTCAAATTTAGAAAATCTCATTATCTTTGATTCTCCATATATCATCTGATTTTTTTATCATCCACATATTGCATAAATGGGGTACCTCCCCCATCTTTCATTTTTGTATTCCTGCAAAACTAATTTTGATGTTGTTTTTCCATTCTCTCGTTTCATCTCATCATTTCACTATTTTTTTTATAATGGGGCACTTTTACGTTCCTTCTTGCTTAGCTCGTGGAGAATGATTAGGTAATCCCGTTTTCTTTAGACTTCAGTGTAATCCTTCATGGGTTGAGGCAATTACCTTAGTTTTCAAAGTCCATGTATTTTCACCTATCACCCAACTATTCCATCCTCCTTTTGAGGTGCATCTTAACCAACTTTTTTCAACCTTATTTTAATGCGTGATTAATTAAATAATGCTTCAAAGAAAGAGAATGTAAGTTCATTGACATGTTCTTATAATTCTTTAGAAAATCTTCAATTAACCTCTTTGACCAAAAAGAGTGGAGTTTTTCTAAGGTGTCCTAATTAAAAGAAAAGACTAAGGTGGTGAAAATTATTCGACGATTGTATTAAAAAAACGACAGTTGATCATATCTTTTTCCCAAGAAGTTATCGCTCAATCATTGATGGAGATTACAATCATCAAGATACACTAATTTGCAACACTTGAGGGAAAATAACGATAAACATAAACATGTCAAACTTAATTCTAGTTGAGTTGGAGTTCAAATTTTTTTTTTTACATTTTAAAGTGTTTAAAGGAAGTGGTTATTGCATCATCTTGTTCAAAAAAATGAACTATGATAACAAACAAAAAGCTACAGATTTGGTGTGTATCTTGAGTTTTTGCATGAGTAGATACAATCATAGAGTGTAGATCTTTGCATCTTGCGCTAACCATGTATGCATCATTCTAGCATCATATAATGTATCTCACCTCATGCATCTAGGCATAACTTGACACAACTCATGCACCTTGCATCACGCTCATGCTTAAAGGTCTCGCAATCTTCCAATTATACGCATGTCGTATGCTCGTATCAAGCCCAACGCTCGTAAGACACACAAATTATTGCCCAAATACCACTCAATCTCTAAAAATTTCACACAAATCGACCAATAAACAATCTACTAGTGATTAAAATAAGATTTGATCGTATTGGAGTAACCATCAAGATGTGCATCTTGCTTGGTTATGACTAATACTTTGTTTGAGTTGTTTGACAAGGGGAAGACCTTGCTCCTACGTATCTCCAGGTGCAATAGGGAAATCAAAACTCACGTGGTTCTTGGGTATAAAATATTTATGTGTTGACCAATTTTATTATTAATTTTACTTTATATATATACATATCAAAATAAATTAACATAATAGTGATAATAATAGTAATAATGGTAATAGTGATAATAATAATAATAATAATAATAATAATAATAATAACAATAATAATAATAATAATAGGAGTGATGTGTTGCATATTGATTTGTGTATGTTTTTATTTTAAGGAAACACTTTTATTACTTTTTGACTTATATAAACTATAAAGGATAACAATTCAAGAGCAGATTCGCGAGTCGGCGGCACATATGTAGTGCGGACCGACAATGGTAATAACAGAAGAGTTTAAAATCAAATGCATAAGAAATAAAGATGAGAGATCACGAATTTGATAAAGAAGTAGACGATCATACAACATTCGACTTCATTCTTATTAGTTAATTTCAAAACTTGATCGTGAAATAAAAAAATTTCTTGTTTATATCATATGTACATTGAAAAAGTTTTTTTATCAACTTCTGATTCCAATCTTTCTTCTCTATTTTTCTGCCCATTACTCTCTCTTTTATTTTATTTTTTTGTGCTCTAAATTATCCTCCAAATTGTCCTCCCCATTATCCTCTTGCGGTACACTATTTATAGACTTTTTGGATGTAGATTACAAAAGACAAAAGAATAATTGTCAATTGATTACCATTAATCTGTTTCTTTTCGGATTCTTTTCATTTAATTGACCACAATTATAATGATTCTTATTACTGTTGATTCATTTCTTAGTTTCTTTTCTATTCAATTGATCACCATTATACTGATTTTTATTATAATTGATTCATTTCTTTTTTCGGTTTCTTTTTATTCAAAATGATGACCATTATAATGATTTTTATTACTAACAATCCAATTCAATTAAATACGTTTGATATATATATATATATATATATATATAAATAGTTAAAATTTCTGAAAACGATTCAGAGTCAAATATTTATTTTTATTTTCATCATTATTATTTTTTTAAATTTTTTTTTAGATATTTATTAAAAATCATAAAGTAACAGACAAAATTAGGTGTCAACACCTATATTTCTAGGACATGAGTTATGACATCTTAAAGATCCTAAAATCTCAAAAGATCCAATTTTCATTAGAAATTCAAACACTAAGTCCAATGTTCATTGGCACTCCATAGCCCAACATAGGCACCTTAAAGTCCAATCTCCATTGACACTCCAAAGCCCAACATAGGCACCTTAACGTTGGCATCCAAATCTCATTATTATTGGCAAAACTAAAAGGTTCAATTTTCATTGGCAACTCAAATACTAAATTTAATCTTCATTGGCACCTCACAATCCAAGGTTCATTTACACTCCAAAGCCCAACATAGGCACCTCAAAGTCCAATCTCCATTGACAATCCAAAGCCCAATATTATTGGCAAACAAAAAGGTCTAATTTTCATTGTCATCTTAAACACTAAGCTCAATTTTCATTGGCACCTCAAAGTCCAATGTTTATTGGCGCTTTAGAGCCGAACATGGAGACCTCAAAGTCCAATTTCCATTAGCACCCTAAATCCCAATTTCAATTAACAGACAAAAGTCTAATCTTCATTGGCATCTTAAACAATAATCCAAATCTTCATTGGAACATCAAAGACCAAAGTACATTGGCCCCCCAAAGCCCAATTTTCATTAGCAAATAAAAAAGCCAATTTTCATCGGAAACTAAAACACAAAGTCCAATCTTCAATGGAAAACACATAAAAAACGTCCAATTTTCATCGACATCTGAAACCCAAAGTCCAATTAATATTTGGTGTCCCCCAAACACAATCTTCATTGGATCTTTAAGCCCAATATCCATTGAAATCCACAACCATCGTTAGTTGGTAGCTTAGAATGCTTTGATACACCAAAGCCAAATATCCATTAGCATCTACAACATGTACCCTTTATAATCCAACGCCTAAAATCTACAAGGCACCTATAACCCCAAAGCCCGACATTTAATTGGGAAACAAAAATTTCAATTTGTATTAGCACTTCAAATGAAAAGTCCAATCATAATTGACACCTCAACTAAAGCCCAAAATTCTATTAGTAATGTAAAGGCCCAATTTATTGGCAACATGTAAGCCTACGTCCATTGACATCCCAAACTTCCAATAATCATCAACACGCCAACCAAAAGCCCAACACCAATTGGCAATCAAAAACCCAATATTTGTCAACACCAAAATCTCTGTTTTCATTATCCATGGATATCCAACACCTAGGATCTACAAAACACTAGCCCAATATTTATTGGCATCCATAAGTCCAATGTCCATTGGCAATCCAAAGCCAAATTTTTATTGGCACTACAACCCAATTTTCACTATACACCGACACTACAAAAATCCAAGATTCACCAATAACCAAAATATTCCAATACCTATTGGCATCCAAATCTCATTATCTACTAGCTAACGATCATTTATATGTTTATCGATCTACGCATCGATAACCAATTCGAAGATGATCATTTATATTTTTGTCGATCTATACATCGACAATCAATCTGAAGATAATCATTTACCTTCTCGTTGATCTACCAATTGGTAACCATACTGAAAATGATCATTTATATATTTGTCGATCTATGCACCAGTAACCAATCTGGAGACGATCATTTAGCTTCTTGTCGATCTAAGAATCAATAATCAATCTGAAAACGATCATTTAAATTTTTGTCGATTTATGCATCAATAACCTATCTGAAGACGATCATTTACCTTATTGTCAATATATGCATCGATAACCAATCTGAAGACGATCATCTCGATTTTTGTTGATCTATGCATTGGTAACGAATCTGAAGACGACCATTTACCTTCTCATCTGCATCGGTAACCAATATAAAGACTGTCATCTACATTTTTATCGATCTATGCACAAGTAACCAATCTGAAGGCAGTCATTTAAATTTTTTTTGATCTACACAATGATAACTAATTTGAAAATGATCATTTACATTCTCACAAAGTTGTGCATCAGTAACCAATCAGAAGACAATCATCTACATTTTTGTCAATCTATGAATGAGTAACCAATCCGGGGATGATCATTTACATTTTTGTTGATCTACATATTAGTAAGCAACCCGAAGACAATCATTTTCATTCCTATTGATCTACGCATCCGCAACTAACTCGATGACAATCATTTTCATTCCTATTGATCTACGCAAGATGATAAATTCCATTCATAATTCGATAACCATTCTAAAAATGATAATTTTCATTTCTATTGATCTAAGTAGTAACAATAAATTTGAAGACGATAATTTCCATTCATAATTCGGTGATCAATCCGCTTTCGCATTAGCAATTTATCAATTTTCATATTATACTCGCCTTTGCGTTATTCTCATAGCTTTTAATTTTCTTGCGCATAAGTTGTATTTGTTTTCTCATTTTACAACTTTCACATTCACAATTTGACGAACAAAATTTGGATCCTTATATTTACTTATTTTTTACAACGACAATATGAAAACATCGTTATTAATATTTTCTACTAAAAAATAATTAAATAAGGAAGTTATAGTACCCCAATTTTGTCTGGCCATTTAAAAAATTTCAAAATATAATACATCATAATAATGTCTTTAATTTTATATATTTATGATCACGCTTTATTGTACTAAAAAATAAACAAAAAAATCAAAATTAAACTAAAAAATCTAGTCCAATAATTGAGCTCACATTCTCATTGGTGTTTTAACAAAATGTCCAATTTACATCATAAAAATATAAAAAAAATAAATTAATTAATTAATAATAAGTAACAAACAAATAAGAATAATGTTTTTGGTATAAATAATACAAGCTTCCCTCCTCCACATTTTAAGCTTCTGTATTTCCCTCCTCTTGAATCTTCACCAACTTTGCACTCCAACAAAATGCTGAAGTCCCATCTTCACCAACTTTGCACTCCACCAAAAAGTAGAAGTCTCATCTTCACTTGTCAATCTATAATTTATGCAAAACACTAGAAAAACCAGAACTCAATTTATGTTATGGTCTCAACGATTCATCGTTGTAGCCTATAAATTGAGAACCAAAATTTGGTTCGTCGGAGTTTTATTTTCCTAAAAAATAAGAATGAAGAATATAGAGTTCTTCTTTCCTTCTAAGATCGACAAAGAAAACCACCATCTTCTTAAAATGTAGAGAGTTAGAGGTCAAGAGTCACAATCACCGCCTTCATCATTCATTACAAATCCCTTATGAAACCATCATAAAATCGACCTCCGCAAATCACCACCATCCACACAACCACCTCCGTCAACTTTGACCTCTGGCAAACGACCACCACGAGCGCTATCGCTAGAGTGTCCACTTAGCCACCACCGTCAACTTCGACCCTAAACAAACCACCGTCGCGGAGAACTCCCCTTTGGTGACCTTTTTTGTGAGTTTGTTATCTCTCACTCCCTCTCTCTTAACAATGAAACGTATTTTGTAAGACCTATAATTTTAAATTATACTTTATGTAAACTTGGAGGCTTTTTAGCCAAGTTATTAATATTTTGGGAGTTTAAATGACCAAAAAGATATTCTGATGCCCGACTAAAATTACTCGTCGATAAATAAATTAAATTAACTGCGGTGAATCTTTTATGAAGAATTTAATTCTGGGGAGTTTTGTTAAAAATATCTCGAGTTGCTAAAAATTATATCTGTCAATTGAGTTGCGACGATAGTAGATATTTTTAACAAAAAGTGGTTTGGAGAGGTTATGGGTGAAATGGTAATTTTAATGAATATCTAAATATTTTGAGATATTTGTTAAGTTATAATTAATATAAATATATATATATATTTGTTTGGAGGGAAAAGAACAAATTTCCAGTTTCTTCCTCCTTCTCGGATTCAAAAACGGTGTTAGTGATTTCAAAACCGTCAAACGCAAACCTACACATTTCATCTAGATCTAAGCTTTGTTTCGCAAAGAGATAGAAGGGAAAGTTGGTCACCACCATGCTACGGTGCTAGTGAACCAACTTTGGAAGCGACATCACGAGCGGAGATTTTACCGGATTTACTCGTGGTACCGTAATCGCACGTTAAAGCTAACGTTAAGGTAATGGCTCCTTCCAAACTTTTAGTTTGCATTTAGGGACTTATTTGTGGTTGTGTGGAAAAGAATTTTGTTAGGGTTGAAGTGTTGATTTGGGGGAAAATGAATCTAATGCTTTTATGGGTAAAATCTTAGAGTTGGGTTTTGGTGATATTGATGAGTGTTTTGTGGAAAATAAATTTAACTCATTTATGTATGATTTTGAGGAAATGAAATTTGATGTGTTAGAGTGGTGGGTTGGGATGATTTGTGTTCGTCGTATTCGACGTGTTCATAATTAATACGTACGAAATTTGAGATGTGTTTGGTTGGATTTTGTGGAAAAATGAATTGATGTGATTTGGTGTGAATTGTGGATTGAATTTGAGAATATGTTTGAGTATGTTATGTGTGGACTTTGAAAATCATTAGAGTTAAACGAGTATTAAAAATGGGGAATCTTTTAATATCTCTGTTTACTTAATGTTTGTCGTGAAAATCATTAGAGTCAAACGAGTATTAAAAATGGGGAATCTTTTAATATCTCTATTTACTTAATGATTGTAGTGAAAATCGTTAGAGTTAAATGAGTATTAAGAATGGAGAATCTCTTAATATCCTTGTTTACTTAATGATTGTCGTGTAAATTGTTAGAGTTAAATGAGTATTAAAAATGGGGAATCTTTTAATATCTGCATTTACTTAATGATTGACGTGGATAGAGTCAGAGTATGCTCATGCATTTCATTTTGGTAAATCATGCTGACCCGTGATAGGTGGCACCTCGGTAAATAGTACTTTGGCCTGTGATAGGCGGTACATTTACGATTTACGTTTTTGGTAAATTGTGCTGACCCGTGATAGATGGCACCTCGGTAAATAGTACTTTGGCTTGTGATAGGCGGTACTTTTACAATTTACCTTTTTTCTTTTAGTAAATCATGCTGACAAGTGATAAGTGGCACCTCGGTAAACAGTACTGGTCTGTGATAGGCAGTACGTTTACGATTTACGCTTTTTAGTAAATTGTGTTGACCCGTGATAGGTGGCACCTCGATAATTTAGTACTTTGGCCTGTGATAGGCGATACAATTATGATTTAGGGTGCTTGGCACACGAGTCGTGTTTGATTCAAGATTATGATTGAGTGTTTGAACATGAGATGTCGTGGTAATTGCGTTGTAATTGCTAAGTGTTATGTTTTGAAATATTGTGTAAGTGTGATTGATTGCAAAACTATTTCGAAACTCAAGATTGTCGTGGTAATTGCGTTGAAATTGCTAAGTGTTATGTTTTGAAATTGTGTGTAAGTGTGTTTGATTGCAAAACTATTTCGAAACTCAAGTTGTCATGGTGATTGTATGGAAATTGCTAAGTGTTATGTTTTGAAATTGTGTGTAAGTGTGATTGATTTCAAAACTATTTCGAGACTCAAGATGTCGTGGTGATTGTGTTGTAATTGCTAAGTGTTACGTTTTGGAATTGTGTGTTGTGTGTAACTGTGATTGATTCAGTTTATGTAGTTTAGAAAAACTTCAGAAAAATCGATTTCCCAATCGATTTTGTTAAAAGATATTGAACAAAATCGATTTGCCAATCGATTTGGAATGTCACAGGGGCTCAGCTATTTATCAAAATCCATTTGCCAATCGATTTGGCATGTTACAAGGGCTCAACTATTTATCAAAATCGATTTGCCAATCGATTTGGCATGTTACAGGGGCTCAGCTATTTATCAAAATCGATTTCCCAATCTATTTGGCATGTCACAGGGGCTCAACTATTTAAGAAAATCGATTTCCCAATCGATTGTCCAATCGATTGATTTAAACCCAGAATACAGGTTTCACTAAAAACCTTTAAGAAAATCAATTTCCCAATCGATTTGCTTAGTAGAAACTTTTATTTGGAGTCAGACAATCGATTGCCCAATTGATTCATCAATTGATTGGTTAGTTGATTTATTACTAGATTGATTAAAAACCTATTTTGATTTCATTTTTACTTGGCAAGTATTATATGAACGTTTAGCATATGGAAAACCCTTTTAAGGTGCATGCTAAGTTGAAAGGTTATTTTGTGCATTTAAAAACTTAAATGTTATGTGTTAATTGTTAATTTCGGTTGGTGACCCTTTACAACTATTGTGGAAATTTGGGCTTTGCCCTCAGATGAGAGCCAGGACAATCCTACCGGTTAGTACCCTGTGGATGGGAATGTAGTTGGAAATGCCTGACTGGAGCTATGTTAGGAGGACCTTGCGAGGCGCGTGAAGATCACTCAGGGTGTATAGTTTTTTGTAGAATGATCAGATTAGGTTGACGTATAGGGACTAAATGTCTCTCTTTTGGATTGTGTTTATTTTAAATTGGAAGACTGTACCTATACTAATATTGTCAGCATGACATTTTGTTTTCGATGGGTCCCATGTACCACTTTTGACGTGTAAATACTTTGGATTTGTATTTCAAAAAAACTATTCCGCTGTTTGTAAATTATGTCGACTTAATTGTCGTTGTGTTATGACTTAATTATTTATCCAAAGGTATTTCCTTATTTATTTCTTTGTTTTATGAATTTGTTTTGGAAAAAAAATACACTCTCGCTGTTAAAAATCGGGGTGTTACATATTTCTCTCTATGTGTGTTTGTTTGTTTACTTTTTTTAAAAAAAAAACATTCACAATATATAAATATTGGATTAATTATATATGACATCTTTTTAATCTTTGAGTTGTTAAGTCACAAATTTTACCATTTGGTGGCTTTAAAACTCAATTTTAAAACCGAAAATAATAAAAGATAGTCTTAAACGGATTAACTAGATGAGACATCTTTTTACTCATTGAGTTTTTGAGACACGAGTTGTACAACTTCATAATCTTAAAACTCATTTTTTTCGAAATAATTATTCAAATCAAACAAACTATTTCTTTTCTTTCTTTTTTTTTTTCTCGTCAAAACAACTATTTTGTTATCAACAACAAAATATAATTTCTTTAAAAGCAATCAACACATTCACATTTTCTACCAAAGAACTACATTGCTTTGGTTTCTTCATCGCACCGGCAGATACGTAGGAGTAAGATCACACTATTGTCAAACACATTAATTAAAAAAATATTTATTTTTTCCTTCTCTTTTTAAAGCACACATTTATTCTAAAAACAATTGATATTCATCTATAATAATAAGGGTAAATAAGTATATTTAAGTTTATATTAATTTTGCACAATTAACTATAGGTAACCTTTTTTTTTAACGGATGTCATAAGGTGCTAATACCTTCCTTATGCATAATCGACTCCCGAACTCAAAATTTTGTTTCAAATACCATTTTTTATTTTTTTTTATTCTTAATATTTTTCCAATATTTTTCCTATTTTAAAATAAACTTTAGTGGCGACTCCAATGAATTCGAGAAACACTCGAAATTTTAGGCCTCGGCAATGTTTAGGATGTTATCTTCAATCTAAAGTCATGTAAGACAATTAGTCAAACAAATCGATCTATACTATTTACTAGTCACAGGAAAATCAATAGTTACCAAATAATTTTATTAGATTTAGAAAGAAAAAAAAGGAAATAAAGTATCTCATGTCACTAAATGAAGAACATCTTATTTGGAAAAAAGGTTGGGACATTCCAACTTGAGATTAATCTTAAAGTTAAAAAATTTGACCTAGTTAAAGGTTTTCCAAATCTAAGATATGAATAGGATGATCTTTCTGAGGTATGACAAAAAAGGAAGCAAACAAAATTATTATTTGATTCAAAGAATGTTGTTTCTACTTCTAGACCACTTCAACTGTTACACATTGATTTATTAAGTCTAGTAAGAGCTGCATCTAACAGTGGTTAAAAGAATGAACTCGTTATAGTTGATGACTATTCCAAGTGGACGGTGGTGAAATTCCTTAAACACAAGGATGAGTCATATAAATTTTTCACTACTTTCTGCAAACAATTACAAAAATGAAAACGTTTTTGTATTATGAAAGTCATACTAATCATGGTGGTGAATTTGAAAATAAATCTTTAGAAAACTTCTTTGAAGAGAATGGATTTCTACGTATCTTTACTTTTCCTATAACACCCCAACAAAATGGGGTTATAGAAAGAAAAAATATATCTCTTTAGGAAATGACATGGACCATGATTCATGAAATGAATGTTATCAAACACTTTTTGGCAGAGGTAGTGAAAACTACATGTTTTATTCAAAGTAGAATCTATATAAGACCTATTCTTAATAAGACACCTTATGAACACCAAAGAGAATAAAACCCAACATTTCTTATTTTGATCAATTTAGTTGCATATGTTATATTTTGAACACCAAAGAGAATCTTGGCAATTATGATTTACGATATCAAAAGTTTACCTTTTTAGGTAATCTAAATGGTCTAAAGCCTAAAGAGTATACAATAAAGAGACACAAATTGTTGAGAAATCAATCGATGTTTAGTTTAATGACAAAACCTCGATGTAGACTTTGTAGATTTACAAATATTAGAAGATATAGAGAAATTAGAGGAAGCAACAAATTCTCCCTCTAAAAAACCAAAGGATCTACTTGACAATACAAGGACAAGTAATGATAAACCATTTACAAATAAAAGTTATTACGAACCCAAACTTGGATGAAAATGCAAATAATCACATCCAAAATCTTTTACCATTCGAAATTTAAGCGGTCCTATGGAGATCAGGTATGCTTTTAAAGAAACATCAATGTTCGGACTTTTGCACCAAAAATAGACAAAGCTATATTAGATGATGGCCAGTTTATGGACATGCAAGAATAACTAACTAAATTCATGAGAAATGATGTATGGGATCTTTCACCCAAGCCCAAAGATAAGAAGTTGATTTGAATCAAGTGGGTATTCATAAACAAGTTAAATGAGAAACGTGTAGGAGTAAGAAATAAAGTTAGACTTGTAGCTCAAGGCTATAGTCAACTAGAAGGTATTTATTATACTAAATCTTTTTCCCAAGTGGCAAGGTTACAAGCAATCAAAATTTTATATCATTTGTAGTTTTTAATAAAATTATTTTATATCAAATGGATGTAAAAAAGGCATTCCTGAATGGTTATATAAATGAAGAAGTGTATGTTAAAAAACCTACATGCTTTGAGGATAATGAGTTTTCATACCATGTTTTCAAATTAAAGCAATCTTTTTGTGGGTTGAAACAAGCTCCAAGAGCTTGGTATGGTAGACTATGCAACATTCTCTTAAAAAATGATTTTGAGATGGGATAGGGTGACACTAATTTATTTAGAGAATCATCTAAGAACAACCTTCTCATTGTACAAGTATATGTTAATGATATAATATTTGGTTCTACTAATTTTAAGCTCTATCAGGTGTTTTCTAAGTTAATGCATAATGAATTTCAGACAAACATGATGGGATAACTAAACTTTTCTTGGAATACAAATTCATCAAAGCTCTTAATGAGTACTCATTCATCAGACCAAATATACTAGAGAACTTCTTAAGAAATTTAAGATGGACGAATGTAAACTGATGCTTACACGTATGCAACCCACTTTTTCTCTTAATAAAGATGAATCAGGTGAAAATGTAGATCAAAAGGTATACAAAGGGAAAATTGAATCTCTTATATACTTAATTGTATCTAGGCCTGACATTTTATTTAGTGTGTGTTCAAGATTTCAGTCTAACCCTAAAGAATCCAATTTAACTACTGTTAAAAATATCTTTAGATATCTATAGGGCACTAGACATCTTGGTTTGTATTAATAGCCATCCTATGAGTAAAGGTTAGTAGGTTTATGTGATGTTGACTATGCTAGAAATAAACTAGAATGGAAAAACTCTTGTGATAGTTGTACATTCCTCAGTAAAAATCTGATATTTTGGTTAAGCAAAAGATAAGGAACCATTACTCTATCTACAACTGAAGCATAATATATTTCAGAAGTTAGCTACAACACTCAAATGTTGTGGATGAAACATCAATTATGAAATTTCAAAATTAATGACAGTAACATTCTTGTCTTCTATGATAATACTTCTGCTATATGTTTAACCAAAAATCCTAATTTATATTCAAGGGAAAACTTCTGTTATATGTTTAACCAAAAATCCTAATTAAGAGATTAAACATCACTTTATAGCAAATTATGTCAAAAAGGGTAATTTGTAGAACGAGAAACAAAAGAAAATGTGGCTTTGATTTAAAAACCATGCAGTAAAACAAATAACATAAAATGATAAGCATTAAATAACTTAAGTCAATATATCCTAGTGTAATCATCTATTTTTACAAAGCCATATTTCTTTCGATTTACTGAGGCGGTTTTCATCCGCCCAGAGAAATCTATATGCAAGAGCTCAATGGGTTTGGAGATAGAGACTAAGTCCTAAGTGTAAAGGAGTTCTTAGTTTGTTTTACATTTTGACAAGCTTCACACATAATTTTAGCTTTGTAGTTAAGCTTTGGTAGACCTATAACAAGTTGAAGTTTATTCCATTTTAAGATTAATCTTAGGTTTGTATGACCAAACCTTTTGTGCCAAATTAATTTTTCTTCATTTACATACATAAGACACCTAACATTTTGTTTCTCTAAGCTAAACAGATTTATCTTATATATGTTATTTTGCATTATTTGCTTTCCCAAGTGCTTTCAGATTTAGAGAAAAATTGTGGTTTTTATTTAATAAATCATTTATGACTTTATTTAATTCAGACCGAGTTAAGTTTGAAAGTACCTCCATTTCTTCTTCTGTTGATTCACTTCCAAAGTCATAGTTAGAGTCAATACTATGATCATTCAATTGCCTGTTGTAAGATTTTTTTAATATATTAACTATTAAATATATTAGATGGCGTTATACTACTACACCTCTCATAATTGTTGTTGTTGTTGTTGTCGTTGTTGTTGTGGTTGTAGTTGTCGTTGCTTTCATTGTTGTTGTTGTTGTCGTTGTTGTTGTTGTCGTAGTTGTTGTCGTTGTTTTCGTTGTTGTTGTTGTTGTCTTTCTTGCTGTGGTCGTCGTTGTTGTTGTCGTTGTTGTTGTTGTTGTTGTCATTTTTCTATTCAGATTTATTACATTTTCTCAAAAAATAGCTTCATGATGAAAACTGAATCTAACAAAAATATTTTCCAAAAACTTGTCAAACTTGCAAACTTATGGCATGGAATAACATTTAACAATATTTTCTTGGTTTTCTTCAAGAAATACCTTAAATTGTGCAAAAGACAAAGCTTGTTTGTTTGATAAACGTTTCCAAAATGCATTAAGGTACCTTAGTTTCTTGGTTGGAACGGAGGACTCAGTGGTCGGACGAATGGAGGAAGGAGGACTAAGTGGTAGGACGAACGGAGGAAGGAGGAGTGAATGCCGCTTTGATTCAATTCTAGAGTTCACGGTTTTGAACTGTAAACATTTAACAATATTTTCTTGGATTTCTTCAAGAAAAACCTTAAATTGTGCAAAACACAATTTTTGTTTTTGAGAACTTTTAAAACCAATACCAGCCTTGTCAAATATTCTATATTGAGATCCCATTATCTTTTGAAATGTTTCTGTAGATTGGACATTGTTGGAAATATCATTTTTTAGTTCTTTAACCTCTATTTTCAAGATTTCGTTTTTTGTGTCCTGTTCTAGAGGATGACTTTTGACATTCTTTTTGTTTGAAAATGTTTGCTGCTCAGATAATTTCTCATGAGATAACTGCAAATCCAGAATGATATTTTCATACTTTTCATTCTTGGCTTGAAGTTCCTCATTGAGTTTTTTTTTTTATTTCATAAAGTTGATTTTTGAAAAACCACATTTATGAGATAAAGTGTTTGAGTCATTTAAAAGATTGTGAAATTCAATTTTAGCTTTTCACAAGTAGGACACAGTTCTGAAATGATTACCTTTTCAGTTTCAGATTTTGACACGAGAAAAAAGTCGGCCTCCTCTTCCTTCTCTTGCTCAGAGGATGACTCATCATTGTCATTCCAAGTAATCATCATGAATTTGTTTTTGTATTGAAATCTTCTTGAGTTCCTTTTGTTGAGAGGACACTCATTTTTGTAGTGTCCTATCTTGTTGCATCCAAAACAAGTTATCTTACTTTTGTCAGTTTTTTCTTTTTCAGGAGATTTTTTTATCTTGTCCTCTTTGATTTATCACCCTCTGAATTCTTCTGGAAATCAGAGTGAGTTCATCCTCTTCCTCAGATAGAGGATACTATGAGCTTTCCTTTTTCATGACATCTTCAGTCTTCTTAGAGGATGAACTTTCTATTTGACTTGTTTTTAGAGCAATCACTTTTCCTTTTCTACTTGGTTTGTCAGCTAAAAATAATGGTTCATGAGCTCTTAGTGTTCCAACTAAATCTTCTAATTTCATTTTGGCCAAGTCTCTTGCTTCTGTAGTGGCAGTCACCGTTGGCCTCCATTCTTTTGGTAAACTCCTTAGGATTTTTCTTATCCTTTCTTGAAAGGAGTATACCTTTCCAAGAGATCTCAAGTTGTTTAATATGATTGTTAACCTTGAGAACATTTCATCAATGGTTTCCTCCTCCTTCATTTCAAATAATTCGAACTCTCTTACTCTCAATTTAATCCTTGCTTCTTTAACATGACTTGATCCTTCATGATGGATCCTTAGAGTGTCCTAGAGATCCTTAGCGTTTTTGCTTTCTTCAACTCTGTCATACTCTTCCCTGCTCAAAGCACACATTAGAAATAAATAAGATTTAGAGTTTAGAAGTACCTTAGCATTTTCATCTGTCGTCCACTGTGCTTGAGGTTTCTTATTGGAGGTTGCGTTTGTGTTGTTGGTTCTGATGTCGTGATCCCCGTTTTCAACCACATACCACATGTTGTTATCTTGTGATATGAGAAATAATCTCATCTTACCTTTCCAGTGGTAGTAATTTGTGTCATCTAAATAAGGAGGTCGGTTGGATGATCCTCCTTCAGGAATATACTTAGCTTTTGACTTTTTTTTTCTTTTGGATCTTTTTCTCTTACACTATTAAATGTAATTATTTTTAGAGAACCTTTCTTTGATACCAATTGATGTAACTAAATATCACTAGAATGGGGGTTGAATAGGGATTTTGCTGTTTAAAAATTATTCTCACGTGTTTTGAAAAACTATCATCTAGGAGAGACTACGTTCGGCCCTCACACACTTGTGAGATTTCACTAATTTTCAAACTGATCAACATCTCACCGACGATGATTACACTTTGTGTATTCTTTAGCCTCACCAAGCTTACAATCAAGTTTCAACTTTTTCCAAGTGTAACTCATGTGGAAATTACAGAGTGATATGAATGTGATTGTTTCTCTTTTCTTAATCACTTTCTAAAAGGATATTTCAAAGATCTAATGTAGAATTATAGAAAGTATGAAGAGAGGATGGATATTGCTTTTGATAGCTTTGAGATTCTTGATCTTTTTATGCAATTGTGTTGTGTGTTGATGATGAAGAACATTTTGACTTTTATAGAGACTTTGAGATGCCCTTTTCACATGACCAAAGTTTTATGACCGTTGGGGACTTCAATAAAAAAGTCCAATGTCTTTCCTCATATTTACGAAACTGCCATCCAATTGTCCTTGGACTGGTTCAGTCTATCCTCTAGTACGAGGTTGCAGATTTCCTGGAAACTTGGACATGTGCTGTCCTTTTCTTTTTCCTTTCTTTAAGGCATGTAAGAGCTACATATTTTTCTTGTTAGCTACTGCCTCTTTGTAGGTTTATGATGAGTCATTTTCAGCATGTGAGAGAGATATGTTGGGTCACGTTCAATGGTGTTTGGTTGCTTTCCAAGATGTTGACTATAGACCCATCCTAGTATGAGTTGTCCTCATACCTATACTTTTGCTTTTTGACTTCTTTACATCACATGCTTTATTTATTCATTCTTTAATACATTTTTTCTTTCTCTTGAGGAATGAAAAATATTTGTTTTAGCGAGGATGACTATTCTGCAGTTGCGAAATTTTGTCCTCTCGCGAGGCCATCCTCAGGAAATTTCAATCCTTCAGATTAAATGGTAACACTTTAGATGAAATGGTGAGCAATGCAACCCCTTACTCAACCATTTGTCTGAGAACGTTGAATGGCAATAAGTTGAAGATCTTTATTAGAACTAAGATTATGTTTGGGAAATAATTATGAACCCAGATTATCCTCAAAGAAGCATATACTGCATGCAAAGGACCAAAACTCTCTTATGAAAGACCAGAATCTGATCTCACCGCTAGAGAAGTTTATACAACATATGAGTTTAATTATCTCAACATCTGGTCAAACTCGTGGATTGAAGCTTTTCCTCTATATGCTTAAGGACAAGGTTTTTTTTTTTTTACCTCTGTTGTATTGTGTACTTGGCTCGTTATCAGCTCGTATATACGCAATTAAAGCACTACAACAAATGACTGCATATGTTGATTCAGAAGGAAGATCAAAACCAAGATGACTTACCTTCTAGTTAAAAGGTCATCTGATAGAAAAGTCCAACCAACTCTGGTAAGGTAATTGAAAGAAAATTTGCTAAATTACCCTCATTTATCATCTTTAGGTACCTTGTACTTTATTTTATCATTTTATGTGCACTTGTCTGTCTTACCTTACATGCTTTTGATTTATGTGATTGGGTTTTCCTATCTATCTTATCACGTGTCTGTGATGTTCCTTCTGTCTTGGTATATGTTGTCTTATCCTTATTCATATTGTTTGTGATCTTTTTGAAAATTGTTATTTGTTCACTTTCGTTAAAATTTATGTTTTTTATCCTTCTTAAATGCTTATTTAAAACTCCTTCCCCTCTAGCGCTTTTCAAAATCAACCTTTTTGTTAAAAGCTTTTCTCCCCCAACCCAATTTTTTTTCATCCATAATTTTTTAAACCGTAAACCCTATACGAAAAACCTAGTTTATATCTCTTTCTTTATTAACTATTCATTTTCCTAGATAATGATCTTCTTGCATTAAATGCTCAACCTGAATGACGGAATGTTCAAAAATCATGAATTCATTACATTTGTGAACTAGAATAACAAGATGGATTAAAGAAGATGGTTCACAAGATGCATTCAAAGGTTCACTTCGTGGAACCTTTGCTTATCAGTGTATCCTTCTTTCATTAAGTACCTTAAGTACAAGAAATAAGAAAAAAAAAAGCATTGAAAGGCTTGTGCCTCATTTTGTTTGAATTTTCTGGGTTGGATAGAAATTTGAAAGTAAAAGGTTGCAACATACAATTTTTTCAAAGATCTATCTTTGGAAAATTATATCTCCATATCTATATGTAGAGAAAGTCCCACCAGACAAGTCAAAATAGTTAGAGAAAATAGAACACTACATCATCTCCTTTTTGCTCATTACGTATGACAAGTTAGAAGATATGCTCCTAAATATGAAAATTGTCATCATTGTATGAGATAAAGGTTCAAAAAAGAAAGAATCCTACTAAAAAAGATGTTAAATAAAGGAACTTAGTTTATTTAGGTATTAGGAATTGGGGAGTCAAACCTAATATGAAATATAAATTAATGGATCCAGTTTAGACAGTCTTAGAAAGACCTTAAGACTTTTGTTTTTCATATTAAGTCATTTTATAACAAGTATTATAAATGTAATGTAAATTTTATGTGTTACAAGTGTAATATGAGTTATGAATTGAGTAAATATTATAATCTATTAGACCTTCTGGTTTTATCCTCTGTTCTATTTTGCTTTATGTGGACTTGTGTTTTCACTTCATCTCCTCTATTTTTCAAAATTCTCTTTGTATCCTCTGTTTTTCTTTAAAATTTATCTTCATTTCCATTTTTTCAATAAAAAATATTTTTCTTCATTTCCATCAACCACAACTCTTTATCTCATGCCTCTAGAGTGTCTGTCATACACTGTCTCACTCTTTGTTTTCCTCCACGCCCTCATCATTACATCTCCTTTTTCCAAAAATGTTTTTGTTATCTTTCACGAGAAATCTAACTATTTATACCTCTAAAGTTTTATTTTCCCTTTAATTGTGTTTTTTCAATCTTCTCTCCATCCTTGTGTTTTTCTATGTTCGCCCTTTTACGCTTTTCAAATCTCATATGCTATGAATGATGATTCTTCTTCGGGAAGGAAAGGGAAGTCACTTTCCTCTGTCTAGAAGAAGGACATCCCACCATTTGAAGTAGCCTTGATGGTGAGTGGATAGCCCTGCAAGAAGTCAACCACAAGCTGAACATTTCCGTCTCTCTGAAAAATTTTTGAATACTACATTTAGATGGAGCCTTCATTTAAAACCTTATTTTATTAAGGAAAATTGTTCAATAATTTTATGGTTATTTGTCATCATAAAAAAGGGAGATTGTTAGTGTAAAAGTGGTGTTAGCTACAATCCTTTGGTTGATGTTTTGATGATAATAAAAAATAAATAAATAAGAAACAATTATCCCCTAACTATATTTGCTAAATGTGCAAATTAAGTTAGAAGAGAAAGAGTTATATTAATTACTATCTATTTTAAGGTAGCATAAATTAAAAGTAAATTAAAGATATGATTGTTTTAAACATAAAGAACATTATCACCTAATAAACAAGTAACTATGTATGCTAAATAGAGCAAGTTGTAATATAGAAAAAAGAAGTATTGCATCATGTAGTTCAAAGACAAGCGTTACAAAGTATATGTTCTGATATATGCTATATCCTCTAGTAATTGGATGAATACAAAGGAATCAGAAGACTCTATTTCACTTCGGTTGTCTGACTCTGATGTAAGTGCTTTGACATGCGCCTCCTGTGACGAAGTGACGTGAAGCGACGCATTATCTTGGTTGACTCCGTTAGAATTTGATTCTTCTACCTATGGTAAGCTTGACAAAACATGTGATTGTTTGCCTCTAATTTATGTTATATGTTCTAAAACAAGTCAATGTTTTTTATGAAGGTCAACGTTCCAAAGAAGACAAAACATCTGTGCATCCTCTCATGAATATCATGAATTTTCTACTTGTCTGAAATTCTTTAAGACATGCTCTAATGATAGTATCCTCTACTTCTTTGTCCTCATACTAAGATACGCAAAGTCATTCACAAAGATATATATGGATACATATTAAAGATTGATTTGTCTTAAATGGTGATTGAAGATCTCCAATGGTAATATCCACAATGACACTTCTTCTCTCCATTTAAGAAGAATCCAATCAGTCCTTATCCAATAAAAGTGACAGAGAATGAAAAAGGCAATGTATTTAAAAGAACTTTTGTAAAAGCCATGAACACGTCAAACAAAATGCATGAATCAAATATCCTGTCAATCAAGAGTTATTAAAATTGACGCAAATCAGTCAAAGTGTTTTCCCAAACTTGTACTGATATAGGACTTGATTTGTAACATCCTTTCAATGAGAGTTAGAATCCTATAAACAAAATTTGTGTCAATTGAGACACAAACTAGAACTGGTGTAAATCAGCTCGATAGTGGCAACAACTCTCTCGCCCTTAAGAGGTACCAGAAAAGGTATATGAATCTTGTGAACTTCAACAACATGATGCTAGAAAGATGAAGAAGATTTTGGCAACGACAACCTAGGGAAGTCAGAGAAAAATACTCAAAGCCTGAAGAGACATAGTAAAGAATATTTGTATGCTATTAATTGAAATAGTAAATTAAGTCATCAACTGTACTAAAGAAAAATCTCTTTGTAAAGGGACGACTAGATGTAGCAACAGGTTATTGTGAACTAGTTTAAAAGTATTTGTGTCTCATTTATCTTCTTCTATTTCTTGCATCTTAGTTCTTTATGGTTCAACCTTACTCTATCTAAACCTGTTTTATAAAATTTAATTGAATGTTTAGATATAAAACAATTTTTTTTTGTAAGGAAATCGAAGTTTCTTTCAGAAACGGAAGACATAATTCAACCCCTCCTTTTTTGTGTTTTCCTGCACATTCAATTGGAATTGATATAAATTAACTCGATAGTGGCAAAAACCCTTTTGTCCATAAGAGGTACCTAAAGTGGTATAACAATACTTATGAACCTCAACGGCAGTTTGCTGGAAAGTTGAAGAAAAGTTCAAACAGTGAAAGCCATGATAGGATGGCTAGAGAAGAATACTGAGAGCCTGAATAGGCGGATTAAAAGAAATACTTGTATGATATGTTTGAAATAGTGGATTAAGTCAACGAATGTACTGAGGCAAAATCTCTCTATAAGAGGAGGACTAGATGTAGCAACATTCTGTTGTGAACTAGTATAAAAATCTATGTGTTCCTTCTCTCTATTACTCTAATCTTAGATCTTTATGATTCAATTTTATTCTTAATAAACTTGTTTTATACGAATAAGTTGATTGATTTGATAAAAAAATATCTTTTGTAAATCAATCAAAGTATTTTTCAAATATGTCCAAACACAATTCAAACCTCCATTTCTTATGTTTTCCAGCGCTTTCAAAAATAGATAAATTGAAATACATTTTCAACAATCAAAACTATTTCATTCAACTAAATATAAATAATTAAATAGATAATCTGCAAAAAAACTTGATTTGAGAAATTTGTAAGTGTATAGTTTTTGTCAAATAATAAAAATATTGAATCCACATGGACTGTGATTTTTTAGTACCAATTAATTATAAATCAATAAATTAAATTGCGCTAATTAATTAATTAATTCAAATGGGAGTCGTGACAACGAAACAATAATGATTCGAGCTATGAATAAATTTATTAAGATTGCAAGATAATTGAATTAAATCGTTATAAAATAATAAAAGCTTTGAGGATTGGTGTTCACTACGATGATAATTTACAATTCAAATTGATTACCCTTTGATTATCGTTGAACCCCTTTAGAATGTCAATTAATCATAATATATTGATTGATGTTATCTTCTAAGAAACAAGAATCGTGTCAAATTAACTCAACTAATACTCTCGTGGTAATTGAAATTAAATTAAATTAAATTATTTAAGTTTAGTTATAATTCAATGGCTCCTCGAATGGCCAAACTTACTTTCGAGACTAAAGTCTCAAGTTCAATTCTTATAATTCCAATAATTTGGTTTTTCTTTCAATACTTCTCTAATTATCTATGAAATGTAACTAAGTGACCGACAAATTCATATGAATAAACCTCAATAAGAATTGAATCATAAACTGTTTAAAATCAAGAGTAATATAATCAATTTATCACATAAAAAACTACTGAGATACGACAGAGAAACAATCCATCAAAAAAGTTAAGAATAATCAAACCCAATTCACAACAAAAAATATGGTGGTCGTGTCATGTAACACACACAATCGTAGAAATAGAAAACTACCCAGATATGACAAACTCAACAACAATTCACAACAAGAAACATGGTCGCGACATGTGGCGCATTCAAACCGTGCTTTTTCTTGAACTTCGAAATGGATATGAATTGTGTCCTTAATTACTCTAACTTGAAACCATATCATCCAAACAACATTCCTACACTAAAACTCTTCATTCCTACAAAATAGTAAACACCAAGTGCAAGTATCTATTTTATATAAAAATTAAAAAAAATATATAAATAAAACATTAAACAAAACAAAACTGAAGAAAATGCACTTAATAGAACAAATAATGCATGCACAAAACATAACAAAAACCAAGATATAGATATGGTTGCACCAAATTGTTAAAGAAGAAGATGAAATATCAACTTGCTTTCACCATCATCTATTAAAGACAAGGTTGTTGATGCTACTATCTCAAAAGAAGCTAGGGAGATTTTGGAGGAATCACTTCAAGGCATTGAACAAGTGAAGAAGATAAAACATCAATTTATAAGGGGAAATTTTGAAACTTTGAAGATAAAGGATTCCGAATCAATTTCAGATTATTGAAAAGTATGACAAAGTAAACATGAAGGACTCCAAATTCATTTCAAATCAAAAAGAAAAAGATGAGACTTCAATTTATAAGGCATGAGATTCAAACTATGTTGGCACCCAAACCTACCACCTATCATATGCAATATCCAATAAATATATTAAAATAAGAAGAGGAAAAGAAAGACTTGGAAGGACTAGGCCAAAACCCAAAGTAGAAACTAGATAATACACCATCTGCCACATTAAAAACTTAATTAAAAGAAAAAAACAAAAGGGGTAAAATCATAGTAAATAAAAGGCTTAATTGCAGTTTTTGTCTCCTTATTTTAGCTGAATAATGAAAGTAGTCCTCCATTTTATTTCTCTCTAGTTTTGATCCCCAAACAGAATTTTGGTCAAAAATTTGATAAAATGTCATTTTTATAAGTCACACCATACCATTTATGATCATAGATTTTGTTGGAATATTAGAAAATATCTTATAATATCTTTTATAATATATTAGAGTATCTTGAGTTATTTTCTATGATCAATTTATAATCATAGAGAATCTTAGAATATCTCTTATTATTATTATTATGATTTATTTCTAATTTAGGATTTAGTTTATGTTTCTCTATAAATAGATATTAGTATTGAGTCTATTGTAATCAATTCAGCATTAAGCTATTATCAATAATATTCAAACCCTTATTATTTTCTTTCCTCTTTTTCTCTAAAATCCCACAACTTCAACATGGTATCTAGAGCCTATTTCGATCCTCCTTGAACGATTCCGCTTCTATTCCGCTGCCGAATTCCCAACAATTAGGGAATATAAACATTGTTTCTCTTTTCTAACATTCCATCATTCGGTAAGATTTTTTTCTCGATAAACCGTGTCCCATTTCCGATTTTTGTAGCTTTTCGTTTATTTTTCAGCAGATTAGTCGCATCACTGTTCATCACACGGTACTGTTTACTGCGCGCAAAAAAAAAAAAAAAAAAAAAAAACTCTGGTCGAAACCCTAGAAAAGATGTGTGCCACAGAGTTGCAGGAATTCAAGGAGTACAAGCCGACACAAAGTTGTATGTTTCCAACTTGGACCGTGGGTGTCCTGATTCTGATTCTGGGAATAGTGGTCCCACAGATTGTGGTGTCCTTGGGAAGTGGAATGTGGGATCAGATTTTTGGTGGAGGAAACTCTTCAACCTTTGCCATGACAGCTGTTGCAGCCCTTATGAGTGGGCTCTTAGCTTACAGGTTTGGAAGATTTACAATTCAATTGATGGGATTCTTCTTGGTGCACGATTATTCTTTCTTCGATGGTTCCAAATATGCCCTTACTCTCCAATTTTTGATCAACGAAAATTTGTGTCATTGTTCAAACAGCCGTTATCTCTCCTGTTTTGGACGCATTTTCTTACTTTGATGATCGATCATGGCTTCGTTTCGTTAGAGTTGTGCTGCTTCTTCTTTGGTGTTTGTCATGCAATTTAGTTCTTACTAATAGATTCTAACAGTGGCTTTTATTCCCACCGACGATCATTATGGTGGTGTCTCTCTTCCCACATATGAATTATATTAGTGATGACTTCTTCCATTGGTGGTTATTCTAACGGTATCTTTTATTTTCATGACTTACTTTATCTTGGCAATTTCTCCCAGATGCACTGGCCTTGCCTTTATCTTCTTGAAGCACGCCTCTCTCTCCTTGAAGCAGATTCGAGTTTAAATATTTTGAGTCTCCACTATTATTGGTTTGAAGCTTCCAAATGCAGTTTTTAGAAGAACGGAGCTTGCTTTGTTCAATTGCCTACCATGAATCTTTCTCAGGCTGATGATCAATCAGACTATCTGGCTAGGCTATATTTATAGCAATTATCTCCGACTTCACATGCATCCCTGAGTTGCCTCTCCATCTTTTTTATTATTTTGTGGAGCAAAACATTATTTTCTTGTAGCAAGCTAAAGCTTAGTAAGCTTTAGCTTGAGGGGGAGTGTTGGAATATTAGAAAATATCTTATAATATCTTTTATATTATATTAGAGTATCTTGAGTTATTTTCTATGATCAATTTATAATCATAGAGAATCTTAAAATATCTCTTATTATTATTATGATTTATTCCTAATTTAGGATTTTAATTTATGTTTCTCTATAAATAGAGATTAGTATTGAGTCTATTGTAATCAAGTCAGCATAAAGCTATTATCAATAATATTCAAACCCTAATTATTTTCTCTCATCTTTTTCTCTAAAATTCCACAATTTCAACAGATTTCACGTACAATTGTTTTACCACGAGACCTTGAAGCATTTTATGACATAAATAAGAGCAAAAAAATGACATTTCATCAAGTTTTGAACTAAAATTCTATTTGAGAAACTAAAATTGAAAAAAAATAAAATAAAAAAACTATTTTCGTGATTCAACTAAAATAAATAACTAAAACTGTAATTAAATTTAAATAAAAAAGAATTAAATAAAAATAAAATAAAAAATAGAAGAAGAAAAGAAACTCAACACATAGTTTAATTACATCGAAACTTTGGAAATCTAAGCTTATCCATGTGGAAACATCAATAATATTAATGGGAAAGGAATTCCACCAAGTGACCAATCACATAAATCCCTCTAACATCAATTCTATTGGCATACTCATTACCCCCATTGTATGTGTGAGTAGCCAAAAACACGCATTTGTTTAATAAGATGCAAACAATTCTTCCACCTATTCTAAAATTGCGGAGAAAACAATGTCAAAATTCTTGAAAGTATAAGTTGTAATTTAATAATCATACTCAATCCAAAGTTGATGTCAACCTATATTATTCAATCATCATTATAACCCTTATAATCCCAACCTAAAGAGAAGTAAAAATCCTAAAATTAACAAGAAAATTATCGAGAGCAATAACATTGCTATCTCAAGCAATAGAATCCAAAAAACCATTATGTCATTAGTATTGCATTTAATTCAACGAACAATGAGAATCTGTCATATAACTTTTCCAATAATAATAGTATTATTATAGCTATAAGAAAACTAGGGTGTTTACCTTATGAAAATATTTCATATTTTCAATTCTTAAAATTTGTTTTAATTTTATACATTAATAAACAAAATAATATATTCTTAAAGTGAATAATTATTTATATTTTTTAAAAATAATGAAAATATCAAAAATTTATTTTTATTATTTTTACAAATACATATTTATTAATTAATATTTCACGATATATTTAAAGATTCTCTCACAAAATAAAACTAACATATTTTAAAAAATAAAAATAAAAACATTTTTACAAAATAAATTACCCTTACTTATTTTATTCCTTTGAAATATGATTTTCATTTTGTGAATTCATGAATCAAGGATACAAGGTTAGTATAGGATGACCCATTCTCCATCAAAGCTACTCTACACTTTCCACTCATATCCTTAACCTTCCTCCTAATCTCATCACTACCATTCATCAAGGTACTAATACCATTCTCAACTTCTTCCGCCTGCACCACCAGATCCCCACCCCTTCTATAATCCATCCTAATCTCTACCGCTAATCCCAATTCTTTAACCATTTCGAAAGCATTCATTTGTTGCTCAGCATATATTGGCCACGTGGCAATTGGCACGCCATACCATAGACTCTCCAATATAGAGTTCCAACCACAATGCGACACGAATCCACCCACCGCCTTGTGGCCCAACACCTTCACTTGTGGGACCCACCCACACACTATACCCATCTCCGCTGTTCGTTTCAAAAACCCATCTGGTAGAACATCCTCATGACTCGTGTAATTTCTTGGGCCCTCCAATCCGGTCTTGGAAGGTTCCCGTAAAGCCCACAAAAATCTAACCCCAACCCGTTCAAGCCCAATAGCAATCTGCTCTACCTGTTTTACTTCGTGACTTCCCATGCTACCAAAGCAAAGAAAAACCACAGACGCAACAGGCTGCATATCCAACCAATTCATGATGTAATCATATTGGGCCGGGTTCGGGTCCCATTGGACCGGTCCAACATGGTCAACAATCGGCCCAATTGAGTAAACTGGCGGAAGTTGCAAGTCATTGTGAAGTGATTGAAGAGCGTGAGGTTCAAGCTCTTGTAATGTATTTACGATAATACCCTTGGTTTCTCTGTACCTTCTTCCATGGTATGAAAACCACGAATAACCATCCTCAGTTTTCCAGTTCAGCGCCAAGTTAGGCAAAACGAGTCGCGGAAGCGGGTTCTTGAAACTCGGGATATCGAACTCAGTGTCCGATTCAATTGATTCGACTTGGGGAAGGTGGAGCATGAAACCGAGGAAACTCGCCGGCGACGCGAACAAGAGGTAGCAAGAAACTGAGAGTTCCTCAGCGACATCGATGATAGTGGTGGAGAACAAGTCGATGAATAAAGCAGCGAGTTTAACTGATTCGGAGCATGACTCAGAAGTTGACTCAGTTGCCATAATGTCGAGGAGTACATTTTTTATGTTGTTTGTATGGTTCTGTATAAGGAGGGAGAGGAAACCGTTCAAAGAATTGTACTGATCGGGTGTGGGCGGGTCTACTGTAGGAAGATATATGAAACGGAGATTTGTGTCGGTGGTGTCGGTGGAAGCATGTGATTGAGTATAGGTGTTGACAAGTGATGTGTGTGGCATAGTGATGATGAGAATGGTTGTAGAGAATTGAGGGTGGTTTTTGGTTAAGTATTTAGCAAATTCGACCGTAGAAACAATATGTCCCATGGCTGGTGTAGAGACGAAAACTACTTCAAATCTAGTCATGGTGTTTGATGATAAAATCACTACGAATCTACGATGATAGAATTACTAACCCCAAGCACTTATCATTATTATATAGTTATAATAAAAAGATTAGACTTAATTTATTAGATCTGATAGACAACAATATTTTTTTTTATTGTTTGTTTTATTTTATATAATTTATCTAAAAATGATAAAATATATTATTTAAATATTTTAATATAAATAATATTTTTAAATAAATTTTAAGTTAGAGTCTACTTTTAAAAAAATCAAATCAAACAGGAAAAAAAATTTATGATAAACAATAAATTACTTTTAAATTTAAAAATTAATCATAAGACACATCTTTCAAAACGGCATATTCCCACCCCCTACCTTCCAAGTACTCTCTTCCAAATACCCTCTACACGGACCATTTAAATTTTATCTAGTTATAACATATAATCCTCTACACACGTATATTTACCCCTCCAATTGAATTTCAAATCATTCACGCTACCTACCTCTGTAATTTCAAGTGAAATTCCTTTCCAATAACACATTCAACAATTAAGTTAACAAAATTGCTATCAACACCCCCCATTTTGCTATTCAATCCCCTCAAAATTTAAAAAAAATTAAAATACCCAAAATGTCTCTATCATCAATATTACACATTTATTATCCTATAATTCATTTTTATCAAATTTCAACACACCTCACTAACTCAAAATAATTTTTCTAACAAAAGATTTTTAAAAAATATGAAACAAACACATTTCAAACTCCAAAAAATGATTTTTGATTTAAAAGAATAAATTTTTTATTGAAACAAACGCACCTATTATTATCTCTCAAACAACTAAGAATATTACCTCTAAACAAATACTCTCAAACAACTCGGAATATTACCTCTAAACAAATCCTCTCAAACAAACTCATATTCAGTAATAATAAAAAATTTGGGTTTCCAAGTTTATATACTAATAATATATATAAAAATAACAAACAAATAATATTGATTTTTATAAATAAATATGTTGTTTACATATCTGTTTGTTGGAGTGAGTGCAATGGAAATTAGAAGAAAAAAATGGACAATGAAATAAATAGTAAAATATATATAGGCCAGTCTGTCAGGCCTAATAGGTTTTTCTATAAGTCTGAGCTTGACACATTTAAATAAATAAGCTTTAAAAACAGCTTGAGTCTAGTCTTTTTACTAAACATGCCAGATCAGGCTGGGCCATAAATAGGCCAGCCCCTACGGGCGGCCTAGCCTATTCTCATCCCTACTTGTAGAGTACTATTCTCTCATTTTCATATAACATATATCACGTCTTTAATTAACTTAACTACCATATATAGGAAAACCATTTGGATTTATTTAATCAATATCTCTTTTAAAAACTAAATTTATTATATCCTATTTTGAAATTAAAATATAAAAATGTCCTACTTTTTTTTACCTTCAAGAGTTCGCAAGGTGGAGATACAACCACATGAAAAAAATAATCCTCCTTTAGGAGGTCGCATCATGTAGATGCGATCATGTACTAATTTTTTTAAACAAATAAATGAAATACTAAATTAATAAATAAAATGTAATAAAAATTATTATAAAAAATAAATTATATTAATAAAAAAAATACATTAATGAAAAAAAAAATATACATCAAAGTTAATGCAACTGAGTAGATATATCAAGAGTGATTGGACAATGTTTCCTATTATGAACACGGAACCGACAATAACCCACACTTTCTTGATATTCTTTATGTGGTCTGCATTTATGTTCTAATGCGCTTACTCTTTGCGCAACCATTGTAGGCTCTTTGCATTTGAGGATTGTGACACACCTTAACACATTCATGTTAGGACCAATATCATTTGTTTGGTATAGGTTTGAACGTTTTGATGTAGACTTTTTAGTACTATTTCCACCTTGTAAACATCAGATATAAGCGTCTAAAAATCATATTTTATGTTAGAACATGTGTGTTATCACATGTGAACAAGTCACATGTATAGCTTGATATTTCCCAATTGTTTAAAAAGTTGACAGTGAAATGACCAATTGATTGACCTTCTCTTGGATTTACCTTCTCGTGGACTATGAGAGTATAGTTGCTTCGATCAAAACCATTGACTTTATGACTATTAGACTTACGTATTTTTGGTTTCATAAAATTCATGCACTTTTATGTGTAAACCTAACTAGAAGCAAAAATTGATGTTCGTAGTTTTTCCATTGTTGGAAATAGTGTCCCTATCTTACAAGAAGTTGCTTGGAACAAAGTAGTGATTCAAAGGTTGGGCGTGCCTTCTAATACTCCATTGATTGACTCAATAAGATTGGTTGTCATGTGATCCAACAGCTACCTCCATCAAACGCTTTAATCCAATTTTCTCGCGGTATGTTGTCTAACCATTTTATAGCCTCTCGTTTTACCATGTCGATTTAGTATTTGTATGTAGGCTCATTAATTGAGTAACCTATATTGACACAAGCCAAAATGAAAAATAATTGAAAATAACATTAATTAAAAAAAAAAAAGAATGAAATTATTACCTCATAGAAACAACTTTTTTCTTCTATGTGTTATTCTTAACTTCCCTCGCAAAATTTTGTGAAATATGTTGGATGCCATAAATTTGTTGATAACCTTATATTTTGCTATCCATGTCTTTCCATAACTTATTGTGTAGTTGTGCAAAACTTGAATCTACGCAATAATGACATTCACGTTGATTGAAAGGTCCACTATTAAAAGTTGCATTATGATTGTACATATCATGTTAGAATCAAGCTTCTGATGATCTTGTGACATTGTGGAAATTGCGCATGTATGAGAAACATTAATTTAGCAATCACCTATAAGTCTCTCTTTTTGCATTTGAAGCTCTGCATTTAAATAAACAATTTGAACTTAAACAATTAATAACATACCTTTTCCAATCAAATTTTTGTATCACAAAATTTAATGATTGTTTTAAATGGTAAATTTTGATTGCATGTACATATTCATCCTTGTTTACAAGCTTCATTCCAATTGCAAGAGATCCATCTACAATTGGTGCTTCGTTCAAGAACATGTGATCATATTCAGTTGATTGCTATACATTCTCTAAATTTATATTCTTCAGGTGAAATTGTGGATTGAATGCAGGTAGGATAGGTTGCTCTTCTACTTCTAGATCTTCGTCGATGTCGATGTGGTTGTCAAAATCTCTATATGATTCGTCGAAGTATGTTTTATTCTATTCATTATCATCACCTAATTCTTCCTTGTTGATATTATATAAGGCACTAAGCGGAAGATCGTGTTGCGGACTTGTTGGGGGAAATTCATGATGGAGTTGAATACTATTTAGAAGAGTTTGTTCATGATCGTGTTGCTATGGAGCATATGATTCGGGTTGATAAAAGGTGTTTTGTTCGAACGTTGGGGTGTAGTCAGGATTAGGCATGTTTGAGGTTGATGCTTGATATTGGAGGAGCATTGTATTTTCACCAAATAACACAAGATGTTAGTAAATTATATCAGTTACCGGACTTTGTTGCATGTTGCAACTTTTGTTTAATGACATTTTTTAGAGGAGCAAGGTTGCTTCTAGAATGCACTTTGAACTTCTTTTTATAATCACTTACGAAGGTTTTATAAACAATGAACATTACTTATTGAGCAGCCATGAGTAAAATTATTTGTAAATGATTGAGTATGAATTGTTAGAGGGTGTGATGAGATAGTGTGATTTAGTTTTGTATTTATAGAAGGTATCTAGGTGTGTGTATTCTTTATAAAATAATCTTATTAGTCGAAACCAATTCAAAATGATTTGTAATGCACCATTCGTAGTTGTTGATGAATTATATTGAAAGAACAAGATTGAATCTTTAATAGAACAATTTGATTGGTTCAAACCAAACCACAAGGATCCTAAATGCAACATTTGAAATCGTTGATGAATTATTCAATGGCTCAGATTCAAGTTGGTGGATTAGAAATGGGACAACTAGATTATCGCAATAGAGGGATGCAAGGAATCAGTGCCCAACGATGCGACCTATATAAACACCTTAATCCCTTTCATTCTTCGCACCATATCATAGCTATTTCTTACTTTCAAAGTTTATATATCAACATTATCTATCAAAGTTTCTATTTTTCTCATGGAATTATCTACAAATCACATATATGAAATTCAATACATTAAAGCATTTATAAGTATTCTATTTATATTTTTTTTTATGTAAATGTTTTATTTTTGTTATATATTATTTATTTCAAATACCCTCGAATTACATATTGAAAATGTCATGGTCATGATAGTAAAAAACCAAATGAAACCATATTACCATATTTGCAAGAGGCCAAATTTGATGAAGTAATCAAACTTGAAAACTAAAAAATAGATTTCAATTTGATTACTACTATGGTTGAGAGATAGAGACCAAAAATTCATACGCTTCATCTTCTAATAGTTGAATATGCAATAACTTTAGAATACATGTCCTATCTTTTAGGATTAAATATTTTTTATTTCCCTGTTAGTGGTTCGAATTTTGTAAACGTTAAGGATGTTTGTGAAACTTACTTAGGAGTTATCCCACCTAAGAGAGCAATAAATGACTTAAAGAAATATTTGACATTGTTGATGAAAATGCATCTATTGATACATGACAAATTCAAAAATCGTGTACATTAAAAATATTTTTCACTCTTGAGCTGTAACAGTCTAACTCCAATTACCGACATTGTTATCCACGATCTACTCGCCCCTTTTCCCTCAGTTAGGAAATACCAAGTTTTTTATCTTATGTGAGAATCCAACTCCGTACCTAGAGGATAAGTACCACCTTTTTAAAAAGGCTTAATGAAGAATATTCTCATGTTCATTATCAGACCATACTCATGGATCCCTTTCCTCTAGTTACTAAGTCTTTTGTAGTAGTCACTCAACACGAACGTCAATTTCATATTTTAGTCATCTTTGATGCTGATAGTGATCCCAAATCAACCTCTGATAATGTTGTTTCTATCAACAATGCTTATTCCAATCACGAACGTGAAGGATATCATAATAGTGTTAGATTTGGTCAAAATCAGAATCAGTTTTGCAATCATTGTCTCAAAACCAATTATAGGACTATTTCTTGTTATTTCTCACATGGATTTCCTCAAGAATCTAAAGACTAAAAATAATTAGAATTTCAAAATTTAAATATACTAATTTATAGATTATTATATTATTATTATTATTCAAGTATTTTTAATTTTATTATAAGAAAAGATTGTTTAATATATTTTATGATAAATAATGTTTTTAAGTATTTTATAAATGTATTCACACGTAAAAGGTTTTTTCAATAACCAATTTACTAAAAATAAGATATCAGTAGGAAGTTGTTTTATTTGTTAGAGACTTATATAGTAGGAAGTTGTTTTTGTTTGTTAAAGGCTTGTGTGCGAAAGATAGTAAAATTCAAAGCTATTATAATGAGGTTTTGTTATCTAATTATCTAGTATTAAGGAATCAAACAAAATTACACATTAACTCATGCAAAAATTAAAAAGCGAGAAACATATACCTTTGGACATCAACGAGTAAATTAATCAAGGAAATATTGGTCGATCTTAATTTAGCATTGACTCACACGAGTGAGTAGTCACACCCTTTAGACCTTCCATAATACATTTATTTTGAGAATTTTGGATGAGAAAAGAGTTAGATATTTTGAATAGTAATTATTACAAAATTACATTTTATCTAAAAACCTAACTCTATAAAAATCGAGATTTTAGAAAATGCAATCTTATATTAGAAATTGATTTGTTTACTATGTTGTTTGTTGAATTGTAGTTTCTATGATTATTTGAATTGTTAAACCCACATAACTAGACATTATATTTTTGGTATCATAGCCACATCAAACCTAGATCGGATTGTGGTGTGGGTTTACTTTACTTTATTTATATGATTATTTTATCTATTTTTTATAGAAAAAAAAATCAAAACTTCAGCTTACAAGGTTTCTTGTTATAGGCATAATTTTTGCATTATACTATGTTGGATATTGGGCTTGGCTAACTTAGTTTTTAATTGTTGGTGTGCATATTTAAGACGGTTAACAAGTGTGGGTTGAATGATGCACTTGTTGTTGTTCTCAGCTTGATAGCTGCAGCGATGGAGAACAAACAGAAACTCTTCATCATTTGATAGAACTTAATGTTGGATTGGTAGCAAATGTAGACCCTTAATATGTTGGACTTTATATGTTTTGAAAGAACAATGCACCACTTTCTCGAGGCAACTCTGATTAAGTTGAGGCACAAGGGTAGTTGTTGAAGTTTGAGAAAATCTTTAGAGTCATGCATTGTTCTGACACTCAAAAAGTGGACCTCATTGTTTATATGTTAGAGTACAATGTTGAACATTAGTGGAATTATGCTAAAGGAGGTATGCTGACACAACGAGTTCATATTACTTGGGATTGGTTTAAAGAGATATTTTTAGAAGAGTATTTACTCCATGATATTCGCACTCAGAAGGAGACATATTTTCTTCATCTCCATCAATGAAATCTGTAAGTTGTAGATTATTTAGCCCAATTTTGAGGCTCTATCAAGATATTCTTACTATCTTAGGGGCAAACCCCAAGATGAGTGGAAGGTGATCAAATTTGACCAAAGACTGAAGCCTGAGCTGCAAAGCTTTATTGGAATCCTAGAGATTTGTGGCAACCTCCACCTTGGTAAAAAAAGTCTAAGGTGGCTAAGAAAAAGATGCAAACACCAGAAGTTGAGAAACCTAAAGAAAAGTTTAATGTTAGTCGAAAGACATTCCACAATAAGGACAATAAATTTCAGAAGAATATATGCCATGTACTCACTATTTCAAAGGACCGTGTTCAACTAATAATAGTAAGAGATGTGAAAAGTGTGTATTAAATAATGAAGAATTGTTATATCATGCGACACATATTAAATGTTTTAAATGTGGAAAGGTTGAACAATTTTCTAGATGTTGCACTTGTGGGGGACAATCCCAAATTATGACTATTGATTCATCTTTATTTGAATGTTTTTGTGCCTGCTTCAGGTTGTCATAAGTATTTAGTTGGGCGAGGTCAAGGATATATGCTATTATTTTCTTCAAAGGTAGAGGTTGAAGATAATTTAACTTTGTTGATGTTTGTAGTTTATGAGTTTCCTGATGTGTTTCCTAAAGATGTCTCTAGCTTACCCCTGAATAGAGAATCATAGTTTTACATTTATTTAATGTCACAAAGTTGATGAGTATCAATAGCACCTTATAGTATATCAACACTAGAGTTAAATGAATCCAAGAAACATTTGGAATATTTATTAGGAAAATGAGTCATTAGGTCTAATGTGTCACATTGGGGAGCTCCAATACTTTTAGTGAAGAATAAATATGAGAGTATTAGGTTATGTATAGACTATAAAAAGTTGAAACAAGTTACCATTAAGAATAAATATCCCTTGCCTATGATAAATAAGCTCTTAGATCAGTTACGAGGAGGTTCAATATTTTCTAAGATAGACTTGAGGTATCGGTACCATCAAATTAGGGTCAAGAGTGAAGATATTCCTAAGACAACTTTTAGGACAAGATATGAGCACTATGAGTATGAAGTGATACCTTTTGGAGTAATCAATGCCCATACTATTTTTATGGATGATACAAATCATGTTTTTAGACCTTTCTTACATAAGTTTGTTGTGGTGTTCATAGATGATAGTCTAATATACGTTAAGAGCTTGGATGAGCATGAGAAACACTTTAAGATAGTATCACAAGGTTTAATAGATAATAAATTGTAAGCAAAACATGAGAAATGTGAGTTCTGGCTTGATAAGGTGACGTTTTTAGGATATACCATCTCTAGTAAAGGAGTAGCAATTGACTCTAGTAAGGTAGATGCAATACTAAGTTGGTCGCAACCTATATCAGTGATTGAAGTATGGAGTTTCCTACGACTAGTGGGTTACTATAGGAAACTTCTAGACGGGATTTCTAGACTAGTCTTACCTCTCACCATGTTAACTATAAAAGGGAACCTTTTGAGTGGGACCAAGAATGTAAGGATAATTTCCAAGAGATTAAGGGAAGATTAGTTTCATCACTTGTTTTAGTTATACTAAATGAATTTTGTGGTTTATTGTGACGCATCTAAAAATGGTTTAGAATGTGCTTTAATGCATGAAGGAAAAGTGTGAGCTTATGCGTCTACAACTTGGGTCGCATGAGGCGAATTATCCAACCCATGATCTTGAATTAACAGCTGTAGGTTTTGCTCTTAACATTTTGAGGCATTACTTGTGTGGAGAAAAATTTGAGGTTTTTAGTGATTATAAGAGCATTAAGTATATGTTTGATCAAAAGGAAATAAATATAAGGCAAAGAAGATGGATGGAGATTCTTAGGGACTATGATTTTGAATTGAAATATCACCTTAGGGAAGCTAATGTAGTAGCTGATGCTCTAAGCAGAAAATCCTTACATGTGGCTTGAATGATGGTAAAAGAAACAAGCCTATTAGAGGAGTTTAGATATATAAATTTGGATGTGTTCCTTCATGCTTTAAGCTTGAAATTGAATAGGATAGAAATTAGTAGAAACTTGAGAGAGCTAATTAAAACAGAACAATTCCTAGCAACTTGTGGACAAAGAGGATTATACCTTATATGTATAGGTATGGCGCCTGATAGCACTATTCATAAAAGTAAGATCATTATTATTCAACTTGAGAGGACTATCCAAAGCTAATGGACAAAGAGAACAAAGAGAGCTAATTTTTTAAGAATAAGATCATTATTCCTAAAGGCGAGAATGTTAGAGATAAAATTTTAAAAGAAGCTCATAAAAGTAAGTTCACGATACACCTAACAATAACTAAAATGTATTGGGATTTGTGAAAATGTACTTGTGACCAGGAATGAGAAATGATGTAGTTAGCTTTATGTCTAAAGGTCAAGTGTGTCAGAAGGTTAGGATTGAACACCAAAATCCTTCAAGATCGCTGCAACCTTTAGAAGTTCTTAAGTGGAAATGGGAGATGATATCCATATAGATTTTGTGATGGGTTTGCCTAAGACACGTTTGGGTTTTGATGTCATTTGGATGATAGTTGACCAATTGTCCAAATAAGCTCATTTCCTACCAATTAAAGCAAATTATAGTTTTAGTAGACTGGCTGACCTCTCCATTGTGGAGATGGTAAAGTTACACAATATACCTACCTCTATAGTATCATATAGGGACCCACAATTTACCTCTAGATTTGGGGAAGCTTTTTAGGGAGCTTTTGGTACTAGACTGAGTTTTAGCATAACTTACCATCCACAAATAGATGATCAATCAGAGAGGAATATTCAAACCCCTGGGGATATGCTTAGAGCTTGTGTTCTAGGTGAAGGTGGAAGTTGCGATAAGTATTTACCTCTAGTAGAATTTGATCATAACAATATTTATCACTTTAGCATAGGTATGACACCATGCAAGACTCTTTATGGAATAAAATGTAGGTCTCTCTTGTGTTGGTGTGAAGTTGGGGAAAAATCTTTGTTATGACTTGATTTAGTGCAAGAGACCACTAGTAGAATTCAACTAATTATAGAGATGATGCGAACATTGCAAAGTATGCAAAAGAGTAAGATTGGCAAGAGAAGAAAAAAAAAAACAATTGAAATTTCAAGAAGGGGAACATGTATTCTTGAGATTCACTCCTAAGGCTGGGTAAAAAGGTTAATGAAAGTCAATAAGTTAAACTCTCGTTTCATGGATATTTTCCAAATTCTAAAAAGAGTAGTACATGTTGCTTTGCAATTAACTCTTCGTCCACCACTATCTAACTTTCACAACGTATTTCATGTTTCTCAACTCCGAGCATATGTGTCGGATAATTCACATGTGATAGCTCATGAGTCAATCCAAGTGAAAGATAATTTAATCTTTAAGCCTAGACCTATTTGGATCATTGACAACAGTACCAAATCTCTAAGGAATAAGGTGATCCCGTTGATAAAGGTGATTCGAGAACCGTTAATTCCTAAGGAGGCTACTTGGGAACTAGAGCAATACGTCAATATCCAGATCTCGTCGATGAATGTACATAAGCTTCATTGTGTTGCACCAGTTGGGCCGTTTTGATTTTATTTAGTTTGACGTAAATTTCGGGGACGAAACATCTGCAAGGAGTGGGGAAAATGTAAAATCTTAAAATCAAAAGACTAAAAATAATTAGAATTATCAAAATTTAAAGTATTCTAATTATCAGTTTTTATTTATTTTTAATTTAATTAATAATATATGAATAATTAATATGAAATTACGTCATTAAAAATGAGTCAAATTATCATTTTTTTTTATTTCGAAAATCTGAGGAAGGATCAAAACTGTCGACTTTTAAAATAAGGGGATCAATTTCATGAATTGGTAATAATATAGGGACTAAAAGTACAATTAAGTCTTATTATTATTATTGATGTGTTTTTAATTTTACTATAAGAAAAATTTGTTTAACATATTATCTTAAGACAAATAATTTTGTAAGTATTTTATAAATGTATACATAGGTAAAAGATTTTTTCAATAACCAATTTGCTTAAAATAAGGTGACATTAGGAAGTTGTTTTGTGTGTTAAAGTCTTATGTGCAAGAGATAGTAACAAGCAAATATATTATAGTGATCTTTTGTTATCTAATTATCTAGTATTAATGAGTCAAACAAAACCGCAGAAAAACCATATCTCCATTCAAATCAAAATTCGTAGGAGACAATATTGTAAATGCACTAAAGTTACACATAAGTTCATACAAAAATTAAAAAATGAGAACTGGGATGAGACAACAGTTAGATATTTTTACTAGTAATTTTCACAAAAATATATTTTGTCAAAAATATAGCTATAGGAAAGTCCGGATGTTATTAAATATAATATTGGATTATGAAATTGATTTATTTATTATTTTATTTTTTGATTTGTCATTTTTATGTTTGTTTAAATATGTTTTTTGAAAGGTTGTTTTATTACGTGCTTTTGAACGATTGTTGTTATTGTATATTTAAATAAAATATTATATTTTAAATATGATTTTATGATTGTTAAAAACAATTTGTTTTTAATGTTTTTGAGATGAGTTTATGCTCCGTATAGACGAGTCTTGTATTACACAGTTATGTATCTGGATAAGTTATGTGCTCCATATAGATAGGTCTTGTACTTCATATTAGATGAATTTTGAACCTTGTGTCTTGTGTCCTACATTAGATGAGTTTTGAACTCCACAAGAATGAGTCTTGTGCTCCACAATTGATGAGTCGGTGCTCTGTATGATGAGATAATACTCATTTCACAGAAGTAGTATATATCTGTATAATAATGAGACACTATTGAATTGATTTATTTATTTTTTACGTGAATGTCTAAAAGTTAAAAAGAGAAATTTGTCTTTACTTAAAAGTTAGTGGGACATTTTTATAAAAAAAAATTTCGCTTTTAATTTTCTTCTTGCCAAAATTGAAGGAAATAACCGTTTGTTTATGTATGATGAAGTGGTCCTCATTTTTCTAATAAGGAGAAATAAGGAAAATAATTTTGTGAGGAATAAGGAATGTTGAGACAAAATCTCTCCAAATTGGTTTTAATGATAACAAAATTAATGAAAAGATTATGATTGTGTTTTAAAGACTAATATGTGCTTTTGAGTGGATTCACATAAGAAAAACAGGTTATTATTCATTAAGGAAAAAGAAGAAAATTCTATGTTAAATGCTAAGTATTGAAAATGTTGAGGATGGCCTCACGAGCTGCAGATCTGCATCCTCGCTGGTTTGAATTCATTCAACAAGGGGCTGAACAATATTAAAAGATGAATTATTTGAATTCATTCATCAAGGGCAGAATAGTACTAAAGAATGATTTATTCAACAAAGGCAAAATGGTATTAAAGAATGAATTGTTGATTCATTCAAATAAGGCAAAATATTATTATTTTAAAAGAAAGGCCTTGGAAGAAAAGTTACAAGAATACAAAAGAAAGGCACGTTGAATGATGATATTAGCATGTGTCTAGAGTCAACATTTTGAAATGCATCCCAACACTTTATGAAGGCAACTCATCATGTCTTAGGCTTCTTAGGCAAAAGGCTACATAATACCTTTATGTGATTTGAAAAGGATTATAATATTAAATCTTCAAAAAGGCATCAACAAAACTTGTCATAAATAAATGAATCACATGTCTTAAGGCAAGGCAAGAAGACTTCACGTAAAGCCTTCACAAGGTCTTGAAGAAAGGGATGAAAGAGACATCACATGTTGCAATAAGGCATTAAATGGAGGAGAGATAAAAAGCTAGCATGTGAAGCTTTTCAAGGCATGGAAGAAAGAGAAGGAAAAAGACATCACACAACATTCAAACCTTAAAACAAGGAAAGAGAATAGGATAGCTCATGTTCCCAAATGCCAAAAAATCAGCTACCTCGTACTAAAACATGGAAGACATATTTCAAGTGAGCTGAATGACATTTTCGTAATTATGAAGAAAAATCTTGGCATTTCTCAAATGGATTTCCAAACGGTCATAAAAGGCTTGGCTTATGAAATGAACATGACAAGAACTCTATAAATTGCAGCAAGCTGATCTTCTTCAACACAGAACACACTTGCATAAAAAGATCAAGCATCTTAAAGCTAATCAAGAGCAACACACCCTCTCTTCTTACTTTCTTTGATCCTACACTATATCTTTGTAAATCTTTTGAGAAAGTATTAATGGTCAATCACTCTCATATCACTTTGTAATTTCCTAGTGAGTTACACTTGGAAATATTCTGAAATTGATTGTAAGCTTGGTGAAGCTAAAGAATACACGATTTGTAATCATCCTCGGGTTGAGGATTGATCTGTTTGAAAGTTAGTGAAATCTCACAAGGGTGTAAGGACTGGACGTAGCCATCTTTGGGTGAACCAGTATAAAATTGTGTATGTGTCTATCTTACTCTACTTCTACTCTTTTGCTCAACTTAGATCTAACAAGTTGAAAAATTCCATCCTCGAGCTAGCCATCCTCAGTGAGAGGATAGTTTTTAAAACACTTAGAAATTATTTTAAACAGCAAAATCCCTATTCAACCCCCCTTCTAGTGATATTTAGCTACATCAAGGAAGAATTTGGAAGGTAGAGGTTGAACCTATTGTGTAAGGTGGCATTTAGCATGGGGAAGGAAAATAATTTTCAACCGTAAACTAATATGGTTTTTACCTTCATTTGCTGGTTGTAACATATATATTTTTTGTTATTAACTATTAAATATATTACATGGCTTTATACTACTACACCTCTCATTCCACACATTATGACTTCTACGCGTGTCACTCTTGTCATATTAAAAAATATATATTATTTCACATTATAAAAAAAAAACAATGTTTCACTTATAAACTTAAAAAAAAAAAGTAAAATTGAATATTTAATTTTTTACCATATTTAATTATAACACTTATTATTATTATTATCAAAGAGCTTTGGAAATTACTTCACATATTAACTAATTTTGGTTTAGTGTAGTTTATTAATTCCTTCTTTCTTATTAGGTTTACCTTGTTTACGTATATCAAGTGTCATGAGATTTTTTTTCAAAAATTAATAACTATTATAAATTATATGATATA
>JBBPBT010000474.1:1509183-1547961 GCA_037974875.1 Cicer bijugum
TCTTTTAAAATTAATTATTTATAAGTCGTATTTTTATTTTGTTTCCTGAACTAACGCTCTTATTAAACAAATCTTATATGTTAATAGTATAAATGCAATGACTTAGATATCAAATCAAACACAAAAGTTGTACTTATAATTTTATTTGTAATAGGTGTATGAATTATGTAGAAAGAAATTGACACTAAAGTTTTAGTCACATCGTAAAAGAATAACTTGAAAAAAAATTAAAAGTGAAATTAGTATATATAAAATTCACAAGACAACTAAAGAAATTAAAAAATTATTGAACGATTTGAATCGATAGTAATTTACTTTTCTTTCTACGATAATAGATTATCTTAAAGGCAAAAGTTTGAACTAAAACAAATGTATATTATAAGTGCATGTTAAAAAAAAACATTAATTAAATTCAATTATGAAAATATGTTTATTTATAGTAGAATAATTCTAGAACCGATACATACTTTGTTTTTATTGTATTAGCGTGAAAAACAACATCACTCTTCAAGATAACTACTTTCTTCGTCTCATGTTAAATATCTCATTTGAAGTGTATACAATTTTTTAGAAAATGATTTCAATGTTAAAATGTTTCTGTAACAACCTGTTAATTATTAAAAATGTTAATTTAAAAAAAAAGTAAATAACTAGTTTATACATTAAATAAATAAATAAATAAAAGGCATTATTGTAATATTTGGATAAACGAAGGACAATGGCGTAATTTTTACATTATCCCTCCAATATCTCTTTACCACATTGAGAAACCCATTTTCCCGTTTTCTTCTTCGTTAGCCGAGCATCCATCCTCCAACCCTCCCAATCTTCAACCTCTCATCTTCCTTCATTTTTTTAAAATGAATCAGACCCAAAAGCTTGGCAAAGCTCCTTAAACCCATTTTTTTAACCTTGCATGTCTCAGTTTTTGACTACTAACGGTTTCAATCAAAGCAGCAAAGGATACTAACCCAAAATTGAAGAAGGTGACAATTCAAGCAAAAAGGGAGCTCAAGAACCAAGTTAATCAGAACATTATCTTCTTCCTTGTCACAACCGGTGAGTTATTTTTATGAAAGGTTTTTTTGTTGTTGTTGTTGTTACGATTAGGGATTTCATTTTCTGAAGTTGTTGAAAATAAGCTAGAACGTAGGTTGTTGTTTATGTTTGTGAATGAATTATGTAATAGGAAGAATTTAATTATATGCGTATCGCTATATTTAATGTGATTATGCTTGTCGAGCACAATTTATGCTCGTTACTGCTGTTGTTGCCTTTGATATGTGTTTGTGAAATTGTGTTATGTTACCTTAATTTCAGTTAGAATGATGATTTTAAGTGCATGAATTTAAAATATATGGTTTTCTTTACTAGTGGAGAGAAAATTCTATTTTTATCCCAAATATTCAATGTATGAGAGTGTTGATGAAAATACTACGAGAACTATTGCAGGAGAATTGTTGTATTTAAGTTTGGTTTTCTAAATAAAAACAAAACTATGTAAACAAGTCTTAGAATCAGATTTTTCATGAATTTTTGATTTGAAATTTTGAGATTTGAGACCAACTATGTTGTGTTTATAGGTGAGTTACCTACTTTCAGCAAAAGTTTTAAAGTTTTCTATTGCCATTCAACCATTTTTCAATAATTATTAATGACTTTTGTGATGGAGACTTTCTCCAGCGTGTGTAAATTAGTCTTAGTGCGTGATTTTTCCTAAATTATAAGTTTCAATTTTGAAATGAGATGAATGGCATTATGTCCTTAAATTGAGTTAGCTTTCAAGGAATTTTTTTGAATTTTTCTAAAGTAATTTGACCCTTCATCGATAATTATTAGTGACCATTGTGCTGAAAATATTCTACTGTGTGATTTGCAAGAATGAATAAAATTCTTAAGAAATTTGAATGGCTTCATTATTTATATATGAATATATATATATATATATATATATATATATATATATAACTTTTATTATGTTTGAGTTATGAAGTTGTTACTACTTTCACGACTCTAATATTGTTTCTATTTTCTGACTATAGACTTACGTTCTGAATTCGCCTAATTTATTGATTATTGTTATGGATAAATGATACATTTTATATAAGATATAATAAGTGCATTTCATATAAAACATGTAAGTTTTGTCCAATATCATTTATCAGAGCATGCATGGCCTTATTCACGGTGGGACATTTAGGTTATTTCAGGCATGAAATAACAGGTAAAGGAGAACAATCAGGACGCTGATTGGGGTTTGGCCAGACCACCTTTACCAATCAGGACTCAATTATCTCAGTGACCCACATTAAGATATTGAGCGACTTTTCCTTATTTCAAAGGAAAAGATTTGAGGTCATGCATACGTTTTTCACCATATATATATATATATATATATATATATATATATATATATATATATATATATATATATATATATATAGACTTGTATAACTATTTTTTTACGTTTTATGCACTTTTATGGAGAGAAATTCCTTGAGATTGTTCCTCCCTTTTATTTTTAGAGCTCACTGAGATATTTTATCTCACCCCAATTATTATTATTATTTTTATTTAGCAGCTGGAGGAACATGAGACATGAAATCAGCATCAGAAGATCAGTTCCAAACTCGTGGAATTAGATTTTAATATTTTTTTTTATGATGTAATCAGTTAATCGTAGTTGTTTTGTTGATGTTATATTTTATGAATCTACTAAACAAGCTGTAAACTATATTTATGAATGTAGTTTTCAGTTATGATGGTGATTCTGATTTATTATTTATTATTAATTACCTCTGTTTATTAAGGTGTATGGGCCAAATTATCATATTCTAGACAAATGATAATGGGTTTTACATTTTGGTATTAGAGCGATGCCGATTCATTTGGACTATGGATTATGTGTTAGGAATTAAAATATCTTTGTTTTACTATACATTCTCATTATTATTTCACCTAATATTAAGTCTGATCAACTTAGTATTTTGTGTATGATATGCAGAATTATGGCTGAAGGATCTAGGAGGAATCTTGCCCCTGAAGATAGTATAACTCCACCACCCACTGCTGAACCATGGGAAAAGGTTATGGAAGCTATTCAAATGCAAGCAACGGCTACCCATAATCTGGTACAACAAATGGCAATGCAAAGAGATCGCACTACAAATGCCAACAGGGTGTTTTATGATTTTCTTAACTTGTAGCCTCCAACATTCCAGGGCAGCCACAACCCCTCAGAGGCTCAAGCTTGGTTGGATGAGATTAAAAAAGCATTTGAAGTAGTGCCTTGTACTGAAGAACAAAAAGTGGCATTTTCTGCCCATCTACTAAAGGGTGGGGCAGAGTATTGGTGGAGGAGTGCAAAGACTTATCTTCAGACTCAAGGAACCCATATGAATTGGGAACACTTTGAGATGGCCTTTTTAGACAAGTATTATCCAAAAAGTGCCAGAAGACAAAAAGAGTTGGAGTTTGTGCACCTGCAACAAGGAGACATGTCTATTGCAGAGTATGTTGCTAAGTTTGAAGAATTGGCTAGATTTTCTCCACATGCTCAATATGCACCCACAGAAGAATGGAAGATAAACCAGTTTGAATGGGGATTGAGACCTGAAATCAGAGGGAACATAGGCCATATGGAACTTACTAACTATTCTACTCTTGTACACAAGAGCTACATTGTTGAAGACAATTTAAAGAAGGTACAAGAGGAGAGACAGGTTAGGTGGCAACAAAAGAAAGAGTCTGAAAAATTTGGTCAACAATTGAAGGTAAAGACTCCCCAAGGAAAGGGAAAACAAGTACAGACATCCAGTTCCCCAAGAGCAAAGAAGTGTCTTAAGTGTGGCAGAGATCATGGGGGAGAGTGCTTGGTTGGAAAGCAAGTATGGTATTACTGCAAACAGCCTGGTCATATGGCTCCCTTTTGTCCAATACGCCAAAAACAAGCAGAGTCCAACCCAAACAAGTCTAACACTGGAAGGGTCTTTGCTCTTAGTGCAAAGAAAGGTATGAATCATAATCTAATAACTGACATTGGATTCATAAATGAAGTTCCTTTAATTGTCATGTTTGACACTGGTGCATCCCATTCTTTCATCTCCTCTGATTTTGTTTTGCAACATAAATCCCTGTATTTGAAATGTCTTATCCTTTAGTCGTAAACACTGCATCTAAGAATTCAATAGAGACCTCCTTAGTATGTCACCAATGTCCAATCACCTTGTATGATAGAGTTTTTCTAATAAACCTAGTCTGTTTGCCCCTTAAGGGATTGGACATCATATTGGGAATGGATTGGATGTCCGACCATTCAGTAACTTTGATTTGCCATGGTAGGAAAGTCATAATTCCTCCAGAAGTTTCCCAACCAGAGGAAACCAAATACCCTTCCTTGACCAATAGTTCTTTACTCTTCCAATGTCTGACCAATGGAGTTCAAGGCGTACTAATATTACTATCCTCTAACTCAGGGTCTGAAATGGACTTGTCCAATATTCCTGTAGTCAGTGAGTTTGAGGATGTCTTTCCAGAGGATGTGACATCTTTGCCTCCTGAAAGAGAAGTAGAGTTCTCAATAGATTTGGTCCCTGGAACAGGACCAATCTCCATTGCCCCTTACAGGATGTCCCCGTTAGAATTGAGTGAGTTGAAAAACCAATTAGAGGACTTGATAACCAAACAGTTTATCCGACCAAGTGTGTCTCCTTGGGGAGCCCCAGTGCTCTTGGTAAAGAAGAAGGATGGCAGCATGAGGTTATGCATAGATTATAGAAAATTGAATAAAGTGACCATCAAGAATAAATACCCTATGCCCAGAATTGATGACCTTTTAGACCAATTAGGGGGAGCTACTGTGTTCTCCAAAATTGACTTGAGGTCAGGGTACCACCAAATCAGAATAAAATCAGATGATGTACAAAAAACAGCCTTTAGAACTAGGTATGGGCACTATGAATTTTTGGTTATGCCTTTTGGTGTAACCAATGCTCCAGCTGTGTTCATGGATTACATGAATAGAATTTTTAGGACATACTTAGATAAGTTTGTGATAGTATTTATAGATGACATACTAATATACTCTAAGACCCCAAAAGAACATGCCAATCATCTTCAAATAGTGTTGCAAGTACTTAGGGATAGAAAACTTTATGCTAAACCAAGTAAATGTGAGTTTTGGATGTCAGAAGTAAAATTTCTAGGCCATGTGATCAATGAGAAAAGAGTGGCAGTGGATCCCTCCAAAGTAGAGGCAATACTGAAATGGGAACATCCTAGGAATGTGACAGAGGTTAGAAGTTTCTTAGGACTGGTGGGGTATTATAGGAGATTCATTATGAAATTCTCCCAAATTGCCCTGCCTTTGACCAGACTAACTAGGAAGGACCAACCCTTTGTGTGGGATCAAAAATGTGAAAAGAGTTTTCAGACTCTTAAGATCAAGTTAACCACTGCCCCTGTACTAGCCATACCAGATCCAACCTTAAGATTTGAAGTATATTGTGATGCATCCCTAAAAGGTTTAGGTTATGTATTGATGCAAAACAACCAAGCAGTGGCTTATGCTTCAAGACAACTAAAGCCTCATGAGGGAAACTATCCCACTCATGATTTAGAACTGGCTGCCATAGTGTTTGCCTTAAAGATCTGGAGACATCATCTGTATGGAGCACAATTTGATGTTTTCAGTGATCACAAGAGCTTAAGGTATCTATTCGACTAGAGGGAACTTAACATGAGGCAAAGAAGGTGGGTGGAGTTTTTGAAAGATTATGAATTTGAACTGAAATACCATCCAGGCAAGGCTAATATAGTGGCCGATGCATTGAGCAGAAAATCCCTACATATGTCTCATCTCATGATCCAAGAACTTACACTGCTAGAAAACCATAGAGACTTGAACATAAATACGACAATCCTTCAAGGGGGAATTCTTTTAAATAAACTAGAAATAACTAGTAGCCTTAGAGATCAAATTAGGCAATCTCAAGGGATGGATGAAGAGTTACAACTTATAAAGGACCAAGAAAGATTTACAAGGGCACGAGATGGAACAATCCTATTTCAGGGCAGAATTTGTGTACCTAAGGATTCAGAAGTAAAGAGACTGATACTAGAGGAAGCTCACAAAAGTAACCTGACTATCCATCCTGGATCTTCCAAGATGTACCAAGATCTTAAGAAAAATTATTGGTGGCCAGGTATGAAGGTTGATGTGGCTACTTTTGTGGGTCAATGCCTGACGTGCCAAAAGATGAAGATAGAACATCAGAGGCCAATAGGATTGTTACAACCTCTGGAAATACCTGAATGGAAATGGGACTCAATTTCGATGGATTTTGTTGTAGGTTTGCCATATACCTTAACTGGGTATGATTCCATTTGGGTGATTGTGGACAGACTAACTAAGTCAGCCCATTTCTTACCAGTAAAGTCAAACTACAACACCCTCAAACTAGCCAAGCTATTCATTAAGGAAATAGTGAGGTTGCATGGGGTTTCTCTTAGTATCATATCAGATAAGGACCCTAAGTTTACCTCCATGTTTTGGAAGGCATTTCAAAAGTCTCTAGGAACTAGACTACACCTTAGTACTTCCTACCATCCCCAGAATGATGGTCAAACTGAAAGAACCATTCAGACTCTGGAGGATATGCTGAGGGCTTGCATTTTAGAGGAAGGAGGAAACTGGGATACACACTTGCCTCTAGTAGAGTTTTCCTACAACAATAGTTACCATGTCAGCATTGGCATGGCACCTTATGAGGCTTTGTATGGAAGAAAATGTAGGACACCGTTATGTTGGTCAGAAGTAGGGAACAAGGGGATCTTAGGTCCTGAAGTTATCCAAGAAACCACTGAAAAGATTAAGGTAATTAAGGATAAACTAAAGATAGCCCAAAGCAGGCAAAAGAGTTATGCTGATATCAGGAGAAGGCCTTTGGAGTTTGAGGAAGGAGATCATGTTTTTTTTAGAGTAACTCCCACCATTGGCATTGGAAGAGTGCTAAAGGTCAAGAAGTTAAACCCTCGTTTTGTTGGACCCTTTCAAATATTGCAGAGGATTGGCCCCTCTGCATACAGAATAGCCTTGCCACCCAAACTATCCAATCTACACAATGTTTTTCACATCTCCCAGTTAAAGAAATACATTCCTAATCCTCACCAAATTTTGAGTCATGAGTCTATCCAACTCAAGTCAAACCTTACTTATGACCCAATGCCAGTTCAAATTATAGATAGAAGTGTAAAAGCATTGAGAAACAAAGAAATTTCCCTAGTGAAGGTTGTTTGGGAAGGATCTTCTGTAGATGAAGCAACATGGGAAGCAGAGACAGACATGCAAAGGGAGTATCCTTACCTTTTCCAATAGGTAATGCTCTGAATTTTGAGGGCAAAATTTTTTTAAGTGGTGGAGGATGTAACAACCTGTTAATTATTAAAAATGTTAATTTAAAAAAAAAAGTAAATAACTAGTTTATACATTAAATAAATAAACAATGGCTCATGTCTCGAGGTTGTCGTATCGTATCTTCTTGAATTTTGGTTCAACAAAAAACAAAATATTTGGACTTACATTAGAAATGGTTACTGAATAAATTCACATTTATTAAATGATAGATAAATAATAGAGAAACTTTTATTGCATTATGAGCTATTATTAATTTTTTTTATTATTAAACAAATTTTTTGTTGATGAAATGAAATTGTGTAGTATATGAAGAATAAAAAGAGAAGAGATTCTAGATATGACAACTAAGCAAATATGTGATGTGGCACAAATAGAATTATGTGGATAAAAATGTGTTTATGTGTCAAATGAATGGTTTGGGAGTCTCAAAATGTGATTATTTGTGCAAATTGCTCCAAATATAGGTGTTTTGTTTATTATTTATAATTTAGTAACTGCATATATGTACAAGAATAAAATTTCTTCTTATGATATGAAGTGCAGCGTGTCTTATTTAACCTTTTCAAACATTGTAAATGCTACAAATTTCATTATTTATATACGATGATTTGTGCAAAGTTTAAGCATGCCACATTGTTGAGTTTTTCAAGTTGATTGTGGTTTCACTACGCCAGAAATGGTATTTTACAGCGCTTTTTATAAGCCATTTACAGCGCTTTTTCAAAAAATTAAGCGTTATAGTATCCAGCGCTGTAAAAAGATACAACAGCGCTCTTTAAAATAACAAAAAGCACTGTAAATCTTTTCTAAAAACGCATTGCTTGTTGTATTAGTTTTACAGCGCTTTTTAAAAAAAGCGTTGTAATAGGTGCATTCCTTTATTTCAATTAGATCTCTTTCTGGGATTATATCAACAATCTCCTTCATAAATCGCAATATACAGTATCCGCAGTCCATGTTGTTAGTTTGATGAAAGCACTATAAAATAAAACATATAAGTCAATAAATATTTATGCATTGATTGTTAATGAAATTTTAAAGGCAATATATTTCAAACCTTTATTGGAATTCATGTGATTTATTTGATTTTTGCTTCGACACTGTAGCACCCATTTGAGCTCGGAAAACTTGTAAAACATTATCAAATAAATGTGATTATAAGCATTAAGAAACACATTATATATATATATATATATTTATATTTATATTTATATATATATATGTAAGAAATAAATGAATAAATGAATACAATACCTGAAGAGTGCGAAGAAATATGTAGGGTTCATAGAGTTACGGTTTCGTTTAAGAAGGAACGACGAGAATGCGCAGAAATACGAACGATTCGTAGGACAGAGTAGGGTTCGCAATGAGACGATTACGTAATAATATTTGTAGGGATAGTAACAAATATGGAGATGATTTGCAATGGAGATGGCTAACAATATTGTTCATAGGGACAATAGGGTTCGCAATGAGAAGGATAATGAAGAGGAGAATGACATTGAAACGTAGTGAAGTTTATGTAATAAAGAGGAAACTGAAACGATTTACCTTTTACAACGCTTTTTTAAAAGTCTTTTACAGCACTTTTCCAAAAAGCACTCTAATAGGTCCTTTAATTATGTGAAAGCACAAGTCTTTTACAGCGCTTGTCAAAAAAGCGCTGTAAAAGACCTTCTTATTTTTTTTAAAAAGCCTTTTACAGCGCTTTTCCAAAAAGCGCTCTAATAGGTCATTTAATTATGTGAAAACACAAGTCGTTTACAGCGCTTTTTTTACAGCGCTTGTCAAAAAAGCGTTGTAAAAGACCTTCTTATTTTTTTTTTAAAAGTGTGTTACAGCGCTTTTCCAAAAAGCGCTCTAATAGGTCCTTTAATTATGTGAAAACGCAAGTCTTTTACAGTACTTTTTTTACAGCGCTTGTCAAAAAAGCGCTGTAAAAGACCTTCTTATTTTTTTTAAAGCTTTTTTACAGCGCTTTTCCAAAAAGCGCTCTAATAGGTCATTTCCAAAAAGTCTTTTACAGCGCTTGTCAAAAAAGCGTTGTTGTATCCTCCGTTATTTTTAAAATATCATACAACAGCGCTTGTATTTACTAAGCGCTATAAAAGACGCGCTATAAAATGTCATTTTTGGCGTAGTGTTTGCTCTATCTCTTAACCAGCCAGAATTACAAAGTGATTCAACATCTACAATTTCAAGTGAATTTGGTGTTTATGGTTGTGTTGCTAATAGTAATGTGACCAATGGGGGGAAATGTCAATATAAAAGTTTTGATAAGTCATAGTTGACATTATTATATTTGTATTATGAGTGTGGAGCCATGTCCACTGGCGTTTGCGTTGGAAGAGTTATGATTCTAACAAGGATACATTGGAGCCAATAGATGGCTTGAGGTAAACTTCGATTATCAAACTACTAAGTATTGTTTTCTTTAACTTTTCTTTACTATATTTTTGTCATAATGCATGTGAATTAACATCAATTAACCAATAGATAAGAAATTGTCCTAGTTCCCTATTGTTGGGAAAAAAAATCTGCATATAAATTTTATCACCCCTAAACTATCAGGTGGGGACCAATTCGTCATTCCAAAATTAGAACTTGCAAGTTGTTGCTTCTTGTTTTGTGCATATTAATTGATTGTCTCGAGGCTTTTTTTTACCTATTTAGGACCTGCTTCAAGCTTGAAACTCACCTGATGTGGCTCTCACACTCAAAAACTATCCTCATAAATATTAAATGTGATATTATTGGTGCATGCATACATACCTTAATGTCATGTATACGACCACCTCTCTCATTCTATTGGTGTAAGGAGGTTAATCCTTCCGCACAAAGGATATACAAATAAGAGGAAAGAGGGTTACCTTGTCTCAACCCCCTTCCCCGTGCCACAAGTCCTACCTCGTTGTGATTCATAATAACATAGAATTGAATAGTGGACGCATACATATAGATCCAATTCATCCATCTATTATATATATATATATTTAAAACAGACTTTGTTGTCACCTTATACTATTTCCTCCACATATGCAAACATTTTCCACCTCGGCCAAAAAGTTGACGTGTACGTATCGCGCTTGAATCCCACAGAAGAAAAAAACTCGTTATTTTCACCAGGTGGATAGCGGGCGAAAAGATCACAAGCTAGCATTTCCGGTAACAATAATGGTTGAGGTGTTACATAAAAATGTGCCTCAATTGGTAGTCGAAATGTGTGGAGGCAGTACTTATCTCCCAGATATTGGGCTCGAAGCTTGTTTTTGTAACACCTTAGACATTACCGTTATCGGCAGTGCTACCTCACGATCTTTTCACCCCCTATCCACCATGTAGAAATAGCGAGTTTTTGCCTTCCGTAGGATTCAAGCCCGATACTTGGAAGATAAGTACTGCCTCCACACAGTCCCACTACCAATTGAGCTATCAATATTATTTCTCAAATTATTCTCTTTCTCTTTCTAGGTTGTCCTCTCTCCAAAGCTTGTACAAATTATGTTCATTTCACAAACAAGATGTATGGAGATTGAATTAATCAAGTGGTCTCAATATCCTTACCACTAACAAGATTAATCATGATCATTATGATGAGAAAAAGGATGCTTAAGTAGTATTCAAGTTTTTTTCCACTAATTGTGTCTTCCCTTAGAGCACAATTGACCCTCCCAAATTAGTTGAACCTTGAATGAACTTAGTAACATGTTGGTGAATATTGTCTACATAACATGAATTCATAGAATTTGTTATGGGTCACACATTGAGTAGATAATAGGTTATGCTCTACAGGAAGCTATATAAGATATAGAAAGTGAGGATGAATACTCTTTTCTTTTGCCATCAACTTGTTGCAAAGACATATATCTTTTTTAAAGTTAAACAATAATCTCTCTTGTGTGTAATTAGAATAACTAGACTTTTACCTTTCTAGTTAGAGGTACTGCGACAAGTATTAATGTCATTTCCTTCATCTCATATACCAATAGCAACACTTTTGAAGGCATCATATAACTGAAATCCAGTTTGGAAGAAGCTTTAGTCCCTCTATTTGGGTATAATGCTTACTTTGGATTTTTCGCTGCAAATTATGTATATAGTAAAAGGTTATAACAAGTGTTACCAAAAATATTATAAGTTATCATTGTTACTGTAATGGGATGAAAATTAATATAGTATTTTTTTATAACAAGTGTTTAGATCTGTTACGGACAAACGAAATATCATATACAAAACCATTAAATTTATGAGACAAATTATTTACTTAGATTTAAGGACATTATAGTCACTTCACCGTATACAACACTGCAATAGATTTTAGTATGTTTAACGTGTTTGAATTCCCTACAACATTACACAAAACAACAATTGCAGTTGAATAGACGTTAAATCTATGATACAAAATTTGTATATATTGATCAAACAATTACTATTTTCTATTAACCAAACAATTATGACAAAATATTAATTTATATATATTGATTATGTAAAATATTTTTTCATATGCATCCAATTAATTTAGAAGATATTTAAGAAGCTAACTTGAGTAAAGTTATTGCATTGTTTAATTAAGTAAATGTATAAAAAAAAATTATATCGTCAGTACATAGAAATTATTAAATTGTAGTGTTGGTCGACAATAGAATACCTTATTAAATAGTACACAAAACACTTGTAAAAGTAATGGTGGATCCAACCCATATGAGTCTGTTCCAAACCACATAAATTATTGTCTACTTCTTGTACTTCAATATACATTTAGTAGGTTCCCCCATGCCACCATTTTCCCACTTTTTCCTAGTCATTCACTATTTTTCTCTTTCTAAATTGTATGAAAAGGGGTACTTGGCAGCCACTATGGGGAAATATTTAGCTTTCTCTTCTTTTAGTAGGAAGCCTCTTATTTATATTTTCCTAGCTATTACTGTGAATGATTAGTGAATTAAAGGAGATTTTGGAAAGATCTTAGTGGATATTTATTCCATTGATTTAAAGAGTTTAATAAAAAAATGTGTTTAAAGCACGTTTCTTTTAAATGAGCTATTTAGAAACGAGAAGATTAGTTGTATATGTATTCTTAACACACTCTTGCAATTTATATTTGATTAAATTTGGTTTATAAATTATCACTCACTCTATTTTGTTTAGTATTTGAACTATAGAAATATATTATTCTCTCTATCATAAAATAATTCACACTTTTGTAAAAATAAAATTTCAATTTTTAATATACTTCATTTCAATTGTATTATTTAATTAATATTTTTTGTATCATTTATAATGTAATATTTTTTACTATCCATTTATGACATTTATAATGTACCAATACCTAACAATGATAATTTAGTAAAAGTGGTATTTTCACTTTTATTCATATACTTTTTTTTAATACAAGTAAAATGATCAAATTATTTAATTATTTTGGAACGGAGAGAGTATCATTCTCTTAAATATTATTAATCAATCAATTTAGTCATTCAATAGTTATGAAAATAGAAGAAAATATGATAATTTAGTAACTAACTTTATAGATTTAGAACACTTTAAAGACTATTTTTTTATATTTCTATTATTTAAGAATCCATATCAAAAATAGACTAATAGTTTATGGATCAAAATAATGATTTATTAATATATATTCTATGATCATAGTTGGGAGTAATTAGTGTTTCTTTGCTAAATTCCTAATAGGACTATAAGATAGCGACCATTGAAAAGTTTACTTCACCATGTTATGATTACATTTGGTTAATGCACTTGCATTTTTTGGAACCAAATTGGTTTTGATGATAACAAAAATATCTTAAAACAATATATTTGACTTTTGAGAGTATGAAAGAAGATTATGAAGTAGAAATGTCGATTTACAAGGAAGGTGGATTTGAATTATAAATTTATCTATTTAAAAATTTCTGAGAAAGTTTATAGATTTAACTCAAGAATGATCTTGGTCAAGAAAACGGAGAACGTTCTTGGTTTTTACCAGAAAACTGATAACGTTCTTGGTTAGCTTAGAAACAGAAATGCAGTTTATTTTTTATCTCAGTTAATCAATCAGACTTAATAAATAAAGAGATAAAAAAAAGAATACCATACAAAGATGTATTCTAGTTCACCCAACTTAATCTACGTCCAGTCCTCACAACTATGAGATTTTTCACTAAGTGTTTCAAAACAAAGAACCTTATTGGTTTTACAACACCTATAATGTGTTACAATCTATTCAAACTATACTTAAACTCTTATAGTTTGAGTTTTACAATAATGATGAGATTGTTTGATAGAATCTGATATGTCTCAACTCTTGTTTGAGATTCGATTATTTATAAAGAATTCAATAATAATAACCAAATATGATATAAATGTTTCACTAGTAGAATTTTGTCTTTTTAAGTCGGTTAAAATATACATTTTAAGTCGGTTCCATGCCCGAGTTAACAGCAAACGACTTAAAAAATATGTTGTTTTTTAACTCGTTTCATGAACCGACTTAACAGAGCTTCATCATATTAAGTCGATTCAGCTTAACCGACTTAAATATCGTAAATTCAGCACTAACACATCATCTTTTTAAGTCGGATATTTTGACCAACTGACTTAATAGATATAGTTAAAATAATAATTTTTTTTTATATAAATTTCTCATTTTGTTTTCATGCTCCTAATCCATGCAATATTTCGTATTAAATTTCAAACGATAGTTTTGTACTTATAATCATAATTTTATATAACCATCTAATAATCAAAATATACAATATCACAATATCTCATATTTATATAAAAAAATATAGAGTGCAAATAATGTATCCTATTTCCGACTAATCTTGACAGACGAAAAAAAAAAATAGATATCCATTAATAAAATTACAAAACCACAATGTAGCAATATTCAATAAATATATATTAGTATCGTCATTTTCTTTAATTAATTTCAAAATAAAATCCACACGACGTTTTCAAACTTATTTACTTTGATCCGGATGAATTGATCTTGAGTCATCAAATATCTGAAAGAAAAAAAATGAAATTATGAGCACATATACTAAATGAAATTATGAGCACATATATTAATCATTTTATCAACGTCACAAAATTATTGTTATACATCAACAATAGAAAATTAAAAAAAAAATTACTCATATAAATTTATTATTCAATCACTTCATCAACCATACCTGAAATGGTGGCGATGAAACGCGATTGTGAAGAGGCTTGGCGAGAAGAAGTGGACGATGAAACATGAAACTGAGTTAGGGGTGGAGTGGAGTAAATGCATTTGTAAATATGGTTAGAGAAAAGAAACAATTTATAATACAATAGTTAATAAAGTGGAAGCTAAAACGTTAACTGTGAATAAAGTGGAAGATAAAACGTTAACGGTGAATAAAGTGAAAGATAAAATACTAGTGATTCTTTATCTTCACTTTAAATCATATACACGGTATTTGGCTTAAGTCGATTATTAATAGAACCGCATTAAATCATATACACGTTATTTGGCTTAAGTCGGTTATTAATAAAACTGCATTAAACAAGTATTAAATATTTACAAAATTGCCACCGCATTCTTTTATTAGGTCGTTTATAAGTAACCGATTTAGCCACGTAATATGATAGGATATATTAATGTTTTAATTTTATTTTTACAGTATCTTTTTAAGTCGATTGTCAATATAACTGTGTTAACCATGTTTCACATATTTACAAAATTGCCACCGTCTCATTTTTTTAACTCGTTTATATGGAAAACCGACTTTAATATACCCCCGCCTCACTTGTTAAGTCTGGTGGCAAATAAACGACTTAATTCTGCCGTATTAAAAGCACAATTTTCTACTAGTTTTTAGAACTGATTCTTCTTTGTGAAAATGAGAATTTCAAGTATGTGAGAGTGAATGATTTATGAGACTTGATAGCACTTGAACTTATGCATTTTTCCTGGGTATTGGTCTTTCTTTTATAGGCGTTTTGGAGCATTTAATAATGGTCAAAAGAGATGTTGGCAGTGCTCTGTCAGTTTTGACCAAAACCAATATATATGATTAAAAATATTCCAGCTTTTGAACATTTTCAATCTTGTGTGACAGGTGCTGTTACAAATGTCCTTGATCAAATTGCCTTAGTGTTTAATGATCCTCGAAGCTTCATACGTAATTATTGATGTTATATCTTTGATTTGGAGCCATGATTATATCCAAAATATTTTGGTGAAAGATTATGAAATTTTGCATAGATAAGGAGATCAATGTTGTACTTCTGCAAAAATGGAGATTGATTATCAATCAGGTTCTGTTAGTTTGAACTTTCTGGAGATTGATGATCAATTTGGAGGTTCAATTTTGATCATTCTAGATGACTTCTAGATGACTTCTTGATGTCTTGTACATATCAAGATTGATTAAACTTTCTTGACAATTTGGCTGAAGAAGACTCAAACTGTTTCAACTAGCTTGATTTTAGACCTTTTATCTTAATGATTCGAAAGCCTTTTTTGACTGAAATGGATCCTTCTTGTTCCTTGCCATGTACTAATGAACTTAGTATAAAATTCAGAGGCAAAAACTTCGTTGAAATAGTGGAGATTGATTGATTTTGAGGTTGTGACGATCAGTCTTGATCCTAGGATTATTTTCCGTTTTGTCCATAATTTTCTTGTTTCCTTATTTGTTAAGTTTTTATCTGTAACGACCCAAATTTTTGATCTAAAAATTACTTGAAAATATTTATTTTCTTTTATAACCAACTATAATTTTTTTTCTCATGAATAATTGATCATGTAAAAATTTGAAGATGCATTAGAAAATGACTTGATATATTTTTTTTTGTAAAAGAACATAATGCAATTTGCTAAAACATTACTCATTCATTTATTTGCAAAATTAATATTCCAATTATTAGATCAATATTTATTTATGCTCCAAAATACAATAAATTCTCTTTAAGTGAAATTTAAAAGAATAATGTTGAATGAAATTAAGGACATTCCATTGGAATAAAATCTCACTTCCACATTTCTATTAAAAGTTAATTATGATGAGTAAATAACTTTACAATGTACCACAAAATTTTTAGTAATATAAAATATTATTTTTAAATAAAAGTCCCATTTTTCCACGCGCGCGCACCAATCAAGTATCATTCATGCAACTCTTTGAGATCAATAGTACCTAAATATTGGTGTAAGGGGCCAGTTCATCCCACAACAAAGATTCAACCAAATAATAAAATAACAACCATAAAATATGAATATAAAATCCTTTTGTAATAAAAGATTTAAAGAAATTGATTATTTAATAGTTCTCAAAGATATATCAACAGTCATAAAATGTATATAAATAAGTAACAACCGTAGAGCAAATAATTAAATCAAAATAAAAATAACAATAAAATGTATATAAGTTATGCATGCTCCTAAATATATATGATCCGGATATAACCAGCCACACAGGCGTCCACACAGAAGTCACCCATACCAATGGGGAAAATTAAACCAGCCACCCAGGCGTCCACAAAGATGCATATGATATGTTATGAAATGATAATGATGCTCAACAGTACATGACACCACTCACTTAAACAATTACAAATCATCAATCACTTAGGCAACCACAACGATAACAATATTTAAAACACAAATCACCCGCCACTTAGGCATCCACAAAGATAACAATTTTTAAAACACAAATTACCAGCCAACTAGGCAACCACAAAGATAATAATGTTCAAAACACAAGTCACCAGCCACTTAGGCAACCACAAAGATAATAATATTTAAAACACACATCACCAGCCACTTAGGCAACCACAAAGACAAAATATTTTAGAATAAATTTTTTAATCACACAGGATATCAAATTTATATTCTCATATTATGAAAATTAAAGAAATATAAAATTCTCATCAATTTCTTCAAGATACATATATTGTTCATAAAAGTCAAGTTTTAATTTTAAAATACTCAAAAGTCCACACTTAAAATCAAATACACATCATAATAAATATATTACTAATTACATCATTATAAAAATTATAACTTTATAATTAAATACTCTAAAATGTGTAAAGCACTAAATATTTTCACTACAAACATATTCATCAAGGTATAATAATAAAAATAATACTCTAATTAATTTAATCAACATAGAGGTATATAAAAATAAAAATAAAACAATCAAAGAATTATAATTAATTTCTTTACGACGAAAATAAAAATCAATCGTTTTCTTTTAAGACATCCAGACATCATATCAATATCTTAGAATCGCTAATTTAATATCTAGTCTAACTCTGCATGGAGAAAAGCCCTTACCTTGGACGCTTTCCTTCCACGTAATACTACATATCCCGCGAAAAACTCATAAAGATGAAGGAACAAAAGCTTAGAGCTTCCACAAGAAAGAGAGAGAATATGTGGGTGGTTGTTTGAGTGACTTAGAAAATATTTCAGATAAACAAAATATAATGTTGCGAATGGAGAGTGAAGCTGATTAGAAAAAGAGAATAATTTTTCTCATTGAGATTTATTGCACACATCAATAAGATATTCAATTGGAATAATATCATTCAATGACCAACTGTTATGAATTAATTTACGTACTTATTCGTGTTTGTTACACATTTGAGTAGATGTGAAATAGAAAACACATGGTTCTATAATTAAATGCTATTAAAAATAAAATATAGTGTGAATGATTAAATTTTGACCAAAATTGACTTGGTCATTGTTCACTCTAAAAAATACCCCAACAACTAATTAATTAATCAATATAAATATATTTCATCAAATAATTAAAATTAAATGAACAATTACTTTATTATTATCACACTAAATTAATTAAATAAAATATATAAATAAATTGAAGTATTTTCACTAACTCTATTTTCTCCTAGGTTAAATACTTATTTGGTCTAAAATAATACTAATAAATGATACAACTTTTATAAATTATAATTTAATTAAATAATTTAAATAATGTTTTCATCAACTAAAATAAATCAAGTAAGACAAAATTATTACTGTAGGTAACGTATAAAAATAAAGTCAATGTATCTAACACATCAATTTCATGATTATCGAAAATAATTAAATAAACAAAATGCACAGTTGTCTACGTAGGAAATAATTATGTCATAAACCGTTCTAATATAATTGTCACAACAAAACAATTAAGTGAAAATAAAAGTTATAACTATTCAAGTAAAATATGGAGTAGTAAATTTTAATTTAATTTATTTACATGTAGAATAAATTATTAATTAAATAATGAATTACAAAAATTACTAAAAGATGCATATATAATATATATAAAAATATTGGGGTGTTACATTATCTGATTTCTTTGTTTGCTTGATTTCTATCTTTGAATTAATTCACTCAAAAGCACAAGTTAAATTAACATAACATTTTAGAATCATAATTAACATTCTTAATTAACCTTTGTTTATTTTCATCAAAACTTTAATTTGAGAGTTTTTCTTAACAATTTCCCCCTTTTTGATGATGACAAACATGTTAATTTAGATTTAAATTCATATTCTAATATAAATTTTGAAGAGCTTAATAGCTCCCCCTCAATTTATGCATTAAATGAATTTTGACAGAATTTTTAAATCATGCATATATTTTCAACATAAACATGTTTTTTCATTAATTCATTTGAAGATACAACATATCAATCTGCCTTAGCATATTCAGATAATCCTAGATACAAAAAGATTTCTAAAAATGGAATTAAAAAACTATATTAATTCTCCTCCTTTGTCTCACAAAAAGGAAGAAGACGAAAGATCATTTATTGTGCCAGAGATGGAGAAGATCCTTTAGAAGAAGAAAATTTTGTAGGATTAGGAACTAGTGGAGAAGTAGGAGCAGGATGAAGTGGAGGAGGCAGAATTCCCAGCTAGCGAGCCAACTGATTTGTGAGCCAAGTCCTTAACAAGGTTGTCTCCTGATCTTGTTGAAGTTGTTGTGCCATGATGGTTTGAAGGGTTGCCATGATAACAGAGTTGGAAGGTTCACCCATGGAAGTAGGAGTAGGGGGATGAGTTGAAGGTTGAGAGGTGGTTGAAACAACTGTATTGGATGGAATGGGGGAACGGAGACTGATGGAACAGTGGCAAAGGAAGTTGCCATGGAGGGTAATGTGTCAGATGAGGATGCTGACTAAGGGTTGTATTTTCAAGAAGGTTTAAAAATTGGCTGATTCCAAATATGGAAGAGCTGGTTTTTTATGGAGAAACAAAAAGTGGGACATGGTACTTATATGATAGTTGGGTAATAACGTGTCAAGTCCTTGAGGAGGATAGTGAAGAATTTGAGAGTAGGACAAAAAAAATGTGGATGGTAAGGTTGAAGGTTGGGGGAAAACAAAGAATGTTTTGGGATTTTGGATTGCTTTTGAAGAACGTTCTTGTGCAGTTTCAGAAAACATTTTTTCTCCTTGTTGAGCATTTTCTTTTTATGGAAGATGGAAAATGAGAGCATGTGGGAGTAGGTTGTTCAAAAAAAAAAAATTCATGTGGGAGAGGTTTTTGGTGGAAAATTTTGAAATTTTGATGAGAGATTTTTCAGTTTTGAGTGGAATTTCAAAATTCCTAAAGATTTTGGTTAGGATTATTCCATAAGGAACTGTATTTTTCTTATAATCTTTGGTGGCAGCGGAGATCATATGATGAATGATTAGATGAGGAAGGTTAAGATGCTTGTAGTTGATGAGGTGATAAATAATCAAAGTATCATTTGCAGAGACAAATCGTGGCTTCCATAGTGAGGAAGGAGAGTGTGTTGACTCATGTTGTTGAAAACTTTTGGAAGGGGCTTGTGATAGGTGGAGAGGTAGCGAGTAGACACTTCTTGAAACAAATCAGAGAGTACTTTGTCCCTTTGAGGTTCAGAGCTGAGTACCACTTGCTGCCAAAGATAGAAGGTCCTTCTGTAGGCAGTTGGAGAATGGAGGCCAATATGTCAAGAGTCAACCTTATCTCGATTCCTTTAATGTTGGATATTATGAGAGATTTATCGGAGAAGGTTGTGGCATTGCAGTAGAAAGATGGTACAACATCTAGATAGTAATGCTCAGATGTTTGTAGAAAAGAGGTCCAGTCTAGAGCATCAGTATGATGCTGGACAACATTGCCATCGATTATGAATTTGTCAAATACAAAAACTCTTCCTATTCCAATATGGCGTTTAGCCCATTTTTCCTTGAAAATTTTGGAGTTTTTGGATGAAATAAGAGGAAGTGGGTTTGGTTTTGATTTTTTGGAGGGTGGAGGTGCTTCAGATGATTCAGATGTGGATGAAGATGAACGTTCTAGAGTGGAGAACTTTTTGATTTTGGGGAGGGAGAAGGTGTATGAACCGGGGAAGAGTCTCAAATTGGAGAATGTTCTTGAGGATTTAAAGGAAGAGGTGATTGAGTAGGAGAATGTTCTCGATTTGGAGAACATTCTTGGTGTGGTGAAGGAAACTGCAGACGAACTGGAGAACATTTTGGAATTAAGGTTGGGGAACATTCTAGATGTTATGGATGCCACTTAGAATTTCTGATTGTGAAGAGAAATAGGTAATGATTATTTTGAACCTTGGGAAGGAGGAGAGAGTTTGGGAGTGGGAGTGCTTGTGTTAGTGCTCTTTTGCATACAAAGAGACACATGCATTAAATGCAAAGATTTCCCTTTTTGGTTTGAGAGGGAAAGTGAAGGCATAGAGGAGAATGTTGGTTGAAAAACGGAGACTGATGTCTAGAAAAATGGAGATTGGTAAACGTTCTCCGTTTTTTGCAGAAGCAGATATTAACCAGAATTTTCTAGATTTTCTATAATTTTCAGTTTTTCTTTGATCAAATTGAAATTATCTTCAACAAGAGGCTTTGTAAAGATGTCAGCAAGTTGATTTTGAGTATCAACAAAGATTTATTCGATACGTTTCTTATTGACATGATCACGAATAAAATGATGTTTTATTTCAATATGTTTTGATCTAGAGTGTTGTATTGGATTTTTAGACAAATTTATTGCACTAGTGTTATCACAGTAAATTGGAATGCTTGAATAACTTACTAAGTAGTCTTCGAGTTGATTTTTTATCCAAAGAACTTATGAGCAACAATTTGTTGTTGAGACATATTCAGCTTCAGTGGTTGATAAAGCTACTGTGTTTATTTTTCTGCAAGACCGACTTATCAATGCTTCATCTAAGAACTGACATGCTCTACTTGTGTTTTTTCTTTCGAAATTCGAACCTTTTCTATACCAAATCCAAGATAAGTGGTTCCAACAAGATATCTAAAAACTCGTTTTACTGCTATTAAATGAGTTTCTTTTGGTGCTAATTGAAATTGAGCGTATAGTCTCACTGCAAATATTATATCAGGCATATTGGCAGTTAAGTAAAGAAAAGACTCAATCATTCCTCGATATTCTTTTTCAAAAACAGATTTACCATTTTTATCTTTTTCCAACGAAGAGGATGCATGGGAGTAGACATGATTTTTTATTCATTCATTTTGTATTTGACCACCAGATCTTTAATGTATTTTTCTTGAAAGATGAAAATACCGTTTTCATATTGTTTAATTTGTAATCCAAGAAAATACATTAATTCTCCCATCATGCTCATTTCAAATTCACTTTACATGAGTTTTGAAAATGGTTCACACATTTTTTCATTTGTTGATATGATCAACATATACTTGAACAATAACTAAATCATTCTTCTCTGTTTTTTTAAATAATATGGTGTCCATTTTTCCTCTTGAAAATCCATTTTGAATTAAGAATGAATTTAACCGTTCATACCAAGCTCTTGGTGCTTGTTTTAAACCATATAGAGCTTTGGTAAGTTTAAAAACATGATTTGATTTTGCTTGATTTTCAAATCCTAGAGGTTGTTTCATATAAACTTGTTCATTTAACAATCAATTTAAAAATGAACTTTTAACATCCATTTGAAACAACTTAATAAGCTTATGGGATGCATATGCAAGGAGAATACGAATAGCTTCTAACCTTGCAACCAGAGCAAAAGTTTCGTCATAATCTATACCTTCTTGTTGATTGTATCCTTGAGCAACTAATCTTGTTTATTCCTGATAACCTTACCTTCTTCATTTAGTTTAATTTTGAAAACTCATCGTGTACCAATGATTGTTTGATCTAGTGGATAAGTTACCAATGTCCATACTTCATTTTTCTCGAACTGCATCATTTCTTCCTTCATGGCCTCAATCCAAGATTGATCAATTATGGCTTCTTTAATTGATTTTGGTTCAATCTGAGATATCATTGTCATGTTGCTTCATCATTCTTGAATGATTTTCTTGTTTGAATCCCATCAGCTCTGTCTCCAATGATTTGAGTTTGAGGATGATCTTCAATAGTTCTCCAGCTTTTTGGTGGAGAATGAACGGAGATTGTTTATCAATCTCTATTTCCTGCAAATTGTCTTGATGTTGTAAACCAGATTGAATTTCTTTTTCCTCATCCTTTTTACTTATATCCAAGTCATCAACTCGTCAAATAATATGTGCATGCTAATTTCTACAACTTTAGTTCTTAGATTAAATACTCTGTAGCCTTTAGAATCAATTGAGTAACCAAGAAAGATTGCCTTATCTGATTTTGCATCAAATTTTCCAATGACGTCTTTGTTTGTTCAAAATATAACAATAACAACCAAAAATGTGAAAGTAAGAAATGTTTGGTTTTCCATTTTTCCATATTTCATATGGGGTTTTGTTGATGATTTTTCTTATGGATACACGGTTTAAGATATAACAAGAAGTGTTTATAACTTCAGCCCAAAAATACCTTTCAACATTAGACTCCTCCAAGATTGTTCTTGCCATTTCTTGTAATATTCTATTTTTCCGTTCAACAACTCCATTTTGTGGAGTTCTTGCACATGATAGATTGTGAGAAATATCAAGTTCATCAAAGAAGGTTTTAAAAGAAGCATTTATGAATTCTCCTCCATGATCACTTCTTACAGAAATGAGGTTGGATTCTTTTTCATTTTGTACTAATCATAGCATTTGGGCACATGTTTCTAGCCTTTTAGTTTTGTATTTTAAAAGCTCTTTATAGCTTAGATTAATAATTTTAGTTTGTTCCTAAATTTTAGGTCGAATTTGAATTATAATTTTATTGTTTGCATTTTAATTTTATTATTTGTATTTTGATTCTTTCTCGCACTATAGATCATAACTTGAGCTCTGGATATCGGATTGGCGCATATGAGTAAGCATTGGAAAGATAAAAATCCGAGCTACAACTTTTGTGTTGAAAGAAAAGACCAATTTTGAACTTTACTGGACCTCTATTGCAGATTTCGTAATTTGGACTTTTGTAATAATTTTAATTAACGGGTCACTTGTTTTTAAACCCTAAAGCCCAATATCAAGAACTGTATATTGGCATTTTTGTTTCTTTTTTGAAGACAGAAAAATTAGAATTCAAATTGCTACAAGAAATAAACTGTTTATATTTTAATTTCATGGAAGGCTAATTCTATAAGATTAATCCACAAGTTCAGAGTTTCATCAACACCTTGAGATTCAGGTTACATTGTCAATTTCGATTCATGATTTTATTCTTATTTGTTTGATTATATTGATATTTTGATTGCTTAAATTGAATTTCAATCGGATTGATTAAATTTATTTGACAAATTTTAGTTTCGGTTTCTAATTTAATTGAATTATAACTCTGCGACGTTTGATCGTTAATTGTAATATTTTGATGATTGCAATGCTTAATCCAATCAAAGAAACCAAATTCACATAGGATTGATTACGCTTGTTTGATCAATTCTATAGTCAAATAAGAATAGAATCACAAATTAGAAATTAAACTCATTGATAGAATCTATGATATGTCTGAAACTCGAATAAGTGGATTAGTCGTTTTGCTCATCTATTAAATCAAAAGTCTAAAAGACCCATTTTTAATTTCAATTTTTAATTTGGTTATTATTATTATTATTACTATTATTATTATATCAGAAATCCTTGCGAAATGATTCGAGTTATTTCCTCTATTTACATTTTATCAATTGTATTTGACCTGTGTACGACAACGGATCAAGAAATATTGTTTTATCTGATTTTGCATCAAATTTTCCAATGACGTCTTTGTTGTTTAAAATATAACTATAGCAACAAAAAATGTGAAAGTAAGAAATATTTGGTTTTCTATTTTTCCATATTTCATGTGGGAGTTTGTTGATGATTATTCTCATTGATACACGATTAAAGATATAACAAGAAGTGTTTACGGCTTCAGCCCAAAAATACCTTTCAACATTAGATTTTTCCAAGATTGTTCTTGCCATTTCTTGTAATATTCTATTTTTATGTTCAACAACTCCACTTTGTGGAGTTCTTGCACATGATAGATTGTGAGAAATATCAAGTTCATCAAATAAGGTTTTAAAAGAAGCATTTATGAATTTTCTTTAATGATCATTTCTTACAGAAATGATGTTGGATTCTTTTTCAGTTCATACCTTTTTGCAAAATATTTTAAATGCATCATCTTTTTGTTTTAAGAATAATACCCAAGTGAATCTTGAGAAATCGTCAACAATAACAAAAACATATTTTATTTCTCCTAAACTTGTTGTTTTGATTGGCCCAAACAGATCCATGTGAAGTAGTTCAAGAGTTTTATTTGTGGTTACAAAATCTTTTGAATGAAAACGACTCTTGACTTGGTTTCCTTTTGCACACTCTTCACATATTTTATAGAATGTGTTATGGTTTTCATTGTGTATATGGGATTGGTGCCCCAACATCAATCTATCATATAGCTTACTACTGTCGTATTAAAATGAATGTCAATTATAATTTTTACATATATATTAAAAAAAATTAAAAAAATATTATAAAATTATTATTATTTTATTAAATTACTTTTATTAATTATTAGTGTAATTTCTATACTTATAAACATAAGTAGAATTAATATTTTGAAAGTATTGTATGTAATAATGATTGATGGATATAATTGAGAAAAAAAAAAAGATATATAAAAAATAACACATTATGAAATAGATGAGTGCAATTGTGGCTGTGATCATATTCTTATATGTTGGAATTGATTTGTAGTTGAATACAATATTTGCTTCCTCATTACACATACAATGCATCCTCGAAATTTCTCTTTCGATATGGACCGCATTTTGTTTAATAAATATTATTGATTATTAGATTAATAGTTAACATTATCTACACATATATTATTAATTATAGGTAATTATAAAAATATTAACTATTGATTTATTTATGATACAACCTCTCACTATATATGAATCAAGTTCTAATTTTATATACGAAGAACCAACATAATTTGATTATCAACCCAATGTTTTACTTCTTACAATTGTTAGATTATTTTAGTAAAATATATCTATTCAGGAAAATACAATGTCGATTTAAGAGAGTAGAAATCACACAAAAGTTAAAATTTAACTATTTTTTCTAATAAAATTAATAATTACTTCCTCCTCCAATTATTTTTATAAGAGACAAAGTTAAAATTTAATCAACAAAAATTGATGTATCTCTTTCATATTATGAATTAATATATATCAATTTTTTTAACTAAATTTTAATCAAATTATCTTTTATAAAAATAAAATAACTAAAAAAATAATTACTAAAGATGAACTATTTGAAGCAAAATATAATCAGGAATAAATGTTGTCATACGTAGCCTACCCTATCATTCGTTTTTAATGTATCTTTCTATAATCTTAAAATTATAATTATTTTTAATATATGCTATCAATTTCATTAAAATTCACTACTAGAAAAACTCATTTTAACCGTCATATTTAGCGTCAGACTCCTACTCCGAAGCTAATTAGCGTTGGTCAAGCACACACTAATATAGTAAATATGATGAATTTGATGTTATTGGAAATGAAGATATGAATTTATTTGAATATTTGAGTTATGCATTTGATAAAATTTGCACTATATTAAAGGTGATAATTAATTTTATGGATTTTGTTTGAAACTTTAAAGAATTTTTCTAATTTTTCTAAAATAAAAGAATAATATTGTTGACATTTTAAAACATAAAAGATCAAATAGTCACTAATATTAAATTAAATGACCAAATCGAGAAAAAAAATAAAATTAATGACTAAAATGTTTACTGAAATTAAATTGAGAGGTCACGGATACTAGTTAGCCTTAAAAATATCAATTATAAAACTCATTGACATAACCGAATAACTATTTAAATATTAATTCAACTAAAATAGATTAAAGTATAAAACTACTCAAAATAGATTAAAATATAAAATATATTTACTACTTTAGTTATGAGAGCATAGATTATAAAGAAAAAGTACATAAGAGTTTAATTGAAGCATCTCTGAATGCATTGAGAGTGTGAAATTGACAACATTTTCTTTGGTATTTTGATTTTTTTCATCACATAAAGTAATTTTTTAGGAAAACAAATAAACTTAAAATGAAATTATTATTATTATTATTATTATTATTATTATTATTATTATTATTATTATTATTTGTTGAAGGTATTCTACCAATGAAAGTTAGAGATTAATCATTCAAAATGTATCCGTAATACGTAGTTCAACCAACAAATATCAATATTTTTAAGTTAAATACTATGTTTCTGATTTCATCTATAGTTGAATACTATGTTTCTGATTTTAGATCTCGCAGTTGAATACAAATTTCTTTACTATTTCATCTATAAAAAAAATCGTTCAAAATGCAAAAAGTCATCGAAAGAATTGTCTCTTCCGATAAGTATTATTTCATACACACCAATTATGCATCAAATTCAATACCATTTATTTAAGAAAACCAATTGTTTGAGAATGTTTTCGAACACTATCTTTATACTAAGATACATTTAGGTTATATTTTTATATCATTTTTGAACCAATTAAAAAATGGGTGACTCCATAATGCATATATTGAGTAAGAAAATTTTCAAGTGAATCACAATAATAAAAATTACATGAATATTGATTTTATCATAGTGATTATTTTCACAAAGCTTTAAACTATTTTAATTAGATACATCAATTCATCCTAAGTTATCTTGAAAATTTTGACTCAAAAATTTAGAATCATATACAAGACATTGGTAGACCTAAAACGAAAAATATTAGGAGGTTTTCAAAAAATTTATTTCTCGAACAAAGAACAAAGAGAAGCTTCAAACTATTTTAATTGAATGCATTAGTACATTCTAAGTTGTCTTAAATACCTTGACTCAAAAAGACTTAGAACCATATACAGAGCACAACACAAGACATTGGAAAACCTAAAATGAAATTTAGAAGATTTTTATAACTTATAATAATATTTTAGTAAAATTACTATATTTTTTAATAAAAAAAACTGTTTTAGACATTTTATAATAAAAAATCATTTATTGAATTAATATCACCAATTGTGTATAATATTTCTTTTTCAATTAATAAGTCAATAATTTAATATTTGTTGAGATAATATTAATTTTAGATAAGATTTTGTTAGGTTCATATTTTAAAGTATGAGAATATGATGTCTTTATGTTAAATAAAAAAAATTAAGATATTTTTATTAAGTAAAAATTTAACTTTTTAAAAACCTAAATTGATTGTTTTAGTCACTTTACCTTTAGACCAGACTTACATATACACAAGTCTCTTATTAATCCGAAACATTTTTCTTTATTTTATAGTTTAAACCTTAAGAAATTTACAAACAAAAACTAACTTTACGTGACTAGATAAATTCAATCATGAAAATCTAAACTCCTGGCGCCAGCTCCTCTACCACTATCTCCTCCAGCTCGATCTCAATGGGCATGGGCGCCACAGCTCGAGCTGCTGCTGGTGCATTCCACCATTCTAAGAATAGTGGAAGTATCCCCCAACTCAGCACTGATGCAAGTACCAGCACCACGACGAAAATGAATATGCCGACGAGCCACAGCGGAACTCGATGGAAGTTGCTGTAGTCCGCATTCTTCAATACCAGGGTAGGAAGTATGGACACAGATGGTTCCAACGCCATGGGATAATCTGCAGATGACAACAAGTTTTGATTCTGGAATGAGAAAAAGAAATGGGCAGAGTAAAGAGGATTATATGCAATTACAGAAGACCAATAACAAAAACATCTTCTAAAATGTATTAGTAACATAGTAAAGATTAATATCACTGAAAATGCAAATATAAACAAATAACACACAAATATACTTGAAGCATTATATTGTGAGGATTTCCCGTCATCAACACATTATCAAAAAGGAAGGAAAGAAAAATAAAATAAGTTCAGTTACACTTTACAACCACTACTTAATAATGGCATACTACACCTTTCATATGAAAAAAAAAATTAAACAAAAACTAACGAAAAACCTTAGGATTTAGGTTAGGGGATCCCCACCATCCAAAGTGTCATGTCTGCCTACGGCCATCTATGTTGCATTTAAATAGAGATAAGTATTTCAAAACACATAAATTAATTTAACCCTCACAAATGCAAAACACATAATTTTACCATGAAATAATCAGTATAGTTGCCAAGAAATATAATAACATGCATTGTACCAATACACACCATAAAACTTAATAGTGTGGCACAAGGAAGTGAAGCCCAGAAAATGGTATATAACATGTTTAAAAAAATGCAGAGTTTTGAAAAATATTTACAGCACCTGCTAATCACATTTTTCAGATGTGTATAGAAACACAAGTGATACAACAATACTTTGAAATCGAGTCATAACCAAAAGAAACAAGATGCAACAAAGCGGAAGGTAATTGCAATGAACATTGTGAAAGCTGAAATCATAAAAAGAATTCAACTAAAAGTTACATCAATTATTTTGATTTGAATAATAGGAAAAAATTTACTTACCCACATACACTTTCGTATAATAAAACGAAGTATTTTTGTAGGCTCGACATTCAACTTCTTCGCCATGATAGTTTCAAGCATGTCAAACATTGTCGTTGAATATATTTGGTAACTTCCAATAACATGGATAACAACAGACATGTTTGCCATTGCACATGTTGGTTTCTCCAAAGTGATATATTTTGTCCAAGTGATAGGAGAGAAACTTAAGGACATGACAGCTGTGATCAAAGATACACATGAAATAGAGTTGAAGTTGGGAAGGTAAGACAACACAAAGTGGACTAAAACACAAGTGATACAACAAAATACTTTGAAATCGAGTCATAACCAAAAGAAACAAGATGCAACAAAGCGGAAGGTAATTGCAACGAACATTGTGAAAGCTGAAATCATAAAAAGAATTCAACTAAAAGTTACATCAATTATTTTGATTTGAATAATAGAAAAAAATTTACTTACCCACATACACTTTCGTATAATAAAACGAAGTATTTTTGTAGGCTCAACATTCAACTTCTTCGCCATGATAGTTTCAATCATTTCAAACATTGTCGTTGAATATATTTGATAACTTCCAATAACATGGATAACAACAAACATGTTTGCCATTGCACATGTTGGTTTCTCCAAAGTGATATATTTTGTCCAAGTGATAGAAGAGTAACTTAAGGACATGACAGCTGCGATCAAAGATACACATGATATAGAGTTGAAGTTGGGAAGATAAGACAACACAAAGTGGACCGATGCAAAAATAATAATGAAGATTGTCAATTTAATATTTTTGCAATCAGTACACAATGTTGTCATCAACACTATTGTCAAACATCCAATAACCAATGAGAGCAACTGGAAAGTAGCACAAAGCAACAACTAGATATGCAACAATCACTCCTTTCATCATAGGACCCTTTGATGGCTTCTCTTATAGATGGAATAGTTGCTTGGATTTTCATAACCACATTGTGTCCACAATAAACAAAAGCCGGATTAACAAAGGCATAAAAGCAATGAGAGCAACCAGAAAGTAGCACAAAACGACAATTAGATATGCAACAATCTCGCCTTTCATCATAAGACCCTTTGTGAAATGCAGAGTACCACCAAATTGCATTTCTTGAAGAATGAAGTGGAAGCCGGTCATCAAATTTCTTGTCTGCCAACACTTTCATTAATCTCTGTTGTTTGTTCCAAAGTTTCGATAGCAACTTGAAAAGACTGCTCATTAATCTATTTTGTTTGTGTCTGAGTTTCTATAGTATCTTAAGAAGACTACTAATGAATAAGATAATGGTGGATTATATTTCTAAGAATAGGGAGGATGGTTATATGCAATTACAAAACACACAAATAACAAAAACATCCTCTAAAATGTATTAGTAACATGGTAAAGATTAATATCACTGAAAATGCAAATATAAACAAGTAACACACAAATATACTTGAAGCATTATATTGTGAGGACTTTCCATCATGAACACATTATCAAACAGAAAGGAAAGAAAACGAAAATAACAGTTCAGTTACACTTTACAATCACTATTTTAATGAAATGCATACATAGTCTCTACTATTAAACTAAATAAATCTTATGTTTTACAACTTTGTTGCTGTCCTTGGTACATACTCTGATGAAAAAGCTGTGAAATTTTTTGATGAATTCACACCATTTACTTGAATTTTTTTCAGAAGGTAAAGTATATCTAATCAAATCAGTGAAGTGTTTGAAAGATTTACAATTTCGGGTCATCTACCATTTTTAGCTTAACTTTTTAGGATATTAATCTTCAAAGTAATTAAAAGCAAGCTTGATAAAACTAACACATTTTTCATTGTCGCTTCCATAATCTAATAACACCCTTTTGTGTAATTCCTTTAAAACAAACATAGGAGTTTGATTTTCAAGCGGCAATAAATCCCTTAGTGTGATTATGTAAATCCATGATGTAGTAAACATGTAATCATTTTTCTGTTCAGATTCACTAGATTTTCTCAAAAATAGCTTCATGAAAACTGAATCTAACAAAATATTTTCCAAAAACTTGTCAAACATCGAATAACAGTTAATATTTTTTTGGTTTTCTTCAAGAAAAACCTTAAATTGTACAAAAGAAAAAATCTGTTTGTTTGAAAAACGTTTACAAAATGCATTAAGGTACCTTTGTTTCTTGGTCGGAACGGAGGACTCGGACGAACGGAGGAAAGAGGACTGAGTGGTGAGAGGAAGGACTCAGTAGGGACGAACAGAGGAAAGAGGACTGAGTTGTGAGAGGAAGGATTGTGGCCGCCGCTCTCCTTTATATAAGAAAGAGTCTGGATTTGATTCAACTAAAGGGTTCAAGGTGGTAAATTAAAATGAAGTCTCTCCTTTATATAAGAACCTTGCATCATGTACAAGGGACAAGTCTTCACGTGAATGTCTAAAATTTAAAAGAGAAATTTGTCCTTATTCAAAAGTTAGTGGAATACTTTTATAAATTTTTTTCACTTTTAATCTTCTTTTTGCCAAAATTGAAAGAAATATCCATTTGTTTATGTATGATGAAGTGGTCCTCGTTTTTCTAAGGAGAAATAAGGAAATTTTTTTAATTTATTATTTTATCTCTTCTCCACTTGACCATTTAAAATGAGTTTTCTTAAAATTACTTTAAATATTTTTTTTAATAACACCTCATTTATGAAAAGAAAGAATAAAATAGTATGACTATGCATAAATGATAATTATTAAAAAAAAATAAATAGATTAACCAGTGTTCCTTGTTTATATAAAAAAAAGAGATACTGAGATAATATATAGTTAAGTTATTTCTCCATTTACTTTATTAGAAGGAAAAGTGATAATTGAAAGTAAATCTCCCACTAAATTAATGAAATAAATAAATCGATGAAATCTAAAATAAAAATCATTCCAATTTAATTTGTAGCTTTTTTATCCACTTGAAAACAAAAAACTTTGATATAGTTCATTTTAATTTTTTCCTCCTTATTTTCTCTAAACAAGCAAACCAAAGAATAATTAGTGTATATTCCTCTCAAAACTAAATCCAATCATACGCAGGTGAAAGTTTGAAGGTAATGAAGAGCCAAACATATGATAGTGTTACAAAGAAATTATTAAAAAAAAATAATTTACAAAGAAATCTATTTTTGACTAAACAGAATACATTTAGATGTTGTGGTAAATTTGTAACATATAATGTAAGGCATATAGAACAAATTTGTATTTTGGATCCTCTACAATGTAAGTATAGTGCACGATTATGGTAATGTTGCATTTAGAGAGCTCTAGATTTAACTCTTACTACAATAATGTACCATACAACTATTGTAGAAGATTTTCTCTAGATGTAATAGACACCAAACAACTACTCTTGGGGATTTAAACATGTGTGATGAAAGGAAAATTTATGTGAAAATAAACATAGAAAAATGGATATGATACAATTCCTAAAGTAAAGGTGGGACACCAATTTGTATGCTTCTCCTTACTTAAAAGTTAGTGGGACACTTCAACTTTCCTTTTTTTTTTCCTTTTTCTTTATATGCTTGTCATAGATTGTTTTGGTGCTACTTCACTTAAATTATTTAAAGATTCCTTTTTTTTTTTTATAAATTGTCGGCAAGTAAAGACATTACAATGTAAAATTCGCATATCAAATTCTATTAATACTCCAAATTCACCATGTATTTTTTATTATTTACGGCACCCTCAACATAAATATTATTAAAAAAAAATTAAAATAAAGAGGGAAGCATTAAAATCAAGTGAAAATATCTTTAAGGCAGGAAGGACTGAGTGGTGACGAAGGCAGGAAGGACTGAGTGGTCCCCGCTTTGTTTCTGGCATCACGGAAACGAATTCAACTATTACCGTTGGAAAGGCACGGTTACAAAATTTACTTATCTATTTTTAATTTTTTAAATTTATTTTATAAATTAATGCTCCCTTTTTCTTATGATTTTAAAAGAAAATATATTATTTATTTGAATAATAAATATCTATACTTATTTATATACAAAGGGAAATTAAACTTTGGTGTAATAATATTTTTTAAAATTTTATATTTTAATTAAAATATTTTATTATGTCAAATTTAAAAATATTTACTTTTTTGTGTGTAATAATTTTTAAAGAAATGTTATACTAAAATAAATCATTTTTTATTAGTTTTTTTATATTAAAAATAATTTTATTTTAGACAAGTTAGACATTAATAATAGTATATATATATATATATATATTAATAGTAGTACAGTCGAGGAAAAATATAAAAAACAACAGAAAGTGGGACCAATTTTAATAAAGTTCAATTATTAGTGAGGAATCTTTTCCTCTGTCAATAATAACAATGACTTTTCTTAAAATGACTTTAAATTTTCTTGATTAATACCTAGAAAGACTGAATAGCTCGTACCACAATAGGGCAACTGATTCCTCCTTAGACAAATGAGGACCAACCTACTCATCTTCCTTCAATTGTGACAAAAAGAAGATTAAAAGTGAAAAAAATTATTGTGAAAAAGGACAAGGAAAAGTAAGAACAGAACAAAAAGAATAAACATAAAAATCTTCTGTATTTCTCTTATTTACGTGGCAGGCACGACACTTCACTTTATTTATTTATAATAGTTTTTTATTATGACTATATTATTTATTTTTAAAATTTGATTTAAAAAACAAACAAATAATAATAAAACTTAATGGGTTCAGACCTTAGGTTTTTTCCTTCCATCTTGGTTTTTTTTTTCTGCTTCAATTTTACAACTACTGTGGTTTTTATATTTTCAATTTAGTTTTACATATTTTTTTACTTGATTTTGGTTCAATGATATTGGTTATGCAATGAGTATGTTTAGGTTTTTTCATGTGCACAACAATTCAAGTATATTCATATTTGATCCATGATGATTCAGGTGTATTCACATAGATTCAAGTGTTGTGGAACTCGATTTTAAAGGTGTCAAATAAATATTTTGCGTGTTAGATCGTTGTTTTCGGTGATTTCAAGGTAGTTAGACTCATGCACAACAAAAATACCAAATTAAAATCTTCAATGGTAGCCGCATTTCAGAAGAAAGAAGAAAAGAAGAAGATGAAAGATTCTTAGGGTTTTTTTACTGTAATGAGTCATGGATCTTAACCCATCAAATTTTATTTGTTTAATTTCTAGTTCAATTTTTATAAATAAATAATATGATAAAATAAATTAATAAAGTTGGATCACGTGCTACACCACATCATTTAAAATGTCGATGTGGCATGTCCAAGTCATATTTCTGTTTTTCATTCACCACCATCCAGATGACATGTAGAAATTTTAGAAATGGTGATAAAAGAAACGATTAAAATATCTATTAAAAATTAAGGACTAATTTACAAGTTCGCAATTTTATAAAAATTTGAAACATATTTAATTTAAAATCTACTATCGGTGTAAGAAGAGAAAACATTAATAAAATACATTACTTTTTAATTAATTTTATCATTAATAGAGGACACTAAAATAATTGTCATATTCAGATTTTAAATGATAATTTATTGTCACAGTAATTATGTAACCGCCATTTATGTTATTTTCTTTTGAAAAAGAAATTGTCATTTATATAATTAACTATTTTTTAATTGACTCAAAAAAAGACATTTTCTAATTCAAATATTTTTTTTCAAAAAATATTTTATTGTATGGAACTGCTGGAAACATTAAGAGAACAAGTATTTTATTTGTAAAAATAAAAACTCCATTTATCTTCTTGAATAAGGAATAAATAATATTACAACATGAAAAATATTGAATATTAGTTTTTATTTAATTTAACTAAAGATTACATTAGGTATTTACCTCTAGAAAAACTCAAAATGGCGTGTTTAGTTCTTATAAAAAAATTTATATTTTTTATTTTTTATTTATTATTGATACAAGAAACATGGGACAAATATTAAAATAATATGAAATGATGTTATAATCGATGCTTAAAAGATATAGGACAAATGTAACACCTCAATTTTTAACAGCGCGAGTGTATTTTTTTTTTTTAAAAAAAATAAATTCCTAAAAACGAAGAATTAAAGAAGAAAATACTTTTGGATAAATATTTAAGTCGTAACACAACGACAAAAGTCAACAATATTTACAAATAGCGGAAATAGTTTTTGAAACAAAATCCAAAGTATTTAAATAGAAAAATACAACGGGGCTATGAGACCTATCCGACATAGCTCATACCCTTAGAGTATTCTCGACAGACACCTGCATAAAAGCACTGCCCCAAGAATCTCTACTTTCCCCACATCACATCAAAATGTGGAACATGGACCCATTAAAAGAAAAAGTCATCAGACACTTTAAGCATATATATACAATCTTTCAAAATGAAATAAATACAATAGAAAGACATCTATTCCTTATACAACTAACTAATCTGATCATGCTACAAAACTATACCACCTAATTAGATGCATTAGTATATTCTAAGTTGTCTTAAATACCTTGACTCAAAAAGACTTAGAACCATATACATAGCGCATCACAAGACATTGAAAAACCTAAAATGAAATTTAGTAGGAGGTTTTTATAACTTATAATAATATTTTAGTAAAATTAGTATATTTTTTTATAAATTTTTTTTTAGGCATTCTATAATATAAAATCATTTATTGAATTAATATCATCAATTGGGTATAATATTTCTTTTTCAATTAATAAGTCAATAATTTAATATTTGTTGAGATAATATTAATTTTAGATAAGATTTTGTTAGGTTCATATTTTAAAGTATTAGAATATGATGTCTTTATGTTAAATAAAAAAAAATTGAGATATTTTTATTAAGTAAAAATTTAACTTCTTAAAGGTCTTAATCGATTGTTTTAGTCACCTTAACTTTAGACCAGTCTTGCATATACACAAGTCTTTTATTAATCCGAAACATTTCTCTTTATTTTACAGTTTAAACCTTAAAAAGTTACAAACAAAAATTAAAACTAACTTTACGTGACTAATTAAAACTCAAATTGCCCTTGCTTAAATTTAATCGACTTCGCTTACATGCATATATTTTAAGAGTAACATAGTGCATGAAATGATAATTACATTTACATGCATATATTTTAAGAGTAACATAGTGCATGAAATGATAATTACATTTACATGCATATATTTTAAGAGTAACATAGTGCATGAAATGATAATTACATCAAACAATTATTTCTTTATATACTCTCAAATCTTTCTAATTCACTTCGCTTAAATTCCTAACTAATTTGTCCACTCATTCAAATCATATATACTATCAAATCTTTCTAATCCACTTCACTTTAATTCCTAACTAGTTTGTCTACTCATTCAAGTCACAGTTTAAAAAAATGCTAACTCCTAATTCCCTCCACTAAATTATTTTTATTCCTTAAAACACTTATTTTAGCTATGTAAAAACTAAAAAATTAAACAAAATTTCACTTACAAACTATAATTCTCTACCCAATCTTAAACAACTAAATTTTTTAGTCACAAGATTTCAAACATTAAATTTGATAACACAAACAAAAATGGAAAAAAAAAAGTAAAAAGAAAAACATTAAAAAATTTATAATGTTTTTAATAATTAATTTATAAATTTTGTATGTGCGCGCGCAAATCTTGTGCTTAAAATATTGTCACCGCACAAATCTTTTTCTATATCACATACTTACAATCAGGAATAAGATAAAATCAGACTCCTATTTCATGACAAGTCGCAACAACAACTAAACACTAATTAACCAAAAATAAAAGTAATAAAACAATTGGAAGCAAATTAGGAACATACAAGCAGTAAATAGATAAATTCATCATGAAAATCTATCCTACACTAAACTGCTGGCGCCAGCTCCTCTACCACTATCTCCTCCAGCTCGATCTCAATGGGCATGGGCGCCACAGCTCGAGCTGCTGCTGGTGCATTCCACCATTCTAAGAATAGTGGAAGTATCCCCCAACTCAGCACTGATGCAAGTACCAGCACCACGACGAAAATGAATATGCCGACGAGCCACAGCGGAACTCGATGGAAGTTGCTGTAGTCCGCATTCTTCAATACCAGGGTAGGAAGTATGGACACAGATGGTTCCAACGCCATGGGATAATCTGCAGATGACAACAAGTTTTGATTCTGGAATGAGAAAAAGAAATGGGCAGAGTAAAGAGGATTATATGCAATTACAGAAGACCAATAACAAAAACATCTTCTAAAATGTATTAGTAACATAGTAAAGATTAATATCACTGAAAATGCAAATATAAACAAATAACACACAAATATACTTGAAGCATTATATTGTGAGGATTTCCCATCATCAACACATTATCAAACAGCAAGGAAAGAAAAAGAAAATAACAGTTCAGTTACACTTTACAATCACTATTTTAATGAAATGCATACATAGTGTCTACTATTAAACTAAATAAATCTTATGTTTTACAACTTTGTTGCTGTCCTTGGTACATATTCTGATGAAAAAGCTGTGAAATTTTTTGATGAATTCACACCGTTTACTTGAATTTTTTTCAGAAGGTAAAGTATTTCTAATCAAATCAGTGAAGTGTTTTGAAAGATTTACAATTTCGGGTCATCTATCATTTTTAGCTTAACTTTTGAGGATATTAATCTTCAAAGTAATTAAAAGCAAGCTTAATAAAACTAACACATTTTTCATTGTCGCATCCATAATCTAATAACACCCTTTTGTGTAATTCCTTTAAAACAAACATAGGAGTTTGATTTTCAAGCGGCAATAAATCTCTTAGTGTGATTATGTAAATCCATGATGTAGTAAACATGTAATCATTTTTCTGTTCAGATTCACTAAATTTTCTCAAAAATAGATTCATGATGAAAACTGAATCTAACAAAATATTTTCCAAAAACTTGTCAAACGTGCAAACTTCTGGCATGGAATAACAGTTAATATTTTTTTGGTTTTCTTCAAGAAAAACATTAAATTGTACAAAAGACAAAGTCTGTTTGTTTGATAAACGTTTACAAAATGCATTATTTCAAGTTTGAACTTTGCAGTTGGTTAGAGTTGTTATTCTAACTAACTGTAGTTAGAAGTTAGTATATCTTTTTCTCTTGTATATAATTACTGATTTTACTGTCTAGTTCAATTAGATTGTACCAAATTACTCTTTTCAATCAATGAGATCCTTCAATATTCTCTCTCATTATTTGAATACTAAGATAGTACTTTTATGGACGATATTTGATTTGTGATTTGAGACTTATTTAAACTAACTAAATTTAATTTTACTGTTCTATATTTGATTAGTGACTTTCAAATACTTTTTTATACTCTCTTTTTGTTAGAATAAGTGTTTTATTTGTTATTTTTCTGTCTTATATTATTTGTCTTTTTATAATATCAATATATTATTAATTGTATTTCAATTTATCAAATTTCTCTACTAATTGCAATTCTATCTCAATTTA
>JBBPBT010000474.1:1548529-1576144 GCA_037974875.1 Cicer bijugum
TAATTTTTTTTCATTGATATTTTGATAGGTGAGATCTTAAGATTTATTTATACTAATTAAGTATTATTTTAACATATGATATTTGATTAGTTTCATATTTGATTAGTTTCATATTTGATTAGTGACTTTCTATAAGACTTATTTGTATTAATTAATTTCAATTTTACTTTATTATCTTTGATTAGTAATTTCTTAAGACTTATTTATACTTACTGAGTTCAATTTTCCTATTTTTCCTTTGATTAGTGAATTTGTAAGGTTTATTTATATTAATCAAGTTTTATTTTAATTTAAACCTGCAAATCCTCAATTTAAAACTAAAAAAATCCAAGATTACGCATATAAAGGCACATTTTGTTCCTTTGCTATTTTAGGACTCTAAGTGTAAACTATCATTGAATAAAAAATCCATTTTTTACAAGAAACAATGATTCATAAAATAAGTGAATCAGTGATTGATATTAAAACCACTCATAAATAATTCATGAAAAATAATTCACTTTTCTCATTCTTGATTGTTCTATCTCTTTCTCACACAACCCTTCTCTATTAAGAAAAAAATGATAGAAAATGTTGTGGGTTTTCTTTGTAGCACAATCAGAAAAGGTTCTTAGTAAGTTGAAAATCGAAACCGAACAAATTTGTCAAACTCTTAGGTATTTTCCATAACACTTTTCTAGTTCGATTAAGCTCCTATGTATTTTCCACATCACTTATGTAGTTTGCTTAATTAATATTTACAATATGATTTGAATCATAGTCTACTATTAATGTTTGGATCTCTAACATTGACTAACCGGTTTTTTTTAATCATGTTGTGTTACATTCAGTCTAGTGATTACAGATTCCCAACTCAAAGGTAATTTGTTAATAAGCAATATATGTTATCATCTAACTATTGTATTACCAAGTTCAAATGATATTATAAATGTTAATAAGCAATATATGTTATCATCTAACTATTGTATTACCAACTTCAAAGGTATTTTGTAATAATTTTAATTAGCGGGTCATTTGTTTTTAAACCCTAAAAGTCCAATATCAAGTACTGTATATTGACAGTTTTGTTTCTTTTCTGAAGACAGAAAAATTAGGATTCAAATTGCTACAAGAAATAAATTGTTTATATTTTAATTTCATGGAAGGCTAATTTTATAAGATTAATCCACAAGTTCAGAGTTTCATCAACACCTTGAGATTCAAGATACATTGTCAATTTCGAGTCATTATTTTATTCTTGTTTATTTGATTATATTGATATTTTGAAACAATTTCATAAGCTTATGGAATGTATATGCAAGGAGTATACGAATAGGTTATAACCATATCAATTTTGATTGATATATTTTCTTTAATTTTTGTCATTGGATCCTTCCAAACCATCCATACAAAATACAAATATTCGTATCTGCATGGATTGCAATTAACCAAGTTCTAAGGTCAAAACTTAGGTTATTGATTGTGTTTTATTAACTTACAGTGAAAAATAACAATTTTATTAATTAATTGTTACTATTATTGTAATTATGAAAGTGAAATAGCAAATAAAGAAATGCAAAAATATCCCTTTAAGACTATTTGTACTTATTCCCACGCAAAAAATGTATCAGTAACCATAATTTGTTCACAATAAGCAAAAACCACAATACCAAAGACATCACAGAAGCCAAAAACTGTTATTGGTGTGGACTTAACTCTATAATTATAATTCCCATGTTCTTGAATCCCTTATAAAATGAAGTTGTCTAAGCGATAGTGGAGTACTTAAGGACATAACAGTTGCAATGAAAGATGCACCCGAAACAAAGTTGAAGTTGGGAAGGTGAGACAACACAAAGTAGACCAATGCAAAATTAATAATGAAGAATGTCAAATTAATATTTCTGCAACATGTAACACCCCATTTTTCAAAGCGAATGTGTATTTTTTTTCAAAAGAAATTAAAATAAAACAGAGAAATAAATAAGGTAACATCTTTAGATAAATAATTAAGTCATTATAATTTACAAGCAGCGGAAAAAGTTCTCAAAATATGAATTCAAAATATTTACATAACAAAAGTGGTACAGTCTTCTAGTTTAAAATAAAAGCAACCCAAAAGAAAGACATATGTTCCCTCTGTGTCAACCTAGTCTGATCATTCTACAAAACAACTAAACACCTTGAGTGATCTCCATGCGCCCCGTGAGATCCTCCTAACGTAGCTCCAATCAAACATTCTCATCTACATTCCCATCCGTAGGGTACGAACCGGTAGGATCATCCTGGCTCTCATCTGAGGGCAAAACCCAGATTTCTACAATAGTTGTAAAGGGTCACCAACCGAAATTAACAGTTAACACATAACATTTAAGTTTTTAAATGCATAAAATATCCTCTCAACTAAGCATGCACCTTAAAAGGATTTTCCATATGCTAAAAGTTCATATAATGCTTGCCAAATGTAAATGAAATCAAATAAAGTTCTCAATCCATCAAGTAATATATAACTGACCAAAACATTGATAAATCAAATGAGCAATCAATTATCTAACTCAAAATAAGATTTTCCATTGAGTCAATCGATTGGGCAAATCGATTTCCTGAAAGTTTTTAGTGAAAACTGAACTCTGGCTTAAATAAATCGATTGGGCAAATCGATTTAGTGAAAAACTGAGCCCCTGTATTGAAGCCAATCGATTGGGCAAATCGATTTCGTGAAAGACTAAGCCCCTGTATTAAAGCCAATCGATTGGGCAAATCGATTTCGTGAAAGACTGAGCCCCTGTAACTCAGCAAATCTATTAGGGAAATCGATTTTGTGAAAGACTGAGCCCCTGTAACTCAACAAATCGATTGGGGAAATCGATTCCCTTGCACATTCTTCCAAAAATTCATAAACTAACTCCATCACATTCATACATAATACCAAATCTTAACGCTTAGCAATTCCCACACGATCACTACGACAAAATGGGCTTCGAAATAGTTTTTACAATCCATCACTCTCACACGCAATAATTAATACATAGCACTTAGCAATTTCAACACAATTACCACGACATCATGAACTTCGAAATAGTTTTGAAATCAACATGCTATCACACAATTCCAAAACGTAACACTTAGCATAATCAACACAATCACAATGACATCTCAAGTTTCAAAACACTCCAACATAAACTTGAATCAAAACACGACTCGCGTGCCAAGCACCCTAATGCAATGTGTATATGCCAAAATGCATGGACTCGGAATTCCAAACCAAAACCCTCCTCGAAGGGCCGTAAATCATAATTGTACCGCCTATCGCAGGATAAAGTACCAATTACCGAGGTGCCACCTATCACGGGTCAACACGATTTACTAAAAAGCGTAAATCGTAAACGTACCACCTATCACGGGTCAGTACTGTTTACCGAGGTGCCACATATCATGGGTCAACACGATTTACCAAAAGAAAAAGCGTAAGTCGTAAGTTTACCGCATATCACAGGCCAAAGTACTACTTACCGAGGTGCCACCTATCACGGGTCAGCACAACTTACCAAAAAGTAAATCGTAAACGTACCACCGATCACGGGTCAGTACTGTTTACCGAGGTGCCACCTATCACGGGTCAGCACAATTTACCAAATGAAATGCATGAGCATACACTAACTCCATTCACAACAATTGTTAAGTAAATGCAGATATTAAAAGATTCTCCATTTTTAATACTCATTTAACTTAAACGATTTTCACGCCAAACATTAAGCAAACAGACATATTAAGAGATTCCCCGTTCTTAATATTCTTTTAACTTAAACGATTTTCAAAACAACATTAAGTAACCAAGACATTAAGAGATTCCCCATTCTTAATACCCAATTAACTTAAACGATTTTCAAAACAACATTAAGTAACCAAGACATTAAGAGATTCCCCATTCTTAACGCTCAGTTAACTTAAATGATTTTCAAAACAACATTAAGTAAACGAGACATTAAGAGATTCCCCATTCTTAATTCTCATTTAACTTAAACGATTTTCCAAAACAAACATTAAGTAACCAAGACATTAAGAGATTCCCCATTCTTAACGCCCAGTTAACTTAAACGATTTTCCAAAACAAACATTAAGTAACCAAGACATTAAGAGATTCCCCATTCTTAACGCCCCGTTAACTTAAACGATTTTCATAACAACATTAAGTAACCAAGACATTAAGAGATTCCCCATTCTTAACGCCTAGTTAACTTAAACGATTTTCAAAACAACACTAAGTAACCAAGACATTAAGAGATTCCCCATTCTTAATGCCCAGTTAACTTAAAAGATTTTTCCAAACACACATTAAGTAAACAAGACATTAAGAGATTCCTCATTCTTAATACTCATTTAACTTAATGGTTTTCAAATTCCACGCAAAACAAACTCAAACATATTATCAACCCACATCAAAACACATCAAATTTCATCGGTATCAATTAAGAACACGTCCAAAACAACGAATACAAATCAACACAATTAACCACTCAAACACACAAGTTTCATTTACTCAAAATCATACATAAATGAGTTTAAATTCATTTTCCACGAAACATTCATCAATATAACCAAAACCTAACTCTAAGATTTTACCCATAAAGCCTTAGATACATTTTCCCCAAATCAATACTCCAACCCTAACAAAATTCTTTTCCACACAACCACAGATAAGGCCCTAAATGCAAACTAAAAGTTTGGAAGGATCCCTTACCTTCACGTTAGCTTTAACGTTCGATTACGGTACTGCGAGTAAATCCAGTAAACTCTCCGCTCGCAATGTCGCTTCCAAAGTTGGTCCACTAGCACCGTAGCACCGAGGTGAGCAACCTTCCCTTCTATCACTTCTTGAAACGCAACTTAGATTTAGATGAAAAGTGAAGATTTATGTTTGTGGGTTTTGGTTTTGCAAAACAGTGAAGGAGGAAGAAGAAGTTTACATAGAGGAAATCATTTTCTTTTCCTTTTCTTTCTTCCTTATATTTCCTTTCTTTTTCCTTTACATTTCCTTTTTCCCCTTTTTCCTTCCAAACAAACATATATATATATATATATATTAATTACTTTTAATAAATATCTCTAAATTTAGATGTTTATTAAAATTACCAGTTCACTCATAACACATTAAATTCTTCGTAAAGGATTTACCGTACTTAATTTAATTTATTTATCGACGAATAATTCAAATCGGACATCAAAATATCTTCTTGGTCATATAAACTCCAAAATATTAATAACTTTGGCTAAAAAGCCTCCGGGTTCAGCACCAAAATATACTAAAATACATACAGTATACATTAAAATTATGTGTCTTACACAACCAATACACAATACACAATTTGTCATGGAATTTGTGCAATAATTTCCGGTTGTATCCATGTAAATGACATTCAAACCAATTATGCACAACGATATGAAAACTCAATTTTTCACCCAATGCAAGTTGACCTAGTTAAGGATATTTATTGAATCGTTTTCCAGGAACGATTTCATGTATTTTAGTCATTTGACACATGGCGTAAAATATGATGATACATGATAAGACCAAGAACTTATCACATCTCATACATAGTATATGGTAGACTAAGAAAACCAGTTTCAACCATAGCATTAATATTCCGAAAAGTATAGAACCCCATTTTGCATTTCTGGAAAAACTTATTGGAAGCCAAAGTATCAATTTTCTTTTGTCAATGAACATAATAAATTGTAATATAGAAAATAGTGATACACGATAACAAATTTCATATTTTTTATATTAATATTAAAATCTTTAATCCTTTCGAAACTACCAATGTGAGATGTGCCAACAAATTTTTTTCTCGACACATAATTTTTAAATAAACTAATGAACACATTTAAAACACAAAAGTCACGAGTAATAGTTGAATATTTTTACTTTTGACGTTCTTACATAGAAACTAGTATAATGCAACCTTATTCTTGTAAATGAATAGTCTGTATTTTCTATTTTTTCTAAGTATATGCTATCTATATTTCAAATTTAATTATGTAATTGATTTTACTTGTAATCATAGCTAAGATAAACAACTCAAAAATACAATTGTCGAATATAACTGTCTATTTTGTGTGTACTAGATTCAAAGCTAAAATAGAAAATAGATATTATAGGATTAGCTGATCTACGTTTTATAGACTTTTACTTTAATATATATATTAAAATCTTTAAACTCACAGAAGTTACAAATGTGAAACGTGCCAACATAATTTCTTACTTTACGAGTACTTTTTAAAGATACAAATGTACTCATTTTAAGGTTCTGGTTTACATATCAACTAGTATAATGCAAATCTTTTATTGTACAAAAATCTGTAATTTCTAAATTTAAACATTCAATATCCCTTTTCTCTTTGAAATATAAACTACCATTATCTTATACATTAGTAGTCTTCTTAAGATACTATAGAAATTCATACACAAACAAAATTGGTTGATGAGCAGTCTTCTCAAGTTGTTATGGAAACTCAAACACAAACAATAGTGATTAATGAAATTAATGAAAATGTTCGTAGACAAAAGAAAATTGAAGATTGGTTTCCAATAAGTTTTTCCATAAATGCAAAATGGAGTACTATATTTTTCACAATCTTATTGCTACTGTTGGAACTGGTTTTCTTAGTCTACATGAGTTCTTGGTCTTATCATGGATCATCACATTATACAGTGTTAAATGACTAAAATTCATGAAATCGTTTCTCGAAAAAGATTCAATAAATATCATGAACTAGGTCAACATGCATTGGGTGAAAAATTGGGTTTTCATATGGTTGTGCGCAATTGATTGGAATTTCGTTTACATGGTTAATGGGGGAAATGCTTGCAGAAATTCCCTAACACATTGTGTACTGGTTGCATAAATATTAATTTGACATTCTTCATTATTATTTTTGCATCAGTCTACTATGTGTTGTCTAACCTTCCCAACTTCAACTTTGTTTCGTGAATCTTTGGTTGCAGCTGTCAAGTCCTTGAGTTACTCCATTTTCGCTTGGAAAACTTCTATTTATAAGAGGATTCAAGTACAGGGGATTATAATTTTAGAGCTAAGCCCACACCAGGAACAATTTTTGGCATCTTTGATGTCTTTGGTAATGTTGTTTTTGCTTATTGTGAACACAATGTGGTTACTAATACATTTTTTAGGCAGGAATAAGTACAAATAGTCTTGTTTGATATGTCTCGACTCTTGTTTGAGATTAGATTCTGTATATAAGATTCAATACAAGTATAATAAAGGATTGAAATGAACTCAGAACTGATGATTCTTGCGAGAGTGAGAATTTCAATTATATGAATGTGAATGTGAATGATTTAATGAGATTTGATAGCACTTGAACTTCTGTGATTTTCCTGAGCATTGGTTTTCCTTTTACAGGCCTTTAGGACATTTAATGATGGTCAAAAAGAGTTGTTGGTAGTGCTCTTGTCAGTCTTGATCAAAGACCAAGTTATATGATAAAAAATGTTCCAACTTTTGAATATTTTGAGTTCTGTTGACTGAACTTATTTTATTCATTCTTTGCAGTCTTCTCTTGAGTTTTAATGATCCTACAATCTTCAGATATTTCTATTGATGCCATCAGTTTAATATGCAGTTTTGATTCTTGCAAAACAGGCTAAAGAATGATAGTAATTTGTTGCAGAACGATTGCTGAACATACTGAAGAATGTTTGATCATTCTGGAGATTCAATGATCATTATGGATATTGATAATTGATTGGAGATTTAATCTTGATCATTCTGGACATTTGTGTGATCATTCTTAAGGATGTTGTGATGTCTTTGATATTTCAGGATCATTCAACGCTCTTGGCAGTCAGTTTGGAGAAAGGTTAGTGTTGTTTGATCTTGCTTGATTCATGATCTTTTTCTTTTGTGATACAAATTGTTTCTTTGACTAAAATTGATCCTTTTTGTTCCTTGTATAGTATTGATATTATTAGTGTGAAATTTAGAATCAATATCTTCTTCTAATTAGTGAAGATTGATTGTTCTTGAAATTGTCTTGAGCATTCATGGTCCTAGAGAACATTCGCTGTTTTTAAGATTTTGTCAAGAATGTTCTTCTTTCTTGTATGTTCATATTTTTTCCTTTTATGCTAATTTTTTTCTTTGTTTAAATCCTATATTTAATTTAATACACTAAAAAACACAAGTTAAATTAACATAACATTTAAAATTATAATTAACATTCTTAATTAACCTTTGTTTATTTTCATCAAAACTTAAAATGAGAATTTGTCTTAACAATCTCCCCCTTTTAGGATGATGGAAAACATGTTAATTTAGATTTTAATTCTGATTCTAATTCTAATTTTAATTTTAAAGAGCTTAACAACTCCCCCTCAATTTATGCAGTATTTAATTTTGATAGAAAATAAAGCATCAAGATACATAGTTTCAACATAAAAAAGATTTCATTGATATATTCTATATATACATAGCTTCAGCTTCAAAACATATACAGAAGTACCATATATAAAAGGTCTTCTAACTATTAATCATAATATGTAAAACTAAACTTAATTCTCCCCATTTGTCATACAAAAAGGTAAGAGAACGCCTACTTATCTAACGATGGAGATGATCCCTCGAATGAAGAAGATGTTGAAGGATCATGAATGGGATGAGAAGGAGGAGGAGGATAAAGAGGAGGGAGACTTAATCCTAGCTTAAGAGCAAGCTTCTTTGTCATCTAGGTCCATAGTAAAGTGGTTTCCTTATCCTGCTGAGTTTGATGTGCCAAAGTGGTTTGAAGGACAACCATTATTTCATTGTTTGATGGTTCAAACTTAGGAGGAGCAATAGGAGGATGAATGGTGGTAGGAGGAGTTGTTGTAATGGTTGTGGTCGAATGAGTGAGGCAGGTGCAAATAGAGGGAAGAGTGGCAAAAAAGGTAGCAAATAGGAGGATGAGTTGGTTGATGGATGAGCCAGGAGTGTCAGGAAAGATTAAAAATTGACTGATGCTGAAAATGGAGGAATTGGTTTTTTGTGGTGAAATAAAGATATGAGACATGGTGCTAACATGATGGGTAGGAAGTAATGTACACATGTCATGTGGTGGAGAGTGGAGGGTTTGTGAGTAAGAGAGGAAGTTTTTTTAGGATAGAGCAAATGGTTGAGGAAAAATAAAGAAAGTAAATACATTGATAGGTTGTTCTGGAGAATGTTCTCGATTTGGTGGATAACATTCTTGAATAGTTTTAGTGACTACTTCTAGTTCTGAATCAGAAAAAGTAGATGGTGAGGCTGGTTGAGGTGTTGTAGCTCTCTTTCTTGCTAAGTATTTTCTTTTAAGAATTTTTGGTGGAAATGTGGGAGTGGGAACATTTTAGATGAGGTTTTCTTCATGTGAGAGATGTTTTTGGAGGAAAATTTGACAATTTTGATCATAGATGTTTCCTTGGTGAGACGTATGTGGAATCTTTAGTAGCGACTGTGATCATGTGATGGAGGATAACATGGGGGAGATTGATCCGTTGGCAATTGAGAAAGTGGTGAATGATTAAGGGATTATTGTAAGACACATATTCATGACTTCCACATTGAGGAAGAACAACATGTTGACTGATGTTATTGAATACCTTAGGAAAGGGTTTTAGGTAGGTGGAGAGATAACGAGTAAATGCTTCCTAAAACAGACCAGATAACAGCTCTGTTTTTTTTTAAATTTAAAGTGGAGTACCAATTACTTCCAAAAATGGCAGGTCTTTCAATGGGAAGGTTGAGTATTGAAGCAATAATGTATGGAGTGAGCCGAATCTCTATACCTTTAATGGTGGATACAAAAAGTGATTTTTCAGGAAATGTTTGAGCTTGAAAGTGAAAAGCTCATACAACATCTTGACAAAAACACTCAGAGATTTCCAAAAGTTGAGTCCAACCTAACACATATGTATGATGTTTGATAGCATTGCCATCAACATTCAAATTTTCCAGAACAAAAACTCTCCCAATATCTATGGGTCTTTGAGCCCATTTTTCTTTGTATAGATTGTTTTTGGTGGAAAGGATAAGAAGAGGATTGTGATTTTTGGATTTTTTGGATGGAGGAAAACATTGTAGGGAAGGTTTTGGTGGATTGTCTGGTTGTGCAGAACATTCTTGAGTTGGGGATGAGGAACGTCCTAGAGTGAGAGAACTTTTTGGATTTGGTGAGGGAGAAGGTTGATGGGCTGGAGAATGTTCTTGATCTAGATAATGTTCTGGAGAGAGGGGTTCAACAGTTCTTAGTTGTTGTTTAGGGGCATTTGTTTTCTTTCTTTGTGGGTTTCTGAGTTAGTTTTGGCCAAGAATTGAGAGAGTGTGATAGTGGTTTTTACTTTTAAGGATTGTGGCGTTGGCTTGGTTGTATTCGGAGACGGCTGAGATGGTTTTGTGAAGGAAAAAATTTCATTGATTAATCTTCTTTTTTGGTTTGGAGGTGTTGATTGAGAAGGTTCATATGAGAATGATGATTTACAAGGGGTGATAGGATTTGAGGGTTTTGTTGGAGTCGTGTGTGGAGGCGATTCAGATGATTCATCAGAGTCAAAATCAGAGATGATAAACAACATAGGTTTGGTGTTTGGGGCTTTTGAAGTTCCTATTCTTGCTTGGACACTCATAGAACGCCTTTTGGCTGGTGTAGGATTGAGGGTAGGTTTACGTAGATGTGGAGGAACTTGAAAAAGGTTTGGAGGAGGACATGTGTAGAGAGGTGGGAGGACTGTGGACAGGGGATTTGGGGTAATGAGGTTAGGGTTTGATTATGAAGATGATGATATGTAATCTGATAAATTTTTATCAGATGAGATTTTTGGTGGAGTTGGTCTTGGTGGGGGAGATGCATTTTTGCATGCAGATTGTTTTGTTCTTTCCATTTCAGAAAGTGATTCAGATTGTGGAGAAGATGAAATGTTGCTTCAGAACAAAGGTTTTAGAAGAAGATAAACTGATTTTCGTGTTTTTGAAGAGGAAACGTAATGATGACTTGAACCTAGGGAAGGAAAAGAAATTGGAGGCGGGAAGTCACTTGACAACATGTTAGTGAAGCTTTTGAGGACAAGAAGACACGTGCATTTAATGCCAAGACTTGCCTTTTTCCTTTTTCTGAGGAGAAGAAAAAATGATGACGCAGAGGAGAATGTTGACCAAAAACAGAGAATGATGTTTTAAAAATGGAGATTGATAAACATTCTCCATTTGTGCAGAACACGATTTTAACGTGAATTTACTGGATTTTTGACAATTTTCAATTTTTCTTTGATGAAATTGAAACTTTCCTCAACCAGTGGCTTTGTAAAAATGTCAATAAGTTGTTTTTGAATATCAACAAAGATTAATTCAATTTCTTTCTTGTTAACATGATCACAAATGAAATGATGTTTAATTTCAATACGTTTGGATCTAGAGTGTTGAATAGGATTTTTAGACAAATTAATTGCAGTAGTGTTATCACAGTAAATTGGAATACTTGAATAACTTACAAAGTAGTCTTCAAGTTGATTTTTTATCCAAAGAACTTGTGAGCAGCAATTTGCTGCTCAGACATATTCAACTTCAGTGGTTGATAAGGCTATTGTGTTTTGTTTCCTGCAAGATCAACTTATCAATGCTTCACCGAGAAACTGACATGCTCCACTAGTGCTTTTTCTTTCAATTTTGTCTCTAGCGTAATCATCATCACAATATGCTATAAAATTAAAATAAGAACATTTTCTATACTAAAGGCCAATATCAATAGTACCAATAAGATGTCTAAAAATTCATTTTACAGCAGTTAGATGTGATTCTTTTGGTGTTGATTCTTCTGGTCTACTGATAGTTAAATAAAGTAAAGATCCTATCTTGCCTCTATACTCTTTTTTAGAAACATAATTTCCATTTTCATCTTTATCTAATGCAGATGATGGATGCATGGGAGTAATATAATAATTGTTTCATTCATTTTGTACTTAGTCAAAAGATCTTTGATGTGTTTCTCTTAACAAATAAAAATGCCATTTTCATGTTGCTTAGTTTGCAAGCCAAAAAATCTTAACTCTTCCATCATGCTCATTTCAAATTCACTTTGCATTAGTTCTGAAAAACCATCACATATTATTTCATTTGTTCATCCAAAGATAATATCATTCACATAAACTTGAATAATAAGTAAATCATTTTTATTAGTTTTCTTGAACATTGTAGGATCGATTTTACATCTAGAAAATCCATTTTAATTAGAAATGAACTTAATCTTTCATTCAAAGCTCTTGGTATTGTATTAATCCATATAAAGCTTTGGTAAGTTTGAAAACATGATTTGGTTTTGAGTGATCTTCAAAACCAAGAGGTTGTTTTAAATAAACTTATTCATTTAAAAAACCGTTTTAAAAGGCGCTTTTAACGTCCATTTGAAATAATTTAACAAACTTATGAGTTGCATATGCAAGAAGTATATGTATAGCTTCTAACCTTGAAACTAGAGAAAAAGTTTGATCATAGTATATACCTTCTTGTTGACTCTCGCCTTGAGCAACCAACCTTACTTTGTTTCTGTCAACCTTACCATCTTCATCTAGTTTATTTTTAAAAACTTATCTTGTTCCAATGACAGTTTAATCTTGTGGATCTGGAACAAGAGTCTAGACTTCATTCTTTTCAAATTGAATAAGTTTTTCCTTCATAGCTTCTATCCAATATTGATCAATTATGGCTTCTTTAGTTGATTTTGGTTCAATTTGAGATTTCATTGCCATGTTGTTGTTTTCATCATTCTTGAATGACTTTCTGGTTCAAATTCCATCAGCTATATTCCTAATAATTTGAGTTTGAGGATGACCGCCTATCGTTCTCCAGCTTTTAGGTGGAGACAGAAACAAAAACTGTTTATTGATCTCCATTTCCTGTAGATCATTTTGCTGATGCGGACCATATTATTCTTCTTCCTCCTCAATTGATTTTCTCAATTCTAGATCATCAAGTTCGTCAAACAATATGCGTATACGGATTTCAACCACCTTAGTTCTTAAATTAAACATTCTATATCCTTTAGACTTAGTTGAATAACCCAAAATATTGCTTTGTTTGATTTTGCATCAAACCTACCAAGGATATCTTTGTTGTTTAAAATATAACAATAACACCCAAAAATGTGAAACTACGATATATTTGGTTTTTCTGTTTTTCCAGGTTTCATATGGGGTATTGTTGATAATTTTTCTTATACATACACGATTTAAAATGAAACAAGAAGTGTTAATAACTTCAGCACAAAAATATCTTTCAATGTTAGATTCTTCCAAGATTGTTCTTGCAATTTCTTGCAGTGTTCTATTATTTCTTTCAACAACTCCATTTTATTGTACAATACTTGCACAAGATAGATTATTAGAAATGCCAAGTTCATCAAAGAAGGTTTTAATAGAGGCATTTATGAATTCTCCTCAATGATCACTTCTTACAGAAATAATGTTGGATTATTTTTCATTTTGTACCTTTTTACAAAAAGTTTTAAATGCGTCGAATGCATCATCTTTCTGTTTTAAAATAATACCCAAGTGTATTTGGAAAAATCGTCAACAATTGATGTTTTCAGTGATTCTTTTGACAACAATTACTTAGTTGATAAGTGACCACAAATAACAACAATTTTTTGCACATTTGTATTGATTTTAGTAACATGTTTAATCATATAAAAGAATTGGTGGTTGTTGAAAGAGAAATAGAGAGAGACGACGATTGAATCGAGTTCTCACAAGTGAGCTTCAATTATTTTCTCAATTTTTTAACAACAACAAATTTAGCAATAAATCTTTATCTTTATATTAGACACCTTATACTCATTCTTATATTAATTGGTTACGCATGTCAAGTATTCAAGCATGACACATTAGCATATCATTATTCAAAATGTAACACCCCGATTTTTAACAGCGCGAGTTTATTTTTTTTCTTCAAAACGAATTCATAAAAACAAAGAAATAAAGAAGGAAATGCTTTTGGATAAATATTTAAGTCGTAACATAACGACAAAATTAACAAATACTTACAAGCAGCGGAATAGATTTTGAAATAAAAATCCAAAGTATTCGAACATCAAAATACACCGAGGCTATGAGACCTATCAAACATAGTTCATATCCTGGGGTATTCTCAGCAGACACCTATACAAACGCACTGATCTGAAAACTTTAACCTCCCCACATCGTGTAACACCCCGTTTTTCAAAGCGAGGGTGTATTTTTTTTTCCAAAAGAAATTAAAATAAAACAGAGGAATAAATAAGGAAATACCTTTGGATAAATATTTAAGTCATTAAAATTTACAAACAGCGGAAAAGTTTCTCGAAATATAAATCCAAAGCTTTTACACATCAAGAAGCGGTACATGGAATCCATCTAAAATAACATGTCATGATGACAATATTAGTACATGTACATTCTTCCAATTTAAAATAAAAACAACCCAAAAGAAAGACATTTGTTCACTCTATGTCAACCTAATCAGATCATTCTACCAAAAAAACTATACACCCTGAGTGATCTCCACGCGCCCCGTGAGATCCTCCTAACATAGCTCCAGCCAAGCATTCCCATCTACATTCCCATTCGTAGGGTACGAACCGGTAGGATCATCCTGGCTCTCATATAAGGGCAAAGCCCAGATTTCCACAATAGTTGTAAATGGTCACCAACTGAAATTAACAGGTAACACATAACATTTCAGTTTTTAAATGCACAAATAACCTTCCCACTTAGCATGCACCTTAAAAGGGTTTTCCATATGCTAAAGATTCATATAATAGTTGCCAAATGAAAATGAAATCAAAATAGAGTTCTCAATCCATCAAATAATAAATAACTGGCCTAAACATTGATAAATCCATTGAGCAATCGATTATCTAACCCAAAATGAGAATTTATACTAAGCCAATCGATTGGGGAAATCGATTTCCTAAAAGTTTTTAGTGAAAACTGAACTCTGGGCTTAAATCAATCGATTGGGGAAATCGATTGAAGGAAAAACTGAGCCCCTGTATTGAAGCCAATCGATTGGGGAAATCGATTGAATGAAGAACTGTGCTCCTGTGTTAAAGCCAATCGATTTCCAAAATCGATTTTGTCAATTTTGCTGAGTTCCTGTCTTGGCCAAATCGATTTCTTAATTGATTTTGAAAAACAGATTACAAAATCGATTGGCAAAATCGATTTTGTCAATTTATAGAAGTCCCTGTAACTCTTCAAATCGATTCTGCTGCATATTCTTCCAAAAATTCGTAAACTAAATCAATCACATTCATACACAACTCCAAATCTTAACACTTAGCAATTTCAACACAATCACTACAACATCATGAACTTCGAACTAGTTTTGCCATCAACATGCTATCACACAATTTCAAATCATAACACTTAACACTTATAACACAATCACTACAACGTCATGGGTTTCGAAATAGTTTTGCAATCAAACATGCTTTCACACAATTCCAAACATAACACTTAGCAATTTCAACACAATCACTACAACATCTTGAACTTCGAAATAGTTTTGCAATCAACATGCTATCACACAATTCCAAATCATAACACTTAACACTTGTAACACAATCACTGCAACATCATGCATTCAAACATGCATTCACACAATTCCATACATAACACTTAGCACTTATAACACAATACCCACACGGACAAGATGAACCAACAAATCATATGAAATCATCTTGACGCGACAATCCCTACACAGACAAAATGAACCAACAATTTAAATGAACAAAATAACATTTCAACTTAGCATGCACCTTAAAATGGTTTCCATATGCCAAACGTGCATAAACAAAGTTGAAAAATGAAGTTTTAAACAAAATTCCATTGTTGTATTCGAATACAGCATCTCTGTATTCGAATACAAGGTTGTTTCATAAGTCTATCGCAAAAACAACATGTCTGTATTCGAATACAGCCTTCTGTATTCGACTACACATAAGTCAGTAGCTAAAACATGATGTTTGTATTCCCATACAACCTTCTGTATTCGACTACACATAAGTCAGTAGCTAAAATAGGATGTCTGTATTTAAATACAACCTTTTGTATTTGAATACACATCTGAAAACAACAGAAAAACAACAAAATTCAACTTTTAAAAGGGCTTCAAAATTAATCAACACTTACACACAAATCCAAACAATCACACTTAGCAATTATAGCACAATCACCAAGACAACTTGAGTTTCGAAAAGGTTTTACAATCAATCACACTTACACACAAATCCAAAACATTCACACTTAGCAATTATAGCACAATCACCATGAGAACTTGAGTTTCGAAAAGGTTTTGCAATCAATCACACTTACACACAAATCCAAAACATTCACACCTAGCAATTATAGCACAATCACCATGAGAACTTGAGTTTCGAAAAGGTTTTGCAATCAATCACACTTACACACAAATCCAAAACATTCACACTTAGCAATTATAGCACAATCACCATGACAACTTGAGTTTCGAAAAGGTTTTACAATCAATCGCACTTACACACAAATCCAAAACATTCACACTTAGCAATTATAGCACAATCACCATGAGAACTTGAGTTTTGAAAAGATTTTGCAATCAATCACACTTACACTCAAATATAAAATATTCACACTTAGCAATTATAGCATAACCACAACAACCACTTGAGTTCAAGCACTCAATCATAATCTTGAATCAAACATGACTCGCGTGCCAAGCACCCTAATGCAATGCGTATATGCCAAAATGCATGGACTCAGAGTTCCAATCAAAACCCTCATTGAATGGGTGTAAATCATAAATGTATCGCCTATCACATGCCTTATACTAATTATCAAGGTGCCACCCATCACAGGCCCACACGATTTACTAAAGTGTCGTCTATCATAGGCCTTACACTATTTTCTAGAGTGCAATGGCTCACAGATCATCACATTCTATAGTGGAATCTCTCACAGATCAGCACGACGCGATAATCCCCATAAGGATAAGTTGAACCAACAAATCACATAAAATCATCTCGTGGCCCATCCGGTCACCACTATCACCATGGCCCATCTGGTCGCCATGTACAATAAAATGCATGAGCATACTCTGACTCTATCCACGATAATCATTATGTAAATGCAAATATTAAAAGATTCCCCATTTTTAACACTCGTTTAACTCTAACGATTTTCAAATTCCACACAGAGCATACTCAAACATTTATTTTCCCACCACACACATCAAATTTAATCCACAATTTATATTAAATTCGGTCAATTCAAAAACCACAAAATCCACTCCAAGTTCAATCATCATTCACCATAAATTTCCACAAAACTCAAACATAACACATGCCAACTAATTTTCACAAACCACAACTCCAAACACATCAAATTTCTTTTCCTCAACAACACACATAGATGAATCACATTCCTTTTCCATGAAAACATTCATCAATTTCACCAAAAACCCAACTCCAAACTTTGACCCATAAAAGCATTATATTCATTTTCCCCAAATCTACACTTCAAACCCAACAAATTTATTTTCCACACAACTACAAATAAGTCCCAAAATGCAAACTAAAAGTTTGGAATGAGCCTTTACCTTAACGATAGCTCTAACACACAATTACGGTACCATAATTAATTCTGGTAAAATTTCCGCTTGTGACGTCGCTTCCAAAGTTGGCTCACTAGCACCGTAGCATGGAGATGAACAACTTTCCCTTCTATCTCTTCGCGAAACAAAGCTTAGATCTGGAAGAAAAGTGAAGGTTTGTGTTTGACGGTTTTGAAATCACCAACACCGTTTTCCTTCGTTTTCGAATCAGAGAAGAACAAGGAAGCTGGAAATCTTTGTTTTCTCACCTACCAAACCTTGGGTTTCTTTTCTTGAAGTAAAAGAAAGCAAAACAAAAGAAGAAGAAAGAAGGAAGGAGAAGAAGTGTCACGAGGCAGTAGAGAGAGGAAGAAAACGTTTTGTTTCTTTCCTTTTCCTTTTCCTTTGTTTTTCCTTTCTTATATTTTCTTTTCTTTTCCCTCCAAACACACACACACACACACACACATATATATATATATATATATATATATATATATTATAACTTAACAAATATCTAAAAATATTTAGATATTTATTAAAATTACCATTTCACCGATAACCTCTCAAACCATTTTTATAATATATATATATATATATATATTATAACTTAACAAATATCTAAAAATATCTAGATATTTATTAAAATTAATATTTCACCCATAATCTCTCAAACCCTTTGATAAAAATATCCACTCTCGTTGCAACTCAATTGACAGATACAATTTTTAGTAACCCGAGATATTTTTAACCAAAGTGTCTGGTATTAAATTTTTTGTAACTTAAATAAATTATTCTTCGACAAAAGATTCATTGTACTAAATCTAATTTATTTATCGACGAATAATTTTAATCGGGGCATCAAAAGATATTTATCGACGAATAATTTTCTGAGATGCAGCGTTTTTTGGAAAAATACATCTCCCAATTGAATTGCGGCGAGAGAAGATATTTTTCTGAAAAAGTGGTTTGAGAAGTGATGTGAGGTGATGGGTGAAATGATGTTTTTTTAAAAATATCTAGATTTTTGAAATGATGCCGCTAAGTTTGAATCGTTGTCAAGGCATTTCAGGTTTTTCCGTGAAGAGATTGATGAACCATTCAAGTGTCATCGATTCCAAGACGGACTAATATATGAGATTCAAGACTCTATCTTACCCTTGGGAATTCAACGTTTCCAAGTTCTTGTGGAAAAATGTAGAGAAGTTCAGGATATGAAGAATAAGAGCGCTAGCCGAGGAGGGATTTTAATTCCGGAGGGCCTAGTCGGGTGAATCATTAGAGCAACAAGGGAAAACAAGTTGCTAAACCTTATAATCAACCACAAAATAACAACGGGGGAAGAATCGCCCAGGGAACCAGAATTTCGGAAGACAATTGGGACAAGTGGTTCGATGTTTCTGATGTAGGGAAGAGGGACATTATGTTAGCGCTTGTACCTCTAATATTCTCACTTGCTGCAATTTTCAGAAGCCAGGTCACATGGCAAGGGATTGCACGGCTCCGAAGGTGGAACCAGTTGTGAATGTAACTAGGGCTACTCGTCCTTCTGCTAGAGGACGCGTTTATTGCGTGAGTGCGAAGCTGGAAATCCATCTAGCAATCTAATTCAATGTGACTGTGAGATTGCAGGTAACACTAACTGCACTTTTTGATTCGGGGGCAACCCATTCCTTCATTGATATGGAATGTGTGAATCATTTCGAGTTATCTGTGTCTGTTTTGCCTTTTGATTTGGTTGTTTCCACACCTGATAAGACTTTGACAATAAATTTTGCATGTTTACATAGTCAAATAACTATCCATAATAGGGATTTCTTGGGTAATTTGATTTGTTAACCTCTACAATCACTCGAGGTCATTCTCAGTATGGATTGGATGTCGTATCATTATGTGACCTTGGATTGTGCTCGCTAACTGGTTCTGTAACACCCCGATTCTCAAAGCGAGGGTGTATTTTTTTTAAAAAGAAATTAAAATAAAACAGAGAAATAAATAAGGTAACACCTTTGGATAAATAATCAAGTCATTATAATTTACAAGCAGCGGAAAAGTTTCTCGAAATATGAATCCAAAATATTTACACATCAAAAAGTGGTACATGTAACCCATCGAAAATAACATGTCATGCTGACAATATTAGTATAGGTACAGTCTTCCAGTTTAAAATAACACAATTCAAAAGAAAGACACTTGTTCCCTCTATGTCAACCTAATATGATCATTCTACCAAGAAAACTATACACCCTGAGTGATCTCCACGCGCCCCGTAAGATCCTCCTAACATAGCTCCAGTCAAGCGTTCCCATCTACATTCCCATCCGTAGGGTACGAACCGGTAGGATTGTCCGGGCTCTCATCTGAGGGCAAAGCCTAGATTTCCACAATAGTTGTAAAAGGTTACCAACCGAAATTAACAGTTAACACATAACATTTAAGTTTTTAAATGCACAAAATAACCTTTCAACTTAGCATGCACCTTAAAAGGGTTTCTCATATGCTAAAAATTCATATAATACTTGCCAAATAAAAATGAAATCAAAATAGAGTTCTCAATCCATCAAGTAATAAATAACTGGCCAAAACATTGATAAATCAATTGAGCAATCAATTATCTAACTCAAAATAAGAATTTCTACTGAGCCAATCGATTGGGAAATCGATTTCCTGAAAGTTTTTAGTGAAAACTAAACTCTGGGCTTAAATCAATCGATTGGGAAATAAATTGAATGAAAAACTGAACCCCCTATATTGAAGCCAATCGATTTCCAAATCGATTTTGTCAATTTTGCTGACCTTCTGTAATGGACAAATCGATTTCCAAATCGATTTTGTCAAATAAGCGAAGTCCCTGTAACTCATCAAATCGATTGGGAAATCGATTTCCCTGCTTATTCTTCCAAAAATACATAAACTAACTCAATCACATTCATACACAACTACAAATCTTAATACTTAGCAATTTCAACATAATCACTACAACATCATGAACTTCGAAATAGTTTTGCAATCAACATGCTATCACACAATTCCAAAACATAACACTTAACACTTATAACACAATCACTACAACATCATGAGTTTCGAAATAGTTTTGCAATCAAACATGTTGTCACACAATTCCAAAACATAACACTTAACACTTATAACACAATCACTACAACATAGTGAGCTTCGAAATAGTTTTGCAATCAAACATGCTTTCACACAATTCCCAACATAACACTTAGCACTTATAACACAATACCCACACGGACAAGATGAACCAACAAATCCCATGGAATCATCTTGACGCGACAATCCCCACACAGACAAAATGAACCAACAAATCACCATTTACCAGGGTGTAGTCTCTCACAGACAAACACCTGTGCAGTCTCTCATGGACAAACACAATTTACCATGGTGTAGTCTCTCATGGACAAACACCTGTGCAGTCTCTCCCGGACAAACACAATTTACCAGGGTGTAGTCTCTCACGGACAAACACCTGTGCAGTCTCTCACGGACAAACACAATTTACCAGGGTGTAGTCTCTCACGGACAAACACCTGTGCAGTCTCTCACGGACAAATACAATTTACCAGGGTGTAGTCTCTCACGGACAAACACCTGTGCAATCTCTCACGGACAAACACAATTTATTAGGGTGTAGTCTCTCACGGACAAACACCTGTGCAGTCTCTCACGGACAAACACAATTTACCAGGGTGTAGTCTCTCACGGACAAACACCTGTGCAGTCTCTCACGGACAAACACAATTTACCAGGGTGTAGTCTCTCACGGACAAGCACCTGTGCAGTCTCTCACGGACAAACACAATTTACCAGGGTGTAGTCTCTCACGGACAAACACATGTGCAGTCTCTCACGGACAAACACAATTTACCAGGTGTAGTCTCTCACATCGATTGGCCATTTTATTGAAAATAATTGTTCAAGTCAGTGGCATACTGATTTGTGGCCTAATCGATGTGGCAAATCGATTGTTCCAATCACAAGGATATTTGGATTGTTGAAGTCAATTAACACAATCGATTGTGAGAGTTACAGAACCAAGTAAATATTTCATAAATCGGTTAGGCAAATCGATTTCTTAAAAGAAGTTTTAAAATAATCTTGGTATGGGACATACACAATCGATTAGCACAATCCATTAATATTTTTCTTTTGAAATAAGTTTGGCATCAATCGACTTGGTAAATCGATTGAATGAACCAACTGATGAAATGTTCTTCAGACTTAAGTCCATAATCGATTAGACACATCGATTACCTTGACTTAAGCCAACTCTCTGTAACTAGTCAAATCGGTTAGGCAAATCGATTTGTGAAAATGACTGTGCTCCTGTAACCAGTGAAATCGATTGACTAAAGCGATTGGTACAAAAGTTTTAGAAACCTAGATGACTTAAGGACTATGTGAAGGTTTGAATGGAATGAGCTAATCGATTATTTTGATCTCGTTGTTGGAACAAAACTTTTCAAATCGATTAGGCACATTGATTCAAATATGAACATCCATCCAAGTCTGAAGAACTCATTTAAAATAATCGATTAGATAAATCGATTCGTTTATGCAGTTTCAAGATTCAAGAAAAACAAGATTCGCGAAATCGATTTGGTAAATCGATTAGTATGCTTTATAATGTTAATGAATTGGTTGATTAAATCGATTCATGAGTTGTTTTTCTTGAAACTATATAAACTGCTTTTACTCTCTTCTTCTCATAACAACAAGATACAAACATATGAATCACATACACAATATACCACTGAAATAACTTGTATACATCATATACCAATAACTTTCTCACACTGATATGACTTTTGAACATCTTTTTCAGCCATGAACAATCTACATTTGTGATCAATAAGGATTGAAAAAGACTGAAGAGAGAAAGACTGCTTTGAGAAGAAGAAAATTCAAGAACTTTGTAAAATTGTTTTGGTTCTAATTTCTTTAAATCATTTATGTAACCAAACTACATTGAGAAAATCCAGTTGCTACTGGTGGTGTTCTTCTGGGTTGAGGGTTGTCAACAAGAAGACACTTGACTGGATTCTTGGTAGAGTTTATGGGATTTAAACTCGGGAATTCGTGGAGGGAAAGATAGAACAGGGAGAATAGTTTAAGATTGAGGCGAGACGCTGTGTAAAATCTGTAAACTGATTCTTAGAAGTTCTATTGGGAAGGCTAAGATCAAGTTCGATCATAGGACTGGATGTAGGCCGTCACGAGGCGGCTGAACCAATATAAAAATCTGCGTACACTTTTCTTTCCCTTATCTCGTTTAAATTTATGCAATTATTATGTTTTTGATTTTGATTGAATGCATGATTAACATTTTGTATTAAGTGACTTTGTATGATTAATTGTATTAACATGATTGCATGAAAATCAATATCTTGAGTAATAATTGTTTCTGATGCATTTCTCCATATATACAATAATTCATATTGTTTGATATTCATTAGGATTGATTATTAGGAACCTTGTTTAATCTTGAGTTTAGTAAATTTCAAATTTATTAAACTATTGCGCATATTGTTAGAATAGGCATTATTGTGCATTTTTTTATAAAACTAAGGTCATACATACCATCATAGATATTCTAGATATTTATGAAAATCATCACTTCTCAAACCATTTTGATAAAAATATCTATTCTCGTCGCAACTCAATTGACAGATAAAATTTTCTGCAACCCGAGATATTTTTAACAAAATTGTCCGGTATTAATTTTTTCGTAACGTAAATAAATTATTCTTCGACAAATAATTTTAATCCACTTTCCAAAAGTATATTTTTGGCATTTAACCCACTGAATACCAAAAATTGGGCTAACAGACTAAGAAATTCCACACAAAATACCCTAAAATTGTATAATTTAGGATTTAAAAACTATGGGTCTTACATTACTACCCCCCTAAAATTAGTTTTGTCCTCGAAACTTAAAGTACGAGTAGCAATCCACACTAGGTTTGTACTCAAATTCAACATAGTAGTCACAACTTGTTTCACCCGGCCTTCTCGAAAATAATGTTGCCTACCCCTTTTCATAGGGTGCTTAATAACTTCACACACGTCCATAGTTGGTAAGGCTCGTCCGTTCCATTCAACATGATTTTGTCTACTATTAACAAGAGATTAAGGATGATCAGTCCCTCAATTTGTCAATAAATAGCCAACAACCATGATGGTGGCTTAGACTATCTTAACCAAACTGTAATAGCGCTCCTTGTGACTTACAATTGAGGTTATCCTAATATACAAGCAGTCAACAACCTTCTCAAAGTCCATTGAGTTTCCCTTATTTTCCTATAACTTTGACCCTGTCGACGAAGCACAATTTCCCAAAGCTATGTCACATAGTCTCATTTGCATCCACTTGGTACAAAACATCCATTTGGTACCAAACCGAGACACTAAGTATGACACCAACACATTGAGCACCAATTAATCACTACAGTCGAGGACTCCTAAATTTGTCCATTGTTCACAAATCCTCGATTTTTCTTTAGTCTTACAACTATGTCCACCGTAGTGTTCTTATCAGTATGTTATTCCAATTATAACTTTAATAATTCTATCCCCGCATCTGTTTGGTGATCCAAGCTTCTTCAAATATTTTCGAAATCATACCCAAGACTATACTACTTAGGACACACAACCTTCTTTTCAGTTTAGTACTTCATTTCAAGAGTCACATTTCCAACAAAATCTAACTTGAATTTAATTCACATATCAAGGTCTACATTTGTCTCATGCCTAACACTTCAAATTCACGCTTCAGTAGAAAATTCCTTACATACTTCGCAATTATGCACAAACTCAAAAATAATTCTCCTACATCTACTGCCAACATTTATTCTGATACTTCTCAATTTCGTTGCGTCCTTCATTTGCAACTTGATGATTATCCTTTCATTATGACAGGTCAACCGCATTGTATTCACTCCATCACTTTCCCATTTATACAAACCTTAATTTCTACCTCGATTCTTGATACATCTTCATTAAAGTGATTTTGATAAATCAAGGCTTACTAATTCCCACCAAACTTTTCCATTTCATGTTCAATTGTTATCTATCAAACAAACATTTAACTCCTTTGATTACGAACACAATAACAATCCCAATGACATGCACTCAAGTAATGTCTTTATATCATTGGCATACCTTTATAATAATAGTGTCTGGGTTATAGGGGAGATAATTCCTTTCATCAATCTTTAACCGTCATATGCTAGATCTCTATGTGCTACTCCAAGGGTTTAGGGTATCTTAGCACATTTTCCAAAAATTGGTTCACTCGCTGGATTCTTATTCCTTCTCAACCTTCACCGAGATATAAACTGAAAGAATCCTAACATTTGAACGTTCTAAAGAATTATTTCTCAAACGTTCCCCATAAGCATTTCCTAAGAAATAATTATCTATAACTTCACCCTCATAAATTTTTCAGTACAATATCTCAAAACCCACATACCTTTCTTCGTCCATCCAGGTACTCGATACTTCAAATTCCAATTAATGGTAACATAGAGTTCAATACATCAAGGCCTAACTCATTATGTTTTGCCGAACATCGCTCAGAATTCTCACTAACGTGTCTATAGTTTCACCCAATATCACTATCCATACTTACTATTTCCTAAACCACAAGGAGATTTGTCACTTATCAACAAAATACATAGCCTCACTCTTACACTCGTTATGAGATTCATACTTAATAATCCATGTTGTGAATCTAGTCTAACTCGAATGCTCGACTTTTCCCCTCAAGGTATCGACAATTCCTCAAAGCATACTTTATCTATCCAAAGGAGTATTCACTCCTAATGTGCAACGCTCCCTTAACTTCAATACCAGTCTCTTTCATTGACACCTAAGCACCAAATGTTATTCCAAATGGAAGCCTCACCCTTTCAACAATTCCATGATGTTCACATCTCTTGACAGTTGTCAAACTACATCCAGTTTCATCCTGAAATCTACCAGGAAAACATCTAATACTTTTCTTAACAAAAATCCTCAACTTAGATCTTTACTTGAAATCCCTTATTAGTCTAATGTTAATCCATCCATACTCATCATCTTCGAGTTTACACCAACACATAGCTTATGTGTCCTTGGAACCATTTTATAAATTCCATGCCGTCGTGATTTGCTTCAACTCTGCCTGACAATCCGTCATCTCGAAGATCTTTTCCACTTCTTAAATCCACTAGTCAACTCTTTTCCGGAGTCCTCATCACCCTTGAACTTTGGAGGATGGTGACGACGAAAGTATTCTAACCATCTTAATCTTAAGAGCACATATCTCTCTTTTCCTCTTCTCCAGATCCCGCAGAGTCTTTGCAGCTGTAGTACCCTAATTTTGTCCAAGAATAAATCAAAAAAGGAAAATATATATTAAAAAAGGAAGTAAATATATTTACAATAAGTAATCTCATGAATTTACAATACCAAATCAAGCAATAATTTATAAATTACAATTACAATTAAATTACAACCATAAATATTAAATCAAATTAAATTACAATAAGATTTAAACCAAACTAAACTAAGTCAGCCTGCTTTGGCTCTGTTTTGTTGTTGTTGTTGCATCTCTGTTTCTGATGCAGTGTTTAGCCCTGTGTAGTTGCTGCCTTTCTGTTTCATATGCAGTGTCATTGACCTTTGCTTTGTAACTAATTAGAGAAACATCACAACATTTTTTTAAGTCAGTTTTGGTACACTTTATGCAAAACTAAATGACAAATTTTGAGTTTAAAAAAAAAGGAAACTAAAAGACAAATGAAAGCTCAGATCAGAACAAATAATGAAAGCATCAAAGATGCAGAAAAACGCAGATGATGAGCAAATAAATCAGAACATCAAACAAGCAATTGATAGAGAAGGACCAAGGCAGGCAAAGAAAGCAACTACACAAATAAAAAAACTCTATAAATACATCCCCATTTTGTTTAAAAAAGGGGATCCGAGATTAAATCTACTAAAAAATATACATACAAAGAAGAAGAAAGAAATTAGAGAGGACAGTAACAAACGGAAAACAACACACAACAGACGCAAAGGTATTTTTTAGATAATAAATATATTTCTTCATCTTCACTGTACAATAATTTCTTTTTTTTAGTTCAAAAAGGATTAGATTTTTTTTCATTTGCAAAATCAAACATAATGAAAAAACATAGAAAATATAAAATCAAATATTTGAACCTGTGACATGATGCCATTGTCAGAACCATCGATATCGTGGTCGCTGTGGCCGCTATCCCCGTTGGCGCGGTGACCGCCGGTGGTCATCGTTCGTGTTGCGGCTGTCGTTACAGCTTTCTTGTTCCTCTTCTTTTTCCTGTTTTTTTTAGTTGATGCATACATTCATATCTCCTCCTTCTTTCAAAATAGAGATTGGAACAAGGAAAGAGAAAGATGTTGTTTTCAAAACCCCAGGCGGCTGCCCCTCCTTCTAACTAGGGTTTCATTTTGTTTGTTTTGGACCTCTTTTTTAAGTTAGTTTGGGCTTGGGTTTTTTTTTTAAACACAAAAAAACAACAATTTGTTCAAACTCAGCCCATTTAAAACTATTTATTTTTTACAAAAATGGTTAGTTTTTCTTGATAACTAAATACTAATTTTATCATAAAAAATCCAGGTAAATATTATGTTGAATATTAATTAGATGTTGAGTTATTAGAACACAAGTAGTACAATTTGATAGTTCTAAAACTCTCTTTATTTATTTATTTATTTATTTTATTTATTTAGTCATTCATTTATTTATTTATGAACTAATCTAAAGTAGACTTATTTATCATATATGACATCTTTTTAATTTTTGAGTTATTAGAACACAAGTAGTACAATTTGGTAGTTCTAAAACTCTCTTTATTTATTTATTTTATTTTATTTTATTTTATTTATTTATTCATTTATTTATTTATTCATTCACTGATTTATTTTAATAAACTAATCTAAAATCCACTTATTTATT
>JBBPBT010000474.1:1576396-1586478 GCA_037974875.1 Cicer bijugum
TTTATTTATTTTATTTATTTTATTTATTTTTATTCTATTCTATTTATTTATTTATTCATTCACTTATTTATTTTAATTAACTAATCTAAAATCGACTTATTTATTAGATATAACTCTCTTTTCATCTTTGAATTGTTAAAACACAAGTTGTACTACTTGGTGATTTTGAAACTCAATTTAAAAATCGAGCAGTAATAAAATATTTTTTAGATTATTAAATTAGATGTGACATCTTCTTTATTCCTTAAGTTTTGGGACACAAGTTGTACAACTTGATCGTCCTAAAACTCATATTTTAAAATATTTACTCAAATCAAACTCTTTTATTTTATTTTATTTTATTTTATTTTTTTCTTTCTATTTTGTCAAAACATTTTTTATCACAAGAACTACGTAGCTTTGATTTCTCCATCGCACCGGGAGATACGTAGGAGCAAGATCGTATTCTTGTCAAGCACATAAATAAAAATTTCTTTTTTTTGTCCCTTATTTGTTAAGTACCTATTTGTTTCAAAATCATATTTCAAAATAGTAATAATTATTATTTATATTTAATAAAAAAGAAGAATAAATATACTGAAGTTAAAATTAATTTTGCACAATTAATTATAGGTAACCGTTTTTAACGGATGTCGTGGGGTGCTAATACCTTCCCTACGCATAATCGACTCCCGAACTCAAATTTGGTTTCAAAGACCATTTATTTTTATTTTCAAGGGTTTCCCAATATTTTCCCTATTTTAAAATAAATTTTGGTGGCGACTCCATTGATTTCGAGAAACACTCGAAATTTTAGGCCGCGACAGCTGGCAACTCCACTGGGGAAATTTTAGAGAGTCAGGCCTAATAAATTAATTATGCATAATTTTTAACTTTTATTTTTATTTTTTATTTTTGTTTTTTATTTTTGTTTGTTTTTTATTTTCTTTTATTTTATGCGTTTATTATTTCTTAATAATTATTAGTTGGCATTATAATATTTTTTTTAAGTTTGTTGATTATTCTTATTTATTTATTTATTTATTCATTTATTTATTTATTAATCTATTTATTTATTATGTATATATGTTTTAATATTGTCATGGGGTTATTAAATTATACTTATTCCACACCCTACACTTTTACTAAGACACACACTTATGAGTGGAACCTTACACCCCGGGTTTGAACAAAACTTAAGTTTAGTTTCGAGGTTGTGTAGTGGTAGCCTTCTGGATGTACATCCTGTTTGGTTAGCATGAAAATCTCACCTAGAGTTTGATCTTATTGAGGTCATTGTCACTCCAAATAGTTTACCTATTATTGTTGACAATATTCCAAAATAAGATTATTGGCTCTAGGAACCGTGTTTAGAAATATAGAGCCACCCTTGTGAGATTTTCACTGCATAAGCCGATAGACCATTTCATCATAAGAATATTTATATAAGTAAAAATACCTCATATATTCATTCAAAATGTTATGTATTCACAACTGTCATTCTACCTAATTGCATTCATATTTCATGACATTGTTTATTTTGAACATAGATTGGCATTTTGCATCAATTTTCAGGATTGTTGGGGAATCATAAGAATCTTAGTCTCGTGTTAAATTAAAGTAGACAATGGGATTAGAAAGAAGAAAAACTTTACTTTTAAAATTCAAACAACCTGATTTGAAAAGTTTAAGAGACATCAGCAATCAAATGAAAATTATACAACGTGATAGTTTCTTTCTCAAATATGGGAAGATCCTAAATCTCTTGGCAATAAATGTGCAAACAGGGGCCCTCACGGCTTTGGCTCAATATTACGACCCTCTCTTAAGATGTTTCACCTTTCAAGACTTTCAGTTGGCCCCGACATTAGAGGAATTTGAACGAATATTGGGTTACCCCTTAGAGAAAGGAAATCCTTATCGATATATTGGGCAACCACCGAAATTGGATGCATTATCTGAAGTATTGAAAATCAACATAAGAGAGTTGGACAGTACAAAAGAGGAAAAAGGAGTTGTTCATGGCTTTTCAAGGAAATATCTAGAGCAAAAGTGTCATGATTTAGCCGCTAAAAAAGAATGGAGTAGTTTTATAGATGTTTTGGCTTTGATTATCTATGGCATTGTTTTATTCCCAAACCTTGATAATTTTGTAGATTTTGCAGCCATCAATGTCTTCTTAGCTTTTAACAAATATAATCAAAATCCAGTTCCCGCAATTCTTGTTGATGTCTACTACTCTCTACATATGCGGCATGAGAAGAAAGGGGGAACAATTTTGTGTTGTGCTCCAGTGCTGTATACTTGGTTCATATCTCATATGTTCAAAAGAGGGTATCATATTGGAATTAAGAATAATCGTGAATGGGTTCATAGTATAGCTAGCCTTACCGGGGACACAATTTCATGGTATCATAGAGAACAAGGGGTGGAGGAAGTAATATGTCAATGCGGAGATTTCCCAAATGTGCCTCTCATGGGAACCAAAGGATGTATTAATTACAATCCATCGGTAGCTTTGAGACAGCTTGGCTACCCTATGTTGGAAAAACTAGATGATAAGTCATTGGAAGCTTTTATTTTGCACAATACGGGTATGGTAGACCCACCAATGTTGCGAAGGATAAGTCGAGCATGGGAAAAGGTCATTAGAAAAGGAAAAGTACTTGGATGCAGAAGTTGCAGCACGAAAGAACCCTACCGACAATGGCTTAGAAATAGAGTCCAAGAAATCAAGTTGCCTTTCCACAATACACCTTCGAGTGATCAGGAAATATCTAAACCTACTCTTGCTACCAATAAAGAGATAGAAGAACTCAAAGCATTATTGTTGAAATCCGAAGAGGAGAAAAAAGAACTAGAAGCAAAGTTAGAAAAAGTCTCCCAAGAGAATGAGAACTTACGATCAGAAAACACTTGTAAAAGTCAGTTTATTGAAAGAAGTAACAAAAGGTTGAAAGTTGAAAAAGGAAATAAACTTGACATATAAGATTGTTTGAGAGGAGCAAATGAGGAATTAGATGTGCGAAGGCAACAAGAGAATGCAACTATCGAAGAGGCCTATATGTGGAAGCAGTTGTGGACAAAATCAGCAAGCTCTGAGAAGAAGATAAAAAAAGAGTTTGAAGATTTAAAGAAACAACTGAAAGAAATGGTAGCTGAATATGAGAGTCAAGTAAGGTATGAGAGGCAACACAATGAAAAAATTGAAGAATTACTCTCAAAACATCAAGACGCACTAAGAATAGAAATGGAGAATTCTAGTGAGCTGAAGAATTACATTGATTACTAAGAAAAGATCTATAGTGACCTAAAGGACGAAACCATATATTGGGAGGATCGATTTATGATGTTGCTAGGTCAATTAAAGAATCAAGAGATCTATAAAGAGCTGGAAGATAAAGGAAGACATTGGAAAGACTGCTTTTCAAAATTGGCAATGCTTGCTAATCAAGCAGTCTTAAAAATTCCAAAGCATCTAAGAGAGATTGATGCGGTAATGCATTCGGTGAATACTCCAATCAAAGTCTACAAGTTCGTCGAATATTGCAAAAATTTGGTAGAAGAATTGGAGGAGAAGATTGGTTGTCCTATCAAAAGAGAAGATTGAAATCCCACAGTTAATGTAGTTATTTTTTTTTTTTTTAATTTAAATATGATGTACTCTTTCTCTTATCAATGAAGGATTTTCTATTTTGATTTCCAGTCTTCATATTTTCTTCACTAAAATTTTTTTTGCTATTACCTAAGGCGTATGATTCCCCAATATCCAACTATCATAATTCACTAATTGATTTCATTTCCATCACATTCATATTTTAATATTCATACAAAATTTTATTCTATTTATTTATTTATCTTATATAAAAAAAACAGAAAAAATCAATAAAGCTGATTCCCCGACACCCTTATCGAACGCGCGCGAACTCTAAGATCATGGATGAACTGGAGCAAAACTAAGAGGTGATAAGAGCGGATGTCAACCAACTGAAGGAAAAGGTCGATCGAATTCTGGAAGCTATACAGGCTTTGGAAAGGAAGGAGAATACAGATGGGGATCCTCCGATTGTAAATGAAGAACACCAAACTACTCCTTCTCACCCACCGGGTTTTACCCCGACTAACCAACAATTCCGCATAGCAGCTATGCAATTTCCTATATATGGTATCCCGCCTGGTTATACTCCGCCTGTAATCATCAACCCCATAGAAAATAATCAAAACCACTCAGCTGCCAACCCCCAAAACTTAAACCAATCACAAATTCCTCCTCATTTGGGATATGTGCCACCCCAAAACACTATACCCACAGAAAATATTCCATATAGTGTACCTCAAGTTCCCCATTTTGATGCTAACGGGAATTGGCATCAATCTCACATTGGGGATGACACACAATCAAAAGAAAAATTTCATGTCTTAGAGGAACGAATCAAAGCAATTGAGGGGCATAATGTCTACCGTAGGGTACAAACCGGTAGGATTGTCCTGACTCTCATCTGAGGGCAAAGCCCAGATTTCCAAAATAGTTGTAAAGGTCACCAACTGAAATTAACAGTTAACACATAACGTTTAAGTTTTTAAATGCACAAAATACCCTTTCAACTTAGCATGCACCTTAAAAGGGTTTTTCATATGCTAAAAATTCGTATAATACTTGCCAAATAAAAATGAAATCAAAATAGAGTTCTCAATCCATCAAGTAATAAATAACTGGCCAAAACATTGATAAATCAATTGAGCAATCGATTATCTAACTCAAAATAAGAATTTCTATTGAGCCAATCGATTGGGAAATCGATTTCTTGAAAGTTTTTAGTGAAAATTGAACTTTGGACTTAAATCAATCGATTGGGAAATCGATTGAATGAAAAACTGAACCCCTATATTGAAGCCAATCGATTTCCAAATCGATTTTGTCAATTTTGCTGAGCTCCTGTAATGGACTACATGAACAGAATCTTTAGTCCATTCCTAGATAAATTTGTTGTGGTGTTTATTGATGATATATTAATTTATTCAAGGACTGAGGAAGAACATGGAGAACATTTGCGCCAAGTTCATGAAATTTTACACGAGAAGCAATTATATGCCAATCTATCGAAGTGTGAGTTTTGGCTACGAGAAGTGAATTTCTTAGGACATGTGATAACTAAGGAAGGAATCGTTGTAGATCCGACTAAGATTGAGGCGGTTCTTGCTTGGAAACAGCCTCAGAATGTCACTGACATACGAAGTTTCATAGGGCTGGCAGGGTACTGCAGGAGGTTCATTGAAGGTTTTGCAAAGATTATAGCTCCATTGACACAACTTACTAGAAAAGATCAACCGCTCACATGGACGGAGAAGTGAGAGGAAAATTTTCAGTTACTAAAGAAAAAGTTGACAACCTCACCATTATTGGTATTACCGCAATCAGAAGAACCATATGAAGTTTATTGTGATGTGTCTAACCAAGGTTTGGGATGTGTTCCAATGTAACACAAGAAACTTGTAGCTTACGCCTCAAGGCAATTGAAGATTCATGAAAGAAACTATCGTACTCATGACTTGGAACTGGCTGTTGTAGTTTTTGCAAGTGTCAAACGCCTTTGTGTTGGTATAAAGACGGCGAAAGTATGATTGTAGGACCGGAGATGGTACAACAGACTATAGATAAGGTCAAGAAGATAAAAGAGAAAATGAAGATTTCACAAGATCGTCAAAAGAATTATGCGGACAAGCGTCGCAGACTTCTAGAATTCGAACAGGGTGACCATGTATTTCTAAGAGTCACGCCTAAGGCTGGAGTTGGTAGAGCCATGAAATCGAAGAAATTGACTCTGAAATTCATTGGACCATATCAGATTTCTGCACGAATTGGACTTGTTGCTTATCGGATTGCATTGCCTCTGATGTTGTCCAATATACACGATGTTTTTCATGTGTCGCAATTGAGAAAATACCTTGCAGATCTGTCACATGTGATCGAACCAGACACAATTCAACTGAAGGATAACTTGTCATTCGAAGTATTACCTGTAAGAATTGATAACAAGAAGATTAAGCAATTGAGGAATAAGGAAGTTCCGTTGGTCGAGGTGATTTGGAACCCAACTACTAGAGATGCGACTTGGGAATTAGAGAGCAAGATGAGGGAAAACACCCTGATTTGTTTATCAAGCCGTAGTTTCGAGGACAAAACTAATTTTAGGGGAGTAGAATGTAAGACCCTTAATTTTAAATTCTAATTTATGTATTTTGGTGTTGAATTATGAGGCTTTTTAGCCAAATTATTGATATTTTGTGAGTTTAATGCCAAAAATATCTTTTTGGAGACCCCATTAAAATTATTTGTCGATAAATAATTTAGATTAATTATAGTGAATCTTTTGTTGAAAGAAAAATTTTACGAGATGCAGCATTTTTCGGAAAAATACATATGTCAATTGAATTGCGGTGAGAGAAGATATTTTTTTGAAAAAGTGGTTTGAGAAATGATGTGAGGTGATGGGTGAAATGATACTTTTTTAAAAATATCTAGATATTTGTTTAGATATTTATTATTATTATTATTATTATTATTATTATTATTATTATTATTATTATTATTATATATATATATATATATATACTCACGTGAGAAACCAAGAAGGAAACAGAAGCCATCCTTTCTTCTTTCCTTTCTTCTGTTTCAAGGAAAAATGAAAATCAAGTGTTAGTGTTTAAAAAAAAACGCAAAACACAAATCATCATTTTTCTTCTAGATCTAAGTTTCCATTCGAGAAGTGACAGAAGGGAAAGTTGCTCATTGTCACGCTACGATGCTAGTGAGCTAGTTTTCGAAGCGGCGACTCGAGCAAAAATTTTATCGTAATTAATCACGGCGCCGTAATCGGTTGTTAAAACCACAACGGAGGTAAGGGCTCCTTCCAAATTTTTAGTTTGCATTTAGGACATTATTTGTGATTTTGTGGAAATGAAATTTGATGTATTTGATGTGTGAATTTGTAGAAAATGAATTTAATGTGATTATGTGTGACTTAGTGGAATTTAAATTTGAGGTGTGGTTTGAGATGATCCATATTTGATGTGATTTATATGTTCATAATTATTATTATGAATTTTTTAGATGTGATTTATTTGCGGATTTTGTGGAAAATGAATTGATGAAATTTGGCGGGTTATGTGTAAAAATGTGGAGTTTTGAAATTTGGTGAGTTATGTTTGAATTATTTGAGATTTAATTGAGGTACTATATGTGTGTTGTTGAATTGAATCGATTGTTGTTGGTGTGAATTGACGGTAATTAAATTTGATGTGTTTGAGTTACATAATGAATTATTTTCAAATAAATGAGTTTGAACTGAAATTGAAATTTTACAAAAAAAAAATTAGAATTGTTAAAGTTGTGAAAAAGTTAAATATTTAACTAAGTTAAAGAGTTTGAGCAAAAAGATAGATTGAAATTAAAAATGATTAGAGTTTAAAATGTTACTCTTTTAATTACTCTTTGATTGAGTTTAAAAAGAAAAAAAGTTTATAGTATTTTACTAACTCAAATATTTTGGGACTTTAATAGTCGAGTATGTGAATGTAAAATTTGGACAATATTTGTTTTATTTAGTTTTAAGTAAATAATATAGATTATTTGGTTTTAAAAGTTTGGTGTGTGAGAAAGATTTAATTTTGAGAATTTTGTTGTGTTTGGATTAGTTTTATTGTGAACAAATTGTTATAAATATTCATATTTATGTAGTTAGCTCCTTGAGTCTCGAAAAGGAATCAAGATCATTTGCACTGAGTTAGTGGTGGGGAGAACTCTAATATATTAATGTTATTGTGGTGATTTATGGTTGAAAATTTTAGAGATTGAATATGGTGATTAATGTTTGGAAATTTTGGTGATTCGTGTTAGGTGAAATTGATGTGTTCATAATTAATATTATGAATTTTTTAGATGAAATTTATGTGTGACTTGGTTGAAAATGAATTTAATTCAATTTAGGTGTGGATGGAATTTGGAGATGTGATTTATGTGTGGTTGTGGAAATTTAAACTGGTGTGAATAAATATGTTTGAGTATGCTCTGTGTTGTATTTGAAAAATTATTAGTGTTAAATGAGTATTAAAAATGAGGAATCTTTTAATAGCTGCATTTACTTAATGATTGTGGTGATAAGAGTCAAAGTATGCTCATGCATTTCATAGTACATGGTAAACTCGATGGGGCCATGATGATAGTGGTGACCATGATGGGCCACGAGATGATGTCATGTGATATGTTGGTTTATCTTATCCTTGCGGGGATTTTCGCGTCATGTAGGTCTGTGATAGACTACGCATTTTTAGTAAATTGTGTTGACATGTGATAAGTGGCACCTCAGTAAACAGTACTGATATGTGATAGGCGGTACATTTATGATTTACGCTTTTTAGTAAATTGTGTTGAACTGTGATAGGTGGCACCTCGGTAAACATTAATGGTCTGTGAAAGGTGGTACATTTACGATTTACACTTTTTAGTAAATTGTAAGACCCATAGTTTTTAAATCCTAAATCATACAATTTTAGGGTATTTTGTGTGGAATTTCTTAGGCTGTTAGCCCAGTTTTTGGTATTGAGTGAGTTAAATGCCAAAAATATATTTTTGGAAATTGGATTAAATTTATTTGTCGGAATATAATTTATTTAAGTTACGAAGGATTTAACACTGGGCAATTTTGTTAAAAATATCTCGGGTTGCTGAAAATTGTACCGGTCAATTGAGTTGCGACGAGAGTAGATATTTTTAACAAAAAGTGGTTTAGGAAGTGATGGGTGAAATGGTAATTTTAATAAATATCTAATTTTAGATATTTATTAATTATAATTAATATATATATATATATTATATAGAAAGAAAAGGAAAGGAAGGAAAAAGGAAATAAATAGGAAGGAAGGAAAAAGGAAGAAAGGAAAACCAAAAGAAAACTGAAAAGCATTTTCCTCTCTCTCTCTGCCTCGTGCTCATCCGCCATTTCCCTCTTTCTTCTTCGTTGTTTTTGCTTTCTTTTTCTTTCTTTGACTTCAAGAATAGAAACCCAAGGCTTGGTGGGTGATAGGATAAGGATTTCTCAACTTCACTCTTCCTCGTTGATTCGAAAACAAAGAAAAACGGTGTTAGGGATTCAAACACAAACCTTCGCGTTTCATCTAGATCTAAGCCTCCTTTCAAGAAGTGATAGAAGGGAAGGTTGCTCACCTTCGTACTACGGTGCTAGTGGACCAATTTTGGAAGCAACGTTGCGAACGAAGATTTTACCGGACTTACTCACGGTACTGTAATCGCACGTGAAAGCTAACGTGAAGGTAAGGGCTCCTTCCAAACTTTTAGTTTGCATTTAGGGACTTATTTGTAGTTGTGTGGAAAAGAATTTTGTTAGGGTTAAAGTATTGATTTGGGGTAAATGAATTTAACTCATTTGTGTATGTTTTGAGTAAAAGAAATTTGTTGTGTTTGAGTGATGGATTGTGTTGATTTGTGTCATCGTATTCGACGTGTTCATAATTGATGATTATAGAATTTGAGATGTGTTTTGTGTGGAAAATTGATTTGATGTATTTTGGTGTGAATTATGGATTGAATGTGAAAGTATAATTGAGTTGTTTTGTGTGGAATTTGAAAACCATTAAGTTAAATGAGTATTAAGAATAGGGAATCTCTTAATATCTGCGTTTACTTAATGTCGTCATGAAAATGATTTTGTGGAGAAATGAATTGATGTGTTTTGGTGTGAATTATGGATTGAATGTGAAAGTATAATTGAGTTGTTTTGTGTGGAATTTGAAAACCATTAAGTTAAACAAGTATTAAGAATGGGGAATCTCTTAATGTCTTGTTTACTTAATGTGTGTTTGTCTGTGTTGGGATTGTCGAGTCAAGGTGATGCCATGTGATTTGTTGGTTCATCTTGTCTATGTTGGGATTGTCGAGTCAAGATGATGTCATGTGATTTGTTGGTTCATCTTGTCTGTGTTGGGATTGTCGAGTCAAGGTGGTGCCATGTGATTTGTTGGTTCATCTTGTCTGTGTTGGGATTGTCGAGTCAAGGTGATGCCATGTGATTTGTTGGTTCATCTTG
>JBBPBT010000474.1:1595858-1606548 GCA_037974875.1 Cicer bijugum
TTTAATTACTTTCAACTTAATTTTTTTTCATTTTTTTGTAATTTTGTTAATGACATGTAAACAATTTATGCATCAAAATAGTTTTATGTCATTAAATTATATAGTTCATCCTTTAAAATATATCAAATTATCATTTTTTTAATTTAAAAAATTAAAAATTAAAAGAAAAATTAAATATATCGACTTTTAAAATAAAAAATAATAATTTTATAAATTTATGAAAATAAAAATATCAAAATTATAATTAAACTAAATAAAAAAAATAATTACAATTAAATTTTTATGCACAATTATAAAATACTAAATTTAACCTAAAAATAATAATAAACATAAAAATATCAATATTTATTTATTAAACTATGGAATTCCAACAAAGGCCCGGTCATTAAAAGGCATAATATTGAAACGGTCCAATTGCTTCTGAGAATAATAAATAAACAAAAGCTGTAACGGCTACTACGACCGTTGGTTACTTACGTGGATACCCAGCACGCTCCCCAACGTCACATCTTTTCTCACTCTCTCAAACAACATTTTTACTTCCTTTTTTTTCTTTCTCATACCAAAAACAAAAAACTAACATCACCCACATTTCTTAACACTCTCCACAGTTTGGAGTCCACACAGAGCTAGTGCTACATACTGTTACTTCTTCCTCTATTCCACTTCTTCAATTAGGGTTTTCCTTCAATCTCATTCATCATGAACATCTTCAAGAAGAAAACCTCACCCAAAGGTTTGTCCCTTTTTCCTCCTCACGTTTCTATAATTTCTCACATTGTTCTATTTTGCCCTAAATCTTATCATTTGTGTTCTCGATTTGCACTTTTTTATTTAGTAAATTACTTGCTGGGAATAATATGGTTGGAAATTAAGGTGGAATCAAATAAAATGATGCTATGTCATATAAGCTCGATTTCTTGGGATTTCACGATTTGCAATTTTTTATTTAACAAATTGGTTGCTGGCAAATATTCGGTTGGAAAGTAAATTAGAATTAAAATAAATTGTGTCGTAAGCTCGATTTACTTAACTTCGTTTGGGTTAAATTCAGTTCATGTACACTATTTGGGGCGTGGTTGGATATTTCTGGGGGTGTAACCAGAAAAATCTAGTTTTTATTGAGATGAAACTCTTGGTTATTAAAATTCGGTAGTTCATTCACGTTTTTGGTTTTTTTTTTTTTTATCATGACAGAAGCTCTGCGGCAGAGTAAGAAAGAAATGTCTGTTGCAACTAGAGGTAATAACTTGAATTGATGCTTATATAGAAATGTAGTTTTATTATTGAATACTTTACTTGTATAACTTGCGAATGAGCAAACAAAATTGAGTTGTTGCCATTTGATTTTATATGAATTGCTAGAAGGGAGAGAGGGCTTTAGTATTTTTCTAAATAGGAAAGGACTACTGTGGTTGAGCATATGGTATCCTTTTCATAATATGTGTTTCATTCCTTCCTTGAATTGTCTTTTTGCCTTTTTCTTTCCTCAGTTAGCATGAACATGGAAATCCATTGGTTGTGTTACTTGGTTGGCCCTTGTTGAAGTTTTTGATAATGGCCTACATGTCTGGGTTCTTAATCTTTGGTGTATGTTTTGATGGAAAGGGTACTAAAAACATATATTCTCTATTTTAATAATGGTAGTGTGAAAAGAAAAATATGACATTATCATAAAATTAAGTCCTAATACCTTGGTCCTTTTTAAACTATATACCTCTGATTACATAATAAGTGTTTAAAATTCTATTAGCCAATGATTTGCTTGATTGGTTCGATACCCTAGGAAAAAAGAGTACTTGCGCAATTCTCGTTTTTATATTCAAATTAACAATGTTCAATAGACCAATTTTCATTTTCAAGGCTTTATTTTAAAACTTTACCATCAACCTGGATTGGGAATCTTTAATAGTCTGTCTTCTCCATTGCAGTGCAACAATAGACTATGAGTCAGCAAGCCTAACATTTGATATCATTTTTTTTTTATTTTAATAAAGTGGCACTTCTGTAATATTCTTCTCTGTTTTCTTTTGTTCACTATTGTTCTTTCTTTTATCTGGCTGTTCATTACTATAGGAGTTAGCAAGGCTTCACATATTCAATGTCACTGTTGCAGTTTTTATTAATGACCTACATGTTCGGTTTATTAATCTTTTATGATATGTTTTGATGGAGGGTTTTGCAGTAAAAGGAAAGGGAGGGTAAATTTTTTATTTCAAATGAATATTTTTATAATTTAATAATATTTTTTTGGACAAGTTTCTCTATTTTAATAATTTGTAGAATGAAAAGTAAAATATGATATATTAACATAAATTTAAAGTCCTAATACCCTGATGATATCATAACGTTTAAAGTCCTAATAACTTGATCATTTTTAAATTATATATCTCTGATGAGTAAGGAACTCAAGGTTAGTTGGCAAACATTTCTTCAAAGCTGATTTCATAATAAGCGTTTAAAATTCTATGAAAATAACAAGTAGCCAATGAATTTCTTGATGGGTACAATACCCTTGGAAAAAAGAAGAGTACCAGGGCAATGCTCGTTTTTATATTCAATTTACTTTCAATCTATATTTAAGTTTTTAAGTTTTTGTTCTAAAACATTACCATCAACCTGGGTTGGGAATCCCTAGTTCAACAAAAGGCAATAGTAAGGAGCCAACAAAGCTTCACATTTGAAATAATTCTTTGAATTTAATGAAGTGGCACCTGTGTATTATTATTCTTCGCTGTTTTCTTTTGTTCACTCTTGTTCTTTCTTATTTCTGGCTGTACATTACAAGGCATTAGAAGGAGTTAGGAAGGCTTAACCACATTCAATGTCATTATTTTTATTTTCTAAATAAAGAATTATTTCTACAACGTCGTTCTTGTAGGAATTGAAAGAGAGATAGCATCACTTCAGATGGAGGTAAATAGTGCTAACAGAGATCGTCTTAGTGATTTTCCTGTGTTTTATATTTCCTTTTAGAACTTCACTACCTTGTCAACAACTGCAGGAGAAAAAGTTGGTGGCAGAAATTAAAAGAGAAGCAAAAACTGGAAATGAGGTAAATATATTTCTCATCTATTTGTAACTGATCCATTTCCTTAACTTTCATGAGCCATAGAACATATGATTTAGCATTTGTAATTATGCACTGTATAACAATGTGATATTGATAACATTGATAACAATCTTTATTTAGATTTATTTTGGGTGTTTTCTTCTTAATTGGGATTTGGGATTAAAGGTACAGATTATTAATAACTCTTAACACCCAACCCCTCTCAAGTTGATGAATGTATATCTATCATTCCCAACTTGTCCATAAGATATTGCAAGTTGAAACCCATTCACTGAAGAAGATTGAGAACATGTTTGCTTTGGGAAATTAAGGTGCCTTGTTGCAAATAAGCAATTTCAATTTCAAGGAAGTACTTTAGCTTTACAAGATCCTTTGTCAAACTCAACTGTTGACTTTGACTCTGTTCATCCTTTCCACCAGTGTAAATGTTTCTTTTTACAACTAGTTTGGTCTTCAATAAATCTTAAAATTCCTTTTACAAGATCCTTTGTCAAACTCAATTGTTGACTTTGACTGTGTTCATCCTTTCCACCCATGTAAATGTTTCTTTTTACAACTAGTTTGGTCTTCAATAAATCTTAAAAATCATTTTGCAAAAACAACTCTGTACGCTAGGGGGAGATGGTTTGTCTTGTCAAAAATGTATGAGAAATGCTAAGGACGCTTATTTTTTATCACACTCTCAATTATTGGGCCACCTCACCCCATTTTTTTAACCTTCAACTTGGTTACCGGTCCGCCAAGTTTGAGAGAACATGTACATTTACTTAACCAATCTCTTTCCCCTCCAACCCTCTCCCTCTCTCACCTCTCTCGGAGCTTCTTTGGTCATCTCAAAATTCACCAAATACCAACCCATAAAACAAGCAAAAAAAATTATTCATAAATGATCGCAAAATATAGCAGGGAGAGTGGATCTCCAATGTTGTCTTGCTTTGTTTTTACTAGTTTTGTAATTGCTAAGCATTCTTTTTTGGGCCAATTTTTTGTGTTACATTGTGTTTTCAATAATTAAAAAATAAAATAAATAACAATAACATGATTAACTGAAAACCAAGTTAAGGGTTTAAAAATGGGGTGAGGTGGCCCAATAATTGAGAGTGTGTGTGGTAAAAGGGGTGTGTCCCTAGCATTTCTCAGAATTTATATACTATTATAAACAACCAGTTTAAAAATGGCAATATTATGACTTTAATTTTAATTATATTGTTGTCTGCTTTTGGGTGGGGATGAAGGGAGTTTTAATATGTCTAATGTAGTGAAGCACTAATTGAGAGTGTGGTAAAAGGAGTGCCTCTAGCATTTCTCAAAATTTATATACTATTATAAACAGCCAGTTTAAAAATAGCAATATGATGATTTTAATTTTAATTATATTGTTGTCTGCTTTTGGGTGGGGAATGGAGGGAGTTTTAATATGTATAATGTAGGGAAGCACTGTTATAGTATACTAATTTCTATTTAAACTTTAATAGATATCTTTGTGTGCATGTGAGCTGATTTGGAATGCATGATATTCACTATATAACATTGCTGAATAAGGAAGTGTCTGGTTACAGGCTGCTACTAGAATCCTGGCTCGCCAACTTGTTAGGTTACGCCAACAGATAACCAATTTGCAGGGAAGTCGCGCTCAGATCAGGGGTGTAGCAACTCACACACAGGTGTGTTAAAAGTCCTTTTTAATTTTTAAGGAAGCTAACTGGATTTTCATTTTTTATAATTTCCAAATTTCTTGTAGGCATTATATGCAAGCACGTCAATCTCTACAGGGATGAAGGGTGCAACTAAAGCAATGGTGGCAATGAATAAGGTATATTTTCTGGATGGTTTTTGTGCCTTCCATTATTCGAAATTATGGAATAGAACTATTGTAATATGGTAGTTATTGATATATACACAATCAGTTTACGCTGGTTTTAATACATTTAAGTCAAAACGAAGGGAGAACTCTTGGTATGCCATTGCCAAAGAAGCAAACAAAGCAGTAAGTCGTCCTATATGTTCAGCAGGGTCGGTGATGGTCCTGTGCATCCGGCCGAGCTGCACAGGGTCTTACCAATGAAAGGGGTCCCAATTTTTTTTTATATTATAATAAAATGAGGGTAACTTGTTTTTTGAGTTAAAATTATGACATTTCAAGTTTATTTTAGTTTTTAAAAAACATTTCTTCACTACTAGTAGTCCCTATTTTGATTTTATACGGACTTTTTTACGGACTAAAAGTATCAATTTTTTAACAAAATATTTTCAAAATAGGGACTAAAAGTGAATTAAAAAAATTTTAGGGACTAAAAGTTGAGAATATTTTTATATGGACTATAAAATAAAATTTTGAAATTCTATAGAGAATAAAAACTTATTTTACCCTTTTTTAATTATTAAAATTGCATTTTTTTTATTAGAGGCCCAATTTTAAATTATAAGAGGGCCTCCAAATTGTTTAAGACGGCCGTGATGTTAAGAGTAACTTAACTTCCATTGGATATGTTTGACAGACAGAAGACTAGATATTTCTTATTTCCGTCCATGCTTTTTATTTCAATACAAAAAAGTGCTAACAATTGTGCTTTCAACAATGTCCTGCTTGCACTGAATCAAAATTTCATATTATGTTGTTCAGTTGTTGATGCTTTTCTGGCATTGTTAGATTTTTGAAAATTTTTGTGCTTATGACTAGAATGATAAAGTAATCAGTACCTTGTTTATTTTCTCAGCAAATGGCACCGACAAAGCAGGCTAAAGTGATTAAAGAATTCCAAAAGCAATCAGCACAAATGGACATGACGGTAATTTTTAATTCTTGTGTATATTTCTATTATGTTCTCATGCAAGTTTCCTGCTTTAATGGTAGGCAGGAAACCAGTTCAATTTTAAATGCTTTTGGACTCTGTTTGGGAGGGAGGATGTTTGTTGGTTGGCATGACAATTGCCATTAATTGCATGCTACAACGGGGATTTTGTTTGTTGTGCTTCAGTCCAGTGTTTTTACTGTTGGGAGTTTTCGTGAAAATTTTGAAGGTCTCTCTGACATTGTTCAGAAAAAGGGGTTGTATTAGAAAAAGTGTCAATAACAATAAAATATAAAAAATTGAAAAACATTAATGCAGAACTGAGGTTGGAATAACATAAATGCTTTTGAAGATTGAGGGCAATAGAAATATTCAAAGACACTGAAGTATAAGAAGTAAAAACTAAAATAAGCTACCAAAAATTAAGTATGCATGAAGTTTAAGAACTAAAAGAAATAAGAAGTAAAAACTAAAATAAGCTACCAAAAAGTAAGTATGCTTGATGTTTAAGAACTAAAAGCAATAAGAGTCAGAAGATACCTTCGGTGTGTGCTTCAAACGGCAGATTATAAGTAACAAAAAATGAAGTATCCATGAAAAACATCTGCTTCATGTTTCAATAGTTTCTGTGAATTGTGAAGAGGTTTTCTAAGGAAAATTTCCTTATAAAACTTTCTAGTCCATTTTGGGGTCACTACCATGTGACTAGATGGTCACAGGTTCAATTTGTGGAACCAGCCTCTAGCAAAAGCAAGGTAAAGATTGCTAAATAGATCTGTAATAGCGAGATTTTATATCCAAGACAAGAAATAAAATTTCCATGAAAAACATCTGCTTCATGTTTCATCAATTTCATTTTCTCTGAATTGTGAAGAGGGTCGTTGTCTTTGGAACTTGCCGCATGAAAACAGTATAGTTTATTTATGTCTGTTTTTGGATATGTTCACTTCATCTTAAAGGGGAAACTTAGCACACCAATTGGGGTCAGCTACCATGTATGTGCCTGGAAGTCACAGGTTTAATATCTAGAACCAGCCTCTGGCAAAAGCAACTAAAAGCAAGATAAAGGTTGCTTGCTGTACAATACAACCTAAAAGATATGTCTGCGATGGATCCATTCCTTTGTTACACTTACCGCGCAGTTAGCTTGGTATGGTAACTATTGCATGCACATGTCGTGTCTGCCTCATAGGCTCCGGATACTCAAGGCAGTAGGCAGTAGTAGGCACTAAGCAGGCTCCAGCTATAGCATTAGTTTATATTTTTTTCTTTTCTCTCCAAAACTTGTAATGTTATCTTAAATGCAGATTGAGATGCTTTCAGAATCTATCGATGAAACTTTAGACAAAGATGAAGCCGAGGAAGAAACAGAAGAGCTCACTAACCAGGTAAATAAAAATAGTTGACGAACTTCATTATATAACTTACTGGTACATAAATAAAGTTTCCTCTATCATATCTGATTTTCATTTATTCATGACAGGTTCTTGATGAAATTGGAGTGGATATTGCATCCCAGGTTGGTTTTGGACCCAATATTTTAATATTTTAGAGATACATTTGTGTTCTCACCTATCAACTTAAGTTTATTAAATAGTTGATTCTTGACATGACATCAGAGCTTTTATGTGTTCCTTAAAATATAGGAATAGTTGGTTTATGACAGCTCCTTTATTGCACTGATTCTTTCTTTAGCTACTTTTATGAAATAGTGTTTGATACAATAAAAAAAAATCGTGTTTTCGCCTATCAGCTTAAGTTTATGAAATAGTTAGTTCGCGACATGGCATCAAAGCATTTATGCGTTCCTGAAAATTTAGGAATAGTTGGTTTATGAAAGATCCTTTGTCAGTGCACTTGATTCTTTCTTTAATTACTTTTATGAGTATTGGGCCTGATGTTGGTTTTTGTGTTATTGTAGTTATCTTCTGCTCCCAAAGGTCGGATTGCTTCAAGGAATACTGAAAATGTTGCTCCAAGGTACAGTTCAATCTCATTGGGCTGTCTGGACGCATCTACTTCTTTTATCGGTTATTATTCTAACTTCAGTGTTGCTTTGTGCATGCAGAGCCGAATCCCAAGATGTTGAAGAACTTGAAAAGAGATTGGCTTCTCTCCGAAGAATATAAAGATCCGCTACAGCTGTTGATAGATATGTTTTTTAATGTACAAATCCATTATATAATGCTATATAACAACAATAAGATTGTATTAATGGCACCACTTCATGTTATTCCTGATTTTATTTTTAAATGTGTTAATGGCACCACTTCATGTTATTCCTGATTTTATTTTTAAATGTGTTAGATATGTAGTTGTGGGACTCGAATGTGTCACTAGCTTTGGGCTTTTGTTTGGTCAGGAATAATATATACACAGAAAAAAAAATCTAACTAGCATTTGTTTCAAATGGTTTGTCAATAAGCTACTTTGTTTCAAATCCATTATATAATGCTATATAACAACAATAAGATTGTATTAATGGCACCACCTCATGTTATTCCTGATTTTATTTTTGAATGTGTTAGATATGTAGTTGTGGGACTCGAATGTGTCACTAGCTGAAACATTTATAAATTGGGCTTTTGTTTGGTCAGGAATAATATATACACAAAGAAAAAAAAATCTAACTAGCATTTGTTTCAAATGGTTTGTCAATAAGCTACTTTGGTTGGTACGTACTATGGCATATTTTATTTTTGAATGTGTTAGATATGTAGTTGTGGGACTCGAATGTGTCACTAGCTGAAACATTTATAAATTGGGCTTTTGTTTGGTCAGGAATAATATATACACAAAGAAAAAAAATCTAACTAGCATTTGTTTCAAATGGTTTGTCAATAAGCTACTTTGGTTGGTACATACTATGGCATATTCTATTTTCTGGAGAAACAAATACAAATCAACTCCAGCTTCACATGAAAAGTTCTAAATAAAATCTCTAAATTATTTTATACAAAAATATCTTTTAATCTCCAAAGGAATTTTATTCAGTCCAAAAATTACTTTCATCATATAGACAAATCTTTTTGTTTTTTTTTTGAAACATAGACAAATCTTTATTTGATCGAACTTATAACCTTACAAGGTAGACTTTATTTTTATTTTTATTTTTGTAATAACATATTTCTTTTTTATGAATACCAGGTAGACATGCTTATCCCACAAGTTATACCTTTTTAATCAAATTCCTATTTTACTGTATATTAATTTTACTGTATATTAAATTAAACCTTTGATCACAGCTTTGACAAACCAATAAAGGAATAACAAAACTCAAATTTCCAAAAGAAAACAATAACTATAACATCCAACAACAATCTAGGCGTCTTTCATCCAAGTTGACTCTAATGAATTACTTCCCTTCATTAGCTGGAGGTTTATTTGCACAATAACACATTCCACAAGAATGAGATCAGGTGATTGCTCATCCCACCTCCCATTTGAGAAATCTATTATTGGTGTATTAACTTTTACTTTTCATCCTTTTAAAACACATAAAAATACTATTTTATCTCCTACTAGTTGATAATCAAAATTTTCTAAATTACTAACATTTTGATAATTTCAAATTCTTGAATTTTTTAAAAATATTCTAAAAAAATTGTATTTTTGAAGTTCATCCAAATTTTTAATTTTCTTTTTTAATAAAATATATAAAAAAAATTGCATTTTGAAAGTTTCACATCCATCTAAAGTTTCAATTATTTTTACAAGTCCTTAAATTGATTACCAAATTTTTGAATTTTTTAATAAAATATGAAAAAACACATGAAGTTTCACGACGCTTAAAGAGATACTTGTTATCTACAAGTCCTTAAATTGATTGCCAAATTTGAAAAATATCTTTGTAAAATTTAAATCGACGCATTAGAGATGATTAAGATATGTTATGGAATCACATACAAAATAAATTAATAATATATTGAATGGTTAATATATTAATGGGATCATAGTTCTATGTTGTAATTGACGCAATTATATTGTTAAAATCGTTTGATCATAATTGGACGATGTAATTGAATGTCAAAATGAATGTCAAAATGAATGTAAGTGCATACGGTCACACTGCATGTAATTCAAGTACATAGATAGGTTGCAACTTGCAAGTGGCCTAGTGTGCCTCCACATTTTTGTTCCGATCTAGGGTGATACGTGTAAGTCTTTACTGTCTGTATTAGTGTGGGTGGTGTATTAACCCACTTTTCTGAGCTTTAAATTTCTTCTCTTAAATGATTGTGTATTGTCCCAAGGCCACTCTAGTTTTATTTTTCTATCTTTGGGAGTGTGTGTAAGTGGAACTCCTCCACTATTATGACGAACTATGTTTCTTGTGTACCGATTTGGATTGGAACTTTGCCTCGGGTCTTTTCTAATGGATTCAGTTGAAAAAAAAAAAGTTCGCAATTGTTGAAGGTTGACTTTTGTATTCTTCAATTAATTTTATATTCTTTAAATTGTTAAAAATTTAAAATTGTATTTAAAAAATTTCATTTACTAAACGGTAAAAAAAACATTACTTTAAAATTTCACCCCTCAAAATAAATTTCTGATACTTAAAATTTTTTCATTAAAATTCAGTATACAAATATTCACTACCGGAAATTTCATATTTCAAATTTCTGGTAGTACAATAATATTACCGAAAATTTGTGCCATAAAAATTTCTAGTAGTTAAATTCATTTATCAGAAATTAAAATTCTGGTAGTTACATTTTTCTGACAGGAAATTTCAAATTTTTGAAATATCCGGTAGTTATTCTATTAAACTAGAAATATAAAAAATCTAATATGTTATTGAATTTAATTTACCAAAAAAATACAT
>JBBPBT010000474.1:1607287-1690499 GCA_037974875.1 Cicer bijugum
AAATGAAAAAAAAAAAAAAGAATTTATAAACTTAAAACATGGTGGCATCCTAGGAAATTTTAATGAGGAATGAAATTTCGATAAACAATTCCATAAATTTTTAAATTTTCGGTAGCTATCAATCAATACTAAAAAGTTCAAATTTTCGGTATTATTCTCGAAAATTTCAAATTTCTAGTAGTACTCCCGAAAATTTTAAATTTTCAAATTTCCGGTAGTATTCCCAAAAATTTCAAAAATGAAATTTCCAGTATTCATTTATAACTACTAGAAATTTCATTCATTATGAAATTTCCGATAAAAAAAAATTATTATAAATTTTTACAGTTTCATTAAAGATATTTTGGACATTTTAAACGTAAATTTTTTAAATGAGGGGTATAGAGTTAATTGAGGGGTACAAAAGCCAACATTCTCAATTGTTTCTCTAGTATATAGCTTAAATACTACACAGGTGACGGGCCATTCTTTTAAAAACTTTAACCGATTTTTTTTTCTCAACGAGGTTAGATATTTTTAATTGAATTGATAAAACACATCACTACATAATCATCATTTTATCATTTGTATTTTTGTTCTCTTTTAAATAAATTTCACAAAAAAAAAAAGTAGGAAAACTTTCTCCACCTACCTACCATATGATTTCAAATGGGCACATCTAGAAAAAAACACATTGTGTTGTCTGAAACTTTCATACAATTTAAAAGTATACTTACAAAAACATATAGGATTTTTTTGAGGTAAATGAGGTGACAAATATCTCCCAAAAAACATAATCACAGAACCTACTGATTTTGCTATAGATACAAATGAGGCAAAAAAGTGGGCTTCAGAAATCACATAAATTTCAAGCTTTGTGCTCTGTCACTTGTCTGACCTTATATAATACATGATACATATAAATAAATACATGAAATCAGTCTACACCTTGGATGGAGAAGAGACTAGACTTCAATTCAATCATTGCAGGCCTCAAAACAAAACATACACCAACAATATTTTAAAGCACAAGAAACTGTTGAGTATCACCATTTCTTCTCTGTTGTAACGCCCACGACGACATTGCTTACCTGTGGTAGTTCACATTCTTACATTTAAATTTTGTTTCGCTTAAACATCAAAAAGAATCAGTGAAACGCAGTAGGGAATATAGGATATTGTCATAATATAAAATGGAAAATTTTAATTTTGTAAGATATTAGGGACTAAAACTAGTTTTCAATATTCATCACTCAATTTCTTCAAAATAGATTCATTTTAGGGGGTAATCACAAGCTAAAATTACACTATAGACATTATTTGGTGACATCTAGGATGGCATGACATGTCGTTATTAGGGACTAAAACTAGTCATTTCATATTTCGAATAAATAAAAATGAAAGAAAATATATTTAGGGATTAGAATCAAAATTCAGTTATTCAAAAGGGACTAAACATATTTTTTAAAAATATATATCTAAACTAACAAAAAAGAAAAGAGATAGTAAATTAGTAATTACCAATTTCCCACTTGAATCAACAGACATGGGATTTTCTACAACTACAGTTTGGCTTTCAAAGCGGGGCCTTGACTGCAGGGTAATAGATCATATGAAAACTTGTTAAATATGATAACAACAATAAACCAGATGGTATGTATTATGAATAATCACCAACAAAGAAAAATTATTCAAAAGCATATTGATGCAATAAAAGATACCGTTTCTGAGCTGGTTGTTTCATTAGGTCTCCGTGTGGGAACTGGGAGCCTTCCATTGTTCATCTACAGAAGGACAGAGAAGCACGTCACGGAAAGGTAAAAGAAATCATCTCGAAACAAAATGACATAAAATGCAAAAGATCCACATCATATTTTCAAAATTTCCTGTCATGGTGATATCATGTAAAAGGCAGGCTCATAGAAATTTGGATTTGTGTTTGATGACAGTCATATAAATAACAATATATGATGTATGGTTCATATCTTCTCATAGCTTTTAAATGTTTAAAGGACCGTTTGTTATAGATTAAAATATAAGTGATTTTTATATTAAATAATTTAGAAATTTTTAAGTAAAGCAGAAAACATTGTGTTTGTTTAAAATTGAGGCTACAACTTGAAGCTTTTACAAAATCATAGTGATTCATCGTAAAAGTGATTTTGTATTTCTCTTTCGTCTATTAGAAATGATTTTTTTCAAAAGCCAATCAAAATAGTTTTTCTCTTTCAGCATAAAAATCAATTTTTTAAAAGAAATTTTTCAAAAAAGCCTACACATTTAACTAAACATTAAAAATGATTATTTTCTTTTAAAAAATTGATTTTATCTTCAAATAATCTTAAAAAAATGCACTCTTGCATTGAAGTTGTAAAACATAGGTGAATAAAGATATAGAACACATAGAAGATTGCTAATACTTTATATGCTCCTAATACTACAAAAATTGGAAAGTTTCTTGCCACTAAAATGGCCAGTGGAATTATAATTACAGATATATAAAGAATTAATCAGTTTTTAACCCAAAACCCAACCTACTATTTTCTGATTTTCATGAAGTTAGACAGATATAAAATGGAATCAACTAGCTGCAACTTTATTTCCTATTCTTCAATCCAATCAGTCTAAAATCTTAGGCTACAAACTTATCACGAATGGATTCTGAAAGCCTAAATTTACAACAAAATGAACCCCAGGTCAACTAACTTAAAATGTTTGTGAAAATAGAAAGTTAAATCACAGATTACTATAATTCCATCAACGCATACTTACACTGACATTAGTAATATAATGACAAATTGCACATTTGACTGAGGGAGCTCCATAAGGATACATGAGTGTTGTTCGGCAGTTCCCACAATGAATATGGCTCAATTGATTAGAATCTTTTTGATACAGAGACAAAGCCCACCAACAAGTCAGTAAACAATTCATCGTATATGGTTGATAACATTAACTATTACAATAAAACAAGATTTCATCATTAGAGTGACATAAGGTGACGAAAATGGAACTAACTAAATGATACTTCATGAACACCAAACATCCTGAAGCTCTGTGGAAAATAATGGAAGAATTCCCCAATACAAACTGGCATCAAGCATAGAATACTAATCAGGTAATTTAAAACTAATCTGAATTTTGGGGTTATGCTCATATCCAAAAGGATCTAGATTTCCCTTTTGTTTTGTAGTTTACAGGCCATGAATTACTGGAAATGGATGATAGTTGACTAGGTAAAAAATTCAAAGGCTGATTCATTAGACTTTGATATTGATATTCACCGACCATTGCCAAAATTTTATCATGTACAATATCTAAACATTTTCTCACTAACAGAAGGAGAAAGAGAGAAGCATATGCTGAATATTGCATCTCAACTAAACCACAGACTCTATCTCTCTATATATAGTAAATGAAAAGAAATAACATTCCTATTTAATATACTTACATGAATGTTTCAATACCTAACACATTTCATCACACAAGAGTCCATGGGGCATAAAGTGTGGAGCGTGGACAATGCGCAGTTACACCCTACCTTGTCTAGAAATTTAACCAAAATCTAGAACAATGGGGGCAACAAGGACCAAACTATAAACACGTGTCATAAAGGCTTTAGTACCATGCAGTGAACCAACTGTTCCAAATACTTAGATCGGCAGGAAAAACACAAGAATGGTTTTATTGGTGAGTGCTTCGGTGGACCAATACTACATATGGTCCACCGTGAACCAGTATTTAAAAATCACCTGGAACTCTAACAATGATCTGCGACACTCCTCAAAAGTAGAAGTTTTTGACCCTCTTTGTTCTTACGGTTGAGACAATGACTTGATTGACATCGGTTTCACAAATTTAGTTTTAAGAGACACATTTGTTTTCCCTTGTATTTATTGAACGAACATCAATCAAATCACTTACTCAACCTTGAGAATGAGGAAGACCACAAACTTCTATTTCCATGAAATGTCTGTTGTCTTTGGAGTTTTTAACAGTTTTCAAATATCAATCCACGGTGGACCACTTATCAAAGTGGTCCAATTTAGAATTTGTTTGGTTTTATTTATTATAAAAAGAGTCTTGCTAACAAGTTCTGTTAGGAACCCAAGAATTGGATCCTAAGGATTTATAGGAAGAACACTAATATTTTAAAAAATAATATAAGATATAATAGGAGAGAATCTCTTCAAAGAAAATGATACACAAGAGCATATACGCTCCTATAATGGTTTACACCACTCAATTTCTAAAGTTTCTAAAAGACACTTTCATAAGGGATGGAACCTTTATTTATAGGTTCCATGTACACTAGGGGATAAAAGAGGGAAAGGATCACTAACTACCTATTAACAAACATAATAGTCTACTTATAACAACCTCTACCAATTAACTACTTCCTACTTCTACTAACTAATTCTCCTTTATAAGTCCTAGGAACTTAGAAGTTTTGCATTACAAAAAACAAATTTTAAACTTTCAAAAAATTGAAAACACAATTTATAATGCATTTTTAATTCAATAGTTCTATATTTGGTTACTTAACAAGTGCCCCAAGGGCACTTGTTATTATTTTCCTTATAAAAATTATACCATCCTTGAATCCCCATGCCACTTCAGTTCCCAAAAAAATAGCAGGGTTTGCCAAAACCTTCGGTCTAAAAATGGTGGCAGATGTTTAAACTGAGGTATATGTCATGGTGGTCACCCTAAAATTAATATGATAATAGTCTTTGATAAAAAAAAAAGTATATTTAAAAAAGAAATTATAGAGGTGGACACTAATGGAAATAGACCAGCAGTTAATCCAGCCCATAACCAATAGTTGGGGGATTGTTAGTGACTGTTGGCTTTTAGTTATGCATATCAAGGGAATAACTGTACGGAGGGGGAGGACGTGTGTGTGAATTGTGGAGTTGTGAAGGAGAGATCCATCTTGAAAGTATTTGGAATCAAAACATATCAAGGTAAGTTTTATCTTTCAGTAATAGAATTCAATTTCGTTTACTGTTTTGATACTAGTTCTATCATTATATCATTCATACAAAATCAAAAAGATGTGGCCCTGATGTGTAGCAGTAGAAGGTTAACTTCACTCCAAATAATAGCAAATTGTAGAATAACAAACTGAATCTATCAAACCATTATTGAGGAGACTGTGACCCCATATAAGAACATAGGATACAAAAAATTAAGCTAGGAGACTCACTCCTCCTAATCAACACAGTATAGGTGAAAACAGGGGTCTCTACCCTCGTAGTCTCTATAAAAACCCAAAAGTGAAACTTCAAGGTATCCAAGTGGCTTCGGGCTATTGCTAGCCAACTAAGGGCCTAAATAGAGGAGAGGTCAGACAAAACACATCTAGGTGAATGGAACGATATCCGTTGACAACCAGACAGAAACTAGGTGCTCTGAGCAAGGGAATGGCAATCTTGTGAAATGTGGTGGCACACAACAACATGGTGCACTGGAAGAGCTAAGGTTATTAAGGATGATAGTAGGGTTCCTGAAGGAGTTTCCAAGTAATAAATGTTGGGACACCAAAGGAGCATTATGTAGGAGGTTCAAAGTTTAATGTCTGCTACTAACAAATCCCCCTCACCCAAATAAATAATCCACTAACAATTTGCTTATAAAATAACCTGATCGTGGGGTTGGCCAGTGGAGATAATGCTCAGACAGTCGTAAGTATACAGCTCCACCAGAGGTGTATACTGAACACAGTAGATAGCGCAGGGGATCAAAGTTGAAACACAGCCAGTCAACTACAAAAACATTTCATGGTCCATCAGGTATACATGGTTTTAGAGTTGCCTCTTTTTAGGCCCTGGATACCATATCGGGAAAGAGAATATCAGAGAGGCATATGATATGCTAAAATTTATGTTTCTTCTATACCACAAACTTCGGTGATTTACTGCAAAGGAATTATGATCGGAACTATGCTGTCCTAGGAATAATCAGAAATATATGTTTGATGGATATTTATTGCTGATTGTTTTTAGTTGTTAGAGACACAAACCATTTCTGAGTCTTTTAACAAACATCTTAAGCTTTCAGAAGAGTTGCCTGTTGACATGGTATCAAAGATTATTCAACCGTGTTGCTCCCATTTTTCTGAATAAAACTGAATTTCAACACAAGGTGGAGAGTGGACTTTTACGTTGTCCTCATTTCAAACCCAAAGGATTCTTGTACAAAGGGATGTGTAAGGGATATAAAACTATTCATGATCCTTCACTACACAGCCCAATCTTTTAGGAGAGTAGTCGACAAAACTTATTTGAGTATGTTAGGATCTCAAGTAAACCCCATTTATAATAAGGATAAAATAACAAGGGTCTACTTTAGAGATAGGGGTAAGAATGTAACTTCCTAGTTAGTTATATTAGTTGGAGTTAGTTAGTATTTTAATTTCCCTATGAATTATAAATAGGGACACTGGCCTTAGGTTTAGATTAGCCGTTTGATTTTACAAAATTTGTGTAAACTAGGGAGTGCTCTAGTGGAGGGGATTAGAGTCCTCTGTGTTAACCTTTTTCCTTTGATATCAATAAAACTATACACCTTTTCCCTATTCTTCTAATTCTAAGAATTAGGAAGTACAAGATCCTATCAGAGTATCATGTATATATAGTTTGTCACAAAGAAATCAACATATAGCTTATGAAATGTACAGCAAGGAATGGAGAGAAAGCTCCCCTTGGCCCTGCTGAACCCTAAACCAGGATTTTTATTTACCATCAATGAATTAAGTGTATTTATTGAGCAAGCTTAGCAAACTACAAATACATCACTAGAAATGTAAATTTATCAGCACATCAACATGTGAACATATTAAACTAAAAAGCTGTACATATCTGGCAACACGTAATTGTAATTTTATACCTGGTACAAGATTTATAGTGTTACAGCAGGAACATCTCACGCTAGTAGCTCCGCGTGTGTACATTAGCAATGTCCTACAGCCTCCACAATATAGTTGTGACATTTCCATTCCTGCAGGCACACTAGGAAATTAAAGATCCCCAGATGTAACCATTTAGTTCAAGACCAAGAACAAGTGAGCATTAATTCTAGCTAGTTGCACAGTTTCCTTGTACTTTATATGCATCCCTTGTGAATAATTGGCTCAATAGAGCATGATGGGATATACTCAAATATAAATATGAATTAACAACAGTCAATATAGGGCACAACATTGTTGCCAAGCCAAAATCCTGTTTTGTATCAGACAGGGGACGTTAATAAGTAAATCGCAGCATAAAAAAGAATATCCTACCTTTAATGCATGCATACATATATATAAATAGAGAGAGAAAAAGAGAAGAGATCCACTGACTACAAGAGTAACTATTTAGAGTTACTCCAGATCTTGACCCTTGATTTTGGTGTTGATTAATGGTTGTGATTAATTACTACTAATCCCTAATGTGGAATTTTTCAACCCCTTCTCTGGAAACAATCCATGATACTGCACAAGTGAGACGGAAATATCAAAAAACCTGTGTATGCTTTCAATCACAGAATTATCGATCGAATCTCCCGAACCTGGATATGCTTTTCATTTTACCATTTGCTATGCATGGTTTACAATTTATTCAACGTGTTTCTTGCAAGTTAAAATTGGTCTTGAATTTTGACTATCTCTATGAATAAAAAAATCTAGATTCAAGGCATACAGATTTGAAGGTGTCAAATGGTGGTAGGTGTCGATTGATGATTTTGTGAGATTAATTGAAGGGATATAACATGTTCACAGGCATATCAGGTTCTTGGAGATTGTAGTCTCCTTGGTGCCGTCTCACGGGCTGTTTAGGCAGAAGGAGTAGAAAAACCTTATACTATGGATTGGTAGTAAATAATCACAGCCATTAATTAATATTAAAATTAAGAGTCAAGATTTGAAGTAACTCTAAAAAGTTATTCTTCCAGTCAATGGATCCTTCCTCATATATATCTCATATATATGCGCGCGCACACATATGGATGTGGATACAGTTACTCCAAGAATATGTCTTCAATTTAGTTTATAATATACTTTTAGAAATACAAGTAAATAAATATTTACTGTAAAATAACAATATTTAATGACTACAAAGAGTTGTTAAGTAGAGCAACTATGACAAAAGGTACTCTTACTCCTCTAAATAGATCTCCATACATATTTGTGTGTGTGTGTCTATAAATAGCATTTAAAGGATATGCATTGTCAGTATAAACCAATTTTACACTAACACCTAATGAAAATCCACTATTTTGCCACATCACCCCCCCTTTTGTAAGTTTATTTGAAATTGATGCTATAATATGGAAAAACGGAGGTCTCTCATTGAATGTCAGTGTAAAACTAACTTATATTAATATTGTATACCCATTAAACGCGTACCAAAATTATTCTACGCCAAAAAGCATATGTATAACAATGATATGGCTACATACTACACTAGTTATACATAGGGAATGAGGAACTATGATAAAAATTGAATTATTTTATAGAACTTGAGTCCAAATCTGTTCAAGACTCCAACTGTGTACAAAGCTGGAGGCCAAAGTGGCTTCTGTTACTTCGAAAGCTAGAAACTTACTACTTAATCCAAGTGTGCTATCAAATTAACTCAACATACAAAGCATGGAGAAATGAAGTTCCTCAAATCCTGACATCATGATAACAGAAACAACAAAAGGGGACATACCGGGAGGAGTAACAGGGGTAATTGTGTTGCACAAAGCACAGCAAACATTGCTTGCTCCTCTAGGGTAAAGCAAGATGTTCCTACATCCACTACACATAATGTGGCTCCGCATAGCTGCAAAGTTAAACCACCACCATCAACTATATTGAAAGAGAACACAAAAAACAGCACCACCATGATCATCCACGCAGCACATAATAAAATATAACACCATTTTAATTTGTAACACTAGTAATCAAAATATGAAATGAAAATTGTTCGCAAGATTTACAATAACCAAGGTATATCCCAATAATGCCATAATACCTTATCATAAATCATATCTAGCCTAACAATTGAGCTCCACAAAATCTATTTGGTCTCCTACACACACATGTTCAAAGTCCAAACTATGTAAGTCGAGTAAGTTTCATCCATCTTTTCTGACCTAACTATTGAGCTCTACAAAATCTCTAGGTCTCCTACACAGTTCAAACCACCTTAGTCTAGATTCAACCATCTTTTTAGACAGAACTATCAAGCTCTACGAAATCTATAGGTCTCCTACAGATGTAAAAACCAAATAAAGACTAAGACTACGTGGAGATTCAACTATCTTTTCTACAACAACCACCATCATCACATGATGTATGCTCTGAAAAAATTTAATCTTCACAATTCAAACACCATAAATATCCAAATTGAAAATTCTGCAGAAAAAAAAAAGCACAGGACACCAATAATTACAAAAACAACAACAACAACAATTAAAATATATGAAAAATATTAATACAAACGAACGTAATAGCATAGAATTACAAACCCAAGAAATTGAGGAGATTAAAAAATTGAAAGATCTAAGAATAAGAATAACCTGCTATATTGCAATATAATGGATTCGGAAAAACGCACAGCAAGAATGTTGTGCGGAGAAATCGAAAGAAAAGGTAGTGCGTTTAATTGATTGATTTTAAAAGAATCAGAAAATGAAGAACAATAATGAATTAGCGACACAATAAAAGGAAACTTTGCTTCTGAAATGCGATTTCCTTCTAAGAATGTTTAATTTTGCAGTCCAATTCAAGTTTTTTGTTTAACGTTTCCTTTCGCGCACCGATCAGGAAACTTCTTCACCGTCTTCTTCTTCTTTTTTGTTTTTTTTCAACTTTTTTGTAATTTACATCTTGCAATTTTTTTTATTTTGTTATTTAAAATAGTTTTTTTTTAACTTTTGAAAAAAATTAAAATTTCTAGCTCTATTCACTTTTTTTATTTCTAACAAATGTTAATTATGATTACTAATTTTAATTTTAAACAGAATAAATTAAATGTGTGCCAGTAGATAGTTGAAAAAGTATAGGTGCACCGTCCATCCATATAAAACTTTTACCTTCGTAGTCAATTAAATTTTTCAAAAGTTATAAAGAATGAAACACGTGCCAACTTATTTTCTTGCTCTAGGCATATTTTTTAAAGAAACAAATGAATTCATTTAAAACACAAAAGCCATATGTAAATACTTACATTGTTTTACTTTGAAGATTCCAGTGCACATAACAACTAATATAATGCAAGCCTTATTCTTGTAAAGGAATAGCATGTATTTCCATAAACCTCCTTCAAAATACCTTGTTTCAGAATATTCTCTTTCAAACCATCCCCTTCAACCTTCGTCTCTGAAAATCCATTTGAACCTTAAACGAAAAAACCACCATCATCCATGTCCATCATGATCGAAAATGGACCGCAACAAAAGATTCGTCCTTGTGGTGAAATGTCAGACCGTGGGTGCTTCCAAGAGCCTTGAAAAGTGTAGGGTTCCATCCACGCCTACTTCTTTCTTTGAAGCTACCGTCTGAAGGCGATGTAAGATGCCTACTACTTTTGAAGTGTTTTTAATTGCTATCTTTCCCCTTCTTATTTTGTTCATTTTTTATGGTCATTTGGTGAATCATGTATCTAGTTGTTCCTTCAGTAGTAATATGTGCAGATGGTTGATAGCATAACATGTTTGATTAAGATCTGCTATTGTGTTTCCTAATTTCGATCTCAATTTTAGAGTACATATGCTAAGCTTGGATGCTCACAAGGATGGTTTTTTGCGCCTTTAGTCCATCCTGCTTCCAGGTGAGTTCACTATGGTAGAATCGTCTTTGTCGATTTCCGCCTCTTCAAAGAAGGCTTATTGAAGGAGGGTAGTCTTTTTGTTGATAATTAGAATTGGGATTAGAAAAGTGCTTTTGTTTTTATTTTTGTACATCACATGGTTAGTTTGGCTTGCTTAATTGATTTAGTGAAACATATAACTTATTCAACCAAATATATTATGATGTTTATGACAGATGAACAGGTCAAGTTTTTTCCATTAATTATTTGCATGTATTATTAACTCACTTCTCTGCTTTAATTAAAATTATGGCAAATTTTTCTTGTGCAGATGGAAGTGAGACTTAATGAAACATCGAAAATCTCACATCAATATAAAATTGAGATATGCAACGACTTGAAACTATTTTTACAGCTTGTTCGGGAAAAGCTGCTTCAATTTGAATTAGAACTCAAAGATAGATAATGACAAAAGCCATGTATCAGTTTGATTTGATTGGGTACTAGTATTTCTGGTACAACCTGAGAACGATTATGAAGAAGTTGCTGCTGAAGGAGCAGAAGATGAAGATGAAGGGGAGGATTATATTGATGTTGCAATAGGTAGTGCAAGCCGTTTTTCTTACATTTGATTGTTTCAAGCAAAAGAGGGTATATTCTTTGTTACATTACCCTTCACTCGTACTGTTCTTTTATTTCCTGTGCGACATAGTTCCATCATTCAAACTTGTGAAATGGTTGTCATTATTATTATGCATCTAATTTTGTTTTAGGATCTGTTGTTTGCAGCCTCAACTATGGATTGAGAATTGTTCATGTCAAAAGTTCATTACAATATTTTTTTTATTCACATGTTCGGCTTCTACAACATTTAAGTTCAGTATCACAATATTAACCATGAACAATGTCCACCCTAATGTTTTATCAACTTGTCATTCCGAAAACCAATGTGCTTAAAATGTAGCGTTTATTTATCGGTTGGATTATTAGGATAGTCCCCAAACACCCGGGGAATTCAAACATGTCTTGAATCGTTTTGTTGTTTGCATGTTCAAGTTGTGTTGTCTTGAATAATTGTTTGTATAGTTCTTAATAAAAATTGTTGTTTAAGTTAAGAAAGAACTATGTGAAAAGTAATTAAACAAATGCACTTATGTTTTATTGTAAGAAATAATCTTCGGTCATTTAAATTTCTTTTACAAGCCTAAAAGGGATAGCATGAATGAAATTTGCGTTTATTAATTACCTACAACAATTCTTTTATCCAAAAGTATTATAAATTTCTATAAAAAAAAAAAAACGCTATTAAATGTCACCTACGATAGCGTTTTTTTTTAAATGTTGTTAAAAGCATAAAAAGTATTGTTAAAGTCTATTTTTGGTATAATGTTGTTAAAGTCTATTTTTGGTATAATGAATGCAAGTGTTATTTTTTTAAATGAATAACATGTATTTTCCAATTTTTCTAAACATAGGTATCTCCTACTCTTAGAAACATAGGCTTCCTCCATTGTTTTATTCATAGTAATAACTCTTTATAATATGCATATTTTTTACTATTTTTAATTGTATTCATATGTGATAACTCTTCATCATATACATATTTATTATTTTGTAACATAGTGTGAAATAGTGAAACACTACCAAGACATTGGATTTTTTTTTATTAATATTAAATCATTAATCCCCTAGAAGCTACAAAGGTGAGACGTGCCAACTTATTTTCTTGCTTTAGGCATATTTTTTAAAGAAACAAATGAATTCATTTAAAACACAAAAGCCATATGTAATACTTACATAGTTTTATTTTGAAGATTCTAGTGTAGATAGCAACCAATATAAGGCAAGCCTTATTCTTGTAAAGGAATAACATGTATTTTCCACAATTAAAATGTGAAGAAAAGAAAAAAAAGAATAATTTAAATGTTAAGTGTATTTAAAGCAACCATGAAGAATATTTTATAGTAGCTCGAACTTTTAGAATTGAATTTGACATTATTTAAGAAAATTGAGTTTAAATTGCTCTTAACTATACCAAATTTGAAATTATTGTTGCTCGGGGACAAACAAGAGACTTAAGTTTGAGGTTGTGATAACTCTTTATCATATGCATAATTTTCACTCTTTTTAGTTTTTTTTTATTTGTGATCATTAGTTAATTTAGGGAGTTAATTGATATATTTTGTTGATTCTAGTCCTTTGAGTTAATAAAATTTTTATGTTTTTATTTCCTTGATTAAGTAGATGTTTTTGTAGTTTTGTGCTGTTTCTTGTTTTAGTGCAGTGCTGAATTTTGGTGAAAAATCAACATGACCTATGTGGAGTATTTCAACCATATATAGAGTTGTAGATATCCAATTGGAGTCAAACCAAGTGCTAAGGAAAATTAAGCTCCATAGCTACAACTTTCACGAAGACACCAGAATCAAATTTAGACTCAAAAGAGGAGAAAAATGCACTAAACGTCATATAGAAGATGTTTTGCACTTGAAGCGCGAAACCTGCGTCTGGGGCACATTTCCGCACCACTGGATCTGCTAAATTGTGCTTGAAGCGCAAATCCCACGCTTAGGCGCATGACATGCATCAAAGTACATTAAAACGTGTTTTTCTCATTTTTTTAGGGTCCTTTTAGTTTTCTAGAAGTTTGGAGACTTGTGCTCTGGTAGAGAAATTCAAAGACGACTGTTTCTAACACCATTGAAGGAGTTTTATCAATAATCACTCATGAATCTTTTTTGTAATTCTTCTTTAATTTTTATATTTTATATATATGTCTTGAGTAACTAAACTCTAATTGTTAGAGATAAATGAAACAAAATAAAACTCTTATTTGTCTGATTTGATTTCTAGTTATATGAATGAGTTTATTGAATTATTTTTCTCATCTATGTGTTTAATGTTTTTTATTGTTTGATCAACTTTAAAATGTTTTACGATTCGTATTTTGAAATAAAAATGGACTTTACGAATGTTTGAGATGAGAAACTCATGATATTGTAGTCTAAGAATAGATGCAGCTCATGAAACCAACTAATTTATTTGCGGATGCAATAATTTAATTAGAGAAATCTTGTACTGTAAGCTTAATTCTAATCTTAAATCCACTAAGAAATTAGAGATTCCTTTGAAATTAAAAGTTATGTCACTAATATATATATTATGACAAGAATAACAAAGAGAATTGGGTAATAGTTCAATAAGAAATTTAGTAACTAGGATTAAATTAGAAACTAAGGTTGAACTCAAAGTGAAATTCATCTTTAACATTTTTAAAAGTTCAATTCTATTACTTTTGTTGGTTTCAAATATAATTTCAATCAATTCGGAATTTTTTTTTTCAATTTTAGTAATTCAACATAATTTGATAGTAAAATGCAATCTTGAGTTCAACACTCGGTATTACTATTTGAATTATTATTTACAATGATTTAGTGCACATGCTAAAACGCTATCAATGAACCGTCTTTTCAAGTTACTATGGAAACTCAAGCATAAACAACAAAGATTTATGAAAATGTTGGTAGACAAAAGAAAATTGATGATCGACTTCCAATAAGTTCTTCAAGGAATGAAAAATGGTGATACTCTACTTTTCACAATGTTACTGCTACGGTTGGAGCTGGTGTTCTGAGTCTCCTATATGCCATGTGTTATTTGGGTTGGGAGCTTAACAATATTGGTCTTATCATCGATCATCACATTTTACACCATGTGTCAAATGATTAAGATGCATGAAATCGTTCCTAGAAAACGACTCAATAGATATCATGAGCTAGGTTAGCATGCATTGGGTGAAAAGTTGGGTCTTCGTATCGGTGCCACAACAACTTGTTGTTGCAATTGGTTTGAGCCTTGTATACATGGTCACTAGGGGAAAACCATTGCAGAAATTCCTCGGCACATTGTGTACAGATTGCAAAAATATTAAATTGACATTCTTTATTATGATTTATGCATCAGTCCACTTTGTGTTGTCTCACCTTCCCAACTTCAACTCTATTTCGAGTGTATCTTTGATCACAACTTTCATGTCCTTAAGTTACTCTACTATCATTTGGACATCTTCTGTTAAAAACGGAATTCAAGAAAAGGTGAGTTATAGTTATAGAGCTAAGTCCACACCAGAAACTATTTTTGGCTTCTTTGATGCCTTTGAAAATCCAAGAAACAATCCCATCTACAAAAGAGAAGCCATCAATGGGTCATATGATGAAAGGAGTGATTGTTGCATATCTAGTTGTTGATTTGTGCTACTTTCTGGTTGCTCTCATTGGTTATTAGATGTTTGGCAATAGTGTTGATGACAACATCCTCGTCACTTTGGAGAAACCAACATGGCTTATTGCAATGGCAAACATATATTTGTTGTTATTCATGTTATTTGAAGTTATCAAATATTTTCAATTTCACAATGTTCATTGCAATTACTTTCCCCTTTTGGTGGTCTACTAGGATTTTTTTTTTTGGATTTGCTTTTGCTCCAACAACATACTTTGTAAGCTAACATTATCTATTTTTTATCTAATATGATCCTGGTACAATTGCTCGTATGGTTCCTTAATTAAATTTCAGATAATACTTCAATTCTTTATTTATTTATTTTTTCTTGATTTGATCTTTTATTTAATTTAATTACAAAAATTTGAAAATATAAAGAAGGAAAATATGAGTTTATTTGAAGATTTGAGTTATAAATTTGATAAAATTTGCAATATATTGAAGATGATAATTAATTTTGAGTTTTGTTTGAAAATTTTGATAAATTTTTGTAAAAGACCAAATCCGGAAGAAAAAAAAGATAAAGAAATGAAATGTTATCTGAAATTCAGTTAAAGGACCACACGAACAATTATGCCTATGATATAATATAAATACTTCAATAATTTAATTATTCATTTTCTTCCTTAATTTTTGAGCTACCATGTGTCATGTGGGTTTTAATATACAAACCAAAGAGATTCAGCTTATCATGGTGGTGTGGAACTACATCTGCATTGTGTTTAGCATATTTTTGATGGTATTTGTCCCTATTGGAGGTTTGAGATCAATTATACTTAATTGCATGGAATATAAGTTCTACTAGGTGAAGTTTATGGTAGAGAAATTTATAAACATCTCAGTCATTTAAAGATTTTATGGTTGGTAACAATTAATGATTATTCTTGAAAAGTAATATAGTTTAAGTTTGAATTCTAATGGTTATTGAATGTTCTAATTCTCTAAATGGTATTGTGTTGTAAGACTATGGTTGGGATGAACGATTAATTGTGTTATTGATAATACTTTGATGCGCTGAAGTGTACTACTTAATTAGAAGGATAGATTTCATGACTGAATTTATAGTACTATTTTATGCTTGTATGTTTGGATTTTGGAATACATTGGTCTTAAGTAAATTAATTTGATGTTCCTAATGAATTATGGGTTAAAATCTCTATTAAATTTAAGTTGCTTTCAATTGTTTTATTACTTTTATCTTTCCAATTCTTCTCACTTCAATTTAAATATCTTTGACTTATTAGTGTTAAGTTGTTTTTGCGACTTGCATATTAAATCTATGGTATAAAATAGGAGTTTTGAGTATTTCTTATTACTAATTGTACAGTACATTATTGAAAATTTTTAATTGTTCAATTGCTTTGTTAAGTTGAAAAAGATTTGTGTGGTGACAATATTTTAAGCACAAAATTTGCGCACACACATAAAAATTTATAATTTGAATTATTTAAAAATTTCTACATTGTTTAATGTTTTTCTCTTTCTACCATTGTTTCATTTTTGTTGGTGTTATCAAATTTTGCGTTTAACATCTTGTGATCATATAAAAGTTTAAAAAAAAATATATGTAAGTGACTTCGAGACACTAAAGCAAGCATAATATTGTGTTTGGTAGTAGTTAGTACCACAATTTTTTGAAAATAGTCAATAACTACTCAGCTAACATGCATGTACTATACTGATTACTGAATACTAATGTCTTGTGCAACACACTTATATTAGTCTACAATCAAATAGAACTTACGCTACATACATGTTTTCGGTCGGTCACGGGTATCGTTGGGTGCAATTTTGATTTCCAAAACCGATCAAATAAATCCATATAAAACCTATTCCTGAATTTATTTAACTCGAAAAGACTTGTCCACTTTGCCAAAGTTACACCACGGATCTCGGGCGTGTAGACAATTTTTGTCCACCCCTAATTTGTTAGATAATATTATTATATATTAGTAATAAGGGTATTTTAGACATTTCTATTGTTTTGTATATATACTCATTGTAACCCTATTAACTTAAGTTTGGTTCATTCTATATTATGAAACCCTAAAGTGGTTGTCTATCTTTTTCCTCTTTTCATTGTTAACATGGTATCAAAGAGCTTTGGTTGATTTTGGGATCTATTGTAAAGAAGAGAGATACTATTTTGATAGAAAACACAATCATCAAAACAGAAAAAAGAAGAGTAACCCTATTCCCGATTTTGTTAAATCAGTCTCAGAAAAACATCGATTGCGCATTCGTTAACTGTTGGATCGGGCTGAAATTTGGACAGTAGGTTCGCAACATTCAGGCCTTCGTCTTCAACGGTCGGATCGGGAAAACGACGTCTGGAGGTTGTCCCTAATTTATTTTGTCTTAGTGATTGTGTTTGTCGTATTTTTCTGTCATTATTTGCTATGGCTGGTGCTAAGGATGATTCTCTTCAAGCTATTAGTGTTCACCTCAATGGACAAAATTACTCCTATTGGAGTTATGTGATGAAAAAATTTTTGATTGGAAAAGATATGTGGGGTTTTGTGGATGGAACTTCTGTTAAGCCTACCGATAAAAAGGATGAAACTCAATATGCAAAAGATCTGAAAACATGGAATGTTAGTAATTCAAAAATTATTACTTGGATTAATAATTCTGTTGAGTTGTCTATAGGAGTGCAACTAGCAAAATATGATACTGCTAAAGAGATTTGGGATCACTTGAAACGTTTGTATGTTCAGTCTAACTTTGCAAAACGTTATCAGTTGGAAAGTGATATTAGAGCCCTTAAACAGAACAATATGACCATTCAGGAATTCTATTCGGCAATGACTAATCTATGGGATCAATTGGCTCTTATGGAATCACCTGAGTTGAAAGCTGTCAAAGCATACATTGATCAAAGAGATGAGCAACGTCTGGTTTGGTTTCTAATGGCTCTTCGTGATGATTTTGAGGGCCTTCGTGGGGGTATTTTGCATCGTTCCCCCCTTCCTAATGTTGAATCAGTAGTTAGTGAATTGTTGGCAGAAGAAATCAGACTTCAGACTCATTCAGGTGTGTCAGATAAAGGAACTCTCTCAACTCCTCCATCTGTTTTTGTTGCTCCTGTTCAAAAAGGAAAATCTCAAGGGAGGGTTGGGCTTGGTAATGATGAATGTGCATTTTGCAAAGAAAAAGGTCATTGGAAAGCACATTGTCCGAAATTAGGGAGAGCACATAAAAAGAATTTTAGGGGGCCATCGTCTAATGTTGTTGCTTCTACTCCTTCTACCATTGGCTCTAGTTCTGGTTCTGTATACTCATCTGAGACTGCTTCCCAAATATCTGATATTGCAGAACAACTTCAAAAACTTCTTGCCACTCAATCACATGCAATGTCTGCCACCTCTTCTAAAGGTTTGAACTCCTCTCGTATGTCAGGTATATCTCCTTCCATATGGATTCTTGATTCTGGAGCATCTCATCATATGACATACGATGATAAATCTTTTGTGTATATGAAACCTGCCTCGTCTGTGTCAGTTGTGACTGCTGATGGCACTCCTATGCCACTAGCAGGCATTGGTTCTGTCTCCACACCTAACCTTTCTCTTTATGATGTTTATCATATTCCTAATCTTACTTTGAGTCTTGCTTCTGTTAGTCAAATATATGATTTTGGTTATTCGGTTATATTTTCTTCCACTTCTTGTTGTGTGCAGGATCCACATTTCGGGAGGCTGATTGGGACAGGCCATAGACAGGGGGGACTTTATATTTTGGATGACCTGAGACTCCCAGATACTGCAGCCTCAACAACTACTGCTGACTTATTATCTAGTTTTCGCTTAAATTCTCTATCTTCTAGTTTTTATTTATGGCATTCTCGCCTTGGACATGTTTCTGCTTCTAGATTAAAATATTTGGCTTCTACTGGAGCCTTGGGAAAGTTACAAACCTGTGATATCTCAAATTGTTGTTGTTGTAAACTTGCAAAATTTTCAGCTTTACCGTTTAATAAAAGTGTTTCTGTTTCATATGCGCCTTTTGATTTAGTCCACTCTGATGTTTGGGGTCCATCACCGGTTCTCACCAAAGGTGGATCTAGATACTATGTTTCGTTTATTGATGATTACACTCGTTATTGTTGGGTTTATCTTATGAAAAATCGGTCTGAATTTTTTGACATTTATCGTATGTTTCGTGCAATGGTCAAAACTCAACATAACTCTATTATAAAGTGTTTTCGTTGTGATTTAGGTGGTGAATATACCTCTAATAAATTTTCTGAATTACTTGCTTATGATGGCACTCTCCACCAAACATCTTGTACTGATACTCCTCAACAAAATGGAGTTGCTGAAAGAAAACACCGTCATATTATAGAGACTGCTCGTTCCCTTTTGTTGTCCGCTTCAGTTCCTAGTGAGTTTTGGGGAGAAGCAGTCCTTACTGCTGTTCATGCTATTAATAGAATTCCATCCTCTATCATATCAGGTTTGTCTCCTTTTGAAAAATTGTATGCTTCTACCCCTGATTATTATTCTTTGAAAGTTTTTGGTTCTACTTGTTTTGTTCTTCGCCCTCAAGTAGAGCGCGGTAAGTTGTCTTCTCGTTCAGCCATGTGTGTTTTTCTTGGCTATGGGGATGGTCAAAAGGGTTATCGTTGTTATGATCCTCATGTAAGAAAACTTTATGTATCTCGTAATGTTGTTTTTCTTGAGCATATCCCTTTTTACTCTGTTTCCTCTGATTCTCAAATTACTAAGAGTTCTGAACTAACCCATATTGATCCATTTGGTTCTAATGATAACGCTTCTAGCAATTGTAATATTGAGAATTGCAGGACAAATACTTCTACTCCACTTGATGACATCCCTCTTGTCCCCCCGGCTGCCCAACCACCTCCTGCGATTGTTGATCCTCCTCGTTACCCTTCTCGTCAACGTAAGTCTACTCAGTTACCTGATTTTGTCTATTCCACTTACTCAGCTTCATTTGCTTCTTTCTTAACCTCTATTCACAGTTTGTCTGAGCCCTCTTCCTATAAAGAGGCTGTTCTTGATCCTCTTTGGCAGCAGGCTATGGCAGAAGAACTATCTGCATTGCATAAAACCAACATTTGGGAATTAGTACCTCTTCCTCCTGGAAAACGTGCTATTGGGTCTCGTTGGGTATACAAGATCAAAACTAAGTCTGATGGGTCAGTTGAGCGCTACAAAGCACGTCTTGTTGCTAAGGGTTTCTCTCAACAATATGGTATGGATTATGAAGAAACTTTTGCTCCTGTAGCCAAGATGACCACTATTCGTACTCTTATTGCAGTTGCATCTATTCGTCACTGGCATATTTCTCAAATGGATGTCAAAAATGCTTTTTTAAACGGTGAGCTTCATGAAGAAGTCTATATGGTCCCTCCACAAGGAGTTTCTCATAATCAAGGGGAAGTATGTAAGTTAAAAAAGGCTCTATATGGTCTTAAACAGGCTCCTCGAGCTTGGTTTGAGAAATTCTCTACTGTGATTACTTCTCTTGGTTTTCGCTCTAGTGAACATGATTCTGCATTGTTTATAAGGTCCACCACTTATGGTCGCATTATACTTTCTCTATATGTTGATGATATGATTATTACAGGTGATGATGTTAGTGGAATCAATGAGTTGAAATTGCAGTTAGCCAAACAGTTTGAGATGAAGGACTTGGGAACTCTTCGCTATTTCTTGGGGATTGAAGTTGCCTACTCTCCTAGAGGCTACCTTCTTTCTCAATCCAAGTACATTGCCAACATTCTTGACCAGGCTCGTCTTTCTGATACTAGAGCAGCAGATACTCCTCTTGAGTTGAATGTGAAATATGCTCCATCGGATGGTGTTCCTTTACCAGATCCCACTTTGTATCGTACTTTGGTTGGCAGCTTAGTGTATCTCACGATTACCAGACCTGACATTGCTTATGTTGTTCATGTTGTTAGTCAGTTTGTTGTCTCTCCCACTACAGTACATTGGGCAGCAGTTCTTCGGATTCTTCGTTATCTTCGAGGAACTCAATTTCAAAGTCTTCTCTTTCCATCGTCATCCTCATTAGAGTTACGAGCTTATTCTGATGCTGATTGGGCTGGTGACACCACAGATCATAAATCTACCACAGGATTTTGTATCTTTCTTGGAGACTCTCTTATTTCTTGGAAGAGTAAGAAACAGGACATTGTCTCTCGTTCCTCTACAGAAGCTGAGTATCGTGCTATGGCATCTACTACTGCTGAAATAATTTGGTTGCGTTGGCTTTTGTCTGATATGGGTATCTCTCTTTCTGAGCCAACTCCGATGCACTGCGATAACAAGAGTGCTATTCAAATTGCTCACAACTCGGTCTTTCATGAACGCACCAAACACATTGAGATTGACTGTCATCTTACTCGTCATCATCTTTAGCATGGAACCATTACTCTACCGTTTGTCTCTTCTTCTTTACAGATTGCTGATTTGTTCACAAAGATGCATTCCATCAAACGTTTTCGTTTTTTAGTTGACAAACTCTCGATGCTCCATGTTAATGCATCGTGAGTTTGAGGGGAGATGTTAGATAATATTATTATATATTAGTAATAAGGGTATTTTAGACATTTCTATTGTTTTGTATATATACTCATTGTAACCCTATTAACTTAAGTTTGGTTCATTCTATATTATGAAACTCTATTTAACTCGAAAAGACTTGTCCACTTTGCCAAAGTTACACCGCGGATCTCGGGCGTGTAGACAATTTTTGTCCACCCCTAATTCATATTACATTCATGAGAAGTAGACTGTGTAGTGTGTAGCTTCATGTGAGATGAAGAATTTTAGTCCTCGGATAGGAATGTAAATGTAGTTCTTCAATTAAATAAAATTCTCATAGATGGTGGACACTTTAGACCTTAATTATGTTAAGGTGCAAAATTTTCTTACCTATATAGGTTGAATATATTTCTTAAACAACTATTTAATTTAATTTATCTTTTCGAACATGTAAGATTGATATTATTTATTTTAAAATTAAGAAATAAATAAATAAATAAAAACTAAAAATGGAACATACTGGTGACTTCTCATGTTTCTTCACCAACTACAACAACCTGAAAATTTGAGTTGGGTAACCACCGAAGAAATTTACACAAAGAACATACACATGGCTTCTTAGACTAAACAAATTATATGGTTTGATAAATGTCACTTTTCCTATCTATAATAACCCATCAATATTCATAATCATAACCATCACTTTCTCATTAAGTACCTCTTGCAATTAAATTAAGTGCTTAATTACACAATGGCTTCAGCAAATGGTGAAGAGAAAGTTGAACTTGGCTTCAATATTGATGTTATTAATGAGTCAAAGCCAAAGAAGGATTGGATCCTTTTGTCTCTTAGGGTGATTGCATTTTTTGCCACAGCATCTGCAACACTTGTAATGGGACTTAACAAACAAACCAAAAGTTTGATTGTTGGTACAATTGGTAGCACCCCAATAACAGCTACTCTTTCTGCCAAGTTTAGTCAAACTCCAGCTTTTGTGTAAGTTTTCAATTATTTTACTTTTTATTTTTTTATTTTCTTAGAAATGATTCTTTGACATAAATTTAGACAATAATGTTAAATTTTTGTATGATTTTTAATTTTTATATAATTTTTTCTCTCTCGTCATTTTTATATTAGTTCATTTCAAACTAATTAAAAGTATATAATTTTGTAATTTATATAGACTAAAAACATAATATTTTACCATATTTTGTAATGTACATTTTTTATTAACACAATTGTGGGGGTGATACAGGTTCTTTGTGATAGCAAATGGAAATGCTAGTCTCCATAACTTGTTGATGATTTCAATGGATGTATTAGGACCACAATATAATTACAAAGGACTACGACTTGCATTGATTGCAATATTAGACATGGTAATATTTTTTAAAACCAATGTTACATTTACATAAATTCTACAAAGATTTGTAAGAAAATGGATTTATTAATTAATATATTTTTTTGGGTAAAGTTAACTATGGCTTTAGCATCAGCTGGAGATGGTGCAGCAACATTCATGTCCGAATTGGGGAAAAATGGTAATTCACATGCAAGGTGGAATAAAATTTGTGACAAATTTGAAAGCTATTGTAACAGAGGTGGTGGTGCACTCATTGCTTCTTTCATTGGCTTCATTCTTCTCTTGATTATCACAATTATGTCCATTGCAAAGTTGCTCAAGCCAAATCGCATTAACCATCATGCTCCTTGATATGATAAACATATGTTATACAAATGAATATGTTGTTTTTTCTTTGTTGACTTTTCCTATGTTTAAGTGTTTGTGTTTGATATATGTAATTAGTTGTACTTGAAACACAAATAAATTACAGTAGTGGATTGCATACAACTTTTTATGATTATATGCAGCAGCGGATCTTGCACAAAATATTTGGGAGAGCTGAAGAGCGACAAGTATTAATTGAAATATTATAATTGATATTTTTAAAAGTCAGAGTATCACACAATTCATACATAATAGACAAGTTGAAAAAAAATTAGAATTTCAATTTTCACAAGTCACACAATTTTCACAAATTACAGGATTCACACAATTCAATCAAATAAAATATATTTATTTTATAATTTTCATCTTTGTCAAAAAAATTCTTTTTTAAAAAATGCATCAATTGTTTTATGTTTAAATATCGCGTCACTTATAAAAAAATACACATATTAATTAAAACAATTCACAATTAAAAAAATAGTATCACACTATATTATATATCAATGATTAACATAAAAAATTTTGTTAATAGTCGAGTTGCTAATTAGGGTATTAGATTCTTGTTAATAGTTAATAGTCAAGTTACTAATTAGAGTGTTAGAGTTTATTGATTCGAGATTAATTAGTTTATCTTTCTCTATCATATAGTTTATGTATATACATATATTTGTTATATTAATTTTATTATATTTTATTAGTATAAATTCTAAAAGAGAGAAAATACATATAAAAATAGGTATATAAATGGAGAAGAGAGAGACAAAAATTAATCAAAATCATATAATTTAAAGATATTTTAATAATTTATCACCATTTGATATATATATATATAAATTAAAAAATATAGGGGTGCCATGATACTGCCTGCTTCTAAGAAGATCCGCCACTTATTATATGTCCTTAAAGTTTTTAAAAGTTTTATAAGTTGGGGAAATGAATTATGGATCCCCCTCTTCTTCCAATGTACGCATATATTGTTTTGAAATTATGTCATGTTAATAATTATTCTTCACAAATTAAATAAATTGAGAAGCTCTTCTTGTAGAATAATTTACTAAATGTATATATCTAGGAAGGTTGGTCCAACAAATTTATTACATTTTTTCGTCATTTATTTTATTTAATTATATTATTTAGATCTTTTATTTTCTTTTCTTCACATTTTAGTTTATTTTTTAAAATCGAAGACAAGCTTTTTCTTTATTTTTTTTTTTCTATTTAGATCTTTTATTTCTTTAAAAAGATTTGTGCATCTTAAACTAGCTAAAGTGGCAAATTCACATAAGATTTTTATTAATTTGATTTGCTTAAATATTTTTTATACTTAAAAACAAAAATCATCAAGTTAAATTTTAGAATTCTTAATTTTATCCTTCGTCTTTATTTTTCTAAATCTTGGATTTTACCTACTCTGAGAATATGTTATTTGAGTCGGACTGACAAGAAGATTATAGATTCAACTTTCTCCTCTAACAAAAGTGACAACTAATTATTAATATTAATTATTTAAAAAAACTAAACAAGGTAATAAAATCTTATATTCAATCCTTTCTAATCTATTTACTGATATTAATATCTAATGTAAATACATAAAGTTTTAAAAAAGTTTAAAATATATTTGTTTTAAAAAAATAAAAATAAAATACGAAATTTCACCATAAAAAATAATGAACTGGTCGCTTTATGAAATTGGAGGTGTTAGATTGCTTTCTGCATTTTAAAATTTTTGCTCTCAAAATTTAAACAAAGATATTCGAAAAAGAATTTAAAAATATTCGTTGAACCATAAAGACACAAGTTTAATCATCCTAGGGTTGAAACATCAATCTTAAGCACTTACCACCAAATACATTTAAATCATGTAAGAATTCTCAAATGACAAAGTCAAATCAACTATCCCTAAATTATTATCTAATTACAACAAATTAATTAGTGACAAATATTGCTTATTCAAAACCCAAAATAAGATGAGGCCTAATATACCCACCGTCACTCAAATCCCGAAAGTTATAACAAGTGGTTATTCAATATCATCAAACATTGTTAGTTGACTTATCTCCAATCCCTACTTCACTTTCCTAAGGATGTAATATATCCTACTATTACTAAATGACACCTGAAATCAAAATATTTAAATAATAACATCATTAAAATACATTTTAGAAACAAATTTACAACATTAAATAAGAGAGAATTTTTTTTTTTTACAAATTTCATTAAAAAAATCACAATAATAATAAAGTATTACATCCATTTAAAATAATGTTAGATTTTGTTACTGTAACAATAAAATAGAGTAAACTACTCTTTTTGAAAAATACATTGCTAACATCATAGTCAGGCGGATATGATTAAATACAAAACACTAAAGATCATTTTCAGTGTCATTATTAGAGAATAGTTTCTCTTTAAATTTAAACTTCAAGACTCATTATTTTGTAATAATTGCAATTTTACAAAATATGATCAAACCAGTAGGACACATACAATATAAATAGGGCGAGTTTTCAAATTATATTGATAATATAATATAACTACAGAGAAAACTTCACGGTATATCAAAATATTTGGAAATAATATTATATTATAATATCAAAATTGACCTATAGAAATTATTATTACATTAGATACACATTAAAAATTATATGATCCAAATATAATACTTGTCACTAAGGTCACTTCCACACAGAAAAATAACTCATACTAATGCAAAAAAATAAACATGTCATAAAGGCAACTTCCACACACAAGAATCACCTATAACAACTAGAAAAATAAATGATAGCATTTCAGCAAGTATACTTAATCGTTGCAAGTAATAATTAAAAAGGTAGTACTGAGTGTCAAACTCAAGGATTGCATTTTACTATTGAATTATGATTCATTACTAAAATTGAACAAAAAAAATTTCGAATTGATTGAAATAATATTCGAAACTAACAAGAATAAAATAATTGAACTTGTATAATAAGAAAAATATTAGAGATGAGTTTCACTTCGAATCCAATCTTGGTTTCTAATTTGATTATAGTTACTAAATTCCTTTATTAAACTATTACTGAATATTCTTTATTGTTCTTGCCCTAATTTCTTAGTGACAAAACCTTTAATTCTAAATTAACCTTTAATTACTTAGTGGATTTAAGATTAGAATTAAGTTTTACAGTACAAAAATTATCTTATTAAATCATTGTCTCTACAAATAATTTCATTGGTTTCATGATCTGCATCTATCTCTAGACTACAATATAATGAATTTCTCATATCAAGGATTCGTAAAGTCCATTGTCGTTTCAAAATATCAATCGTAAAATAGTTTAAAGTTGATTAAGCAATAAAATTAGTTACTCAATAAAATTAGATACAAAAGATAGAGATTAAAGAAGAATTACAAGACAAATTCATGAATGATTCTTGATAAATCTCCTTTCAATGGTGTTAGAATCAGTTGTCTTTGAGTTTCTCTACTAGGGCACAAGTCTCCAAACTTCTGAATAGCCAAAAACATCTAAAAAGTGAGAAAATGCATTTTCATGCATTTTGCGGCGCGTCATACGAAACATTTGCGCTTTAGGCGCGTCTGGACAAAATCAATGATGTAGAAATGCACCTCAGGCGCGAGAATTTGTGCTTTAGGCGCACAACATCTATTATATGACATTTACTTTATTTTACTCCTCTTTTGAGTCCAATTTTGGTTTTGGTGTCTTCACAAAAGTTGTAGTTATGGATCTTAGCTTTCATTTTCACTTAGTTTGACTCATATTGGACTTCTTCATCTCCAGATATGGCTGAAATACTCCACATAGGTCATGTTGATTTCTCACCAAAATTAAACACTACAATAATACAAAGAAACAACGTAAAACTATGAAAAATTTCTACTTAATGTAGGAAATAAAAAACAAAAATATTTTATTAAATTCAAGAACTAAAATCAACAAAAGAAATATATTAAAAAAAACTCTTTAAATTAACTAATGATTAAAGATAAATAAGACTACAAACAATGAAAAATGTGCATATGATGAAGAGTTATCATAATCCTAAAGTTAGTATGTTGTTTGTCCCTAAACAACAATTAATTTCGAATTGGGTACAATTAAAAATTTTGGGAAAAAAAAGAAGCTTAAACTCAATTCCTCAAAATAAATCAAACTTAATCCTTGACGTTCCAACTACTACAAAACATTCATCAAGCTCCAAGGTTACATCTAAAAAAATAAAATAACACCATTTGTAAACTTAGCTTTCATTCATCAAGTTCAACTCTTCTTCACACAATCTCACTAAAATTTCTCTTAAGTGTTTAGCAAGGGTTATGAACTTATCACTCATATCCTAGAACATGTATCACACTACCATAGGCTTGAAAAATTGTAGTTAGCAATCACAATGCGACAAACACATACAACTTTGGAGGACTTTCGAGTTGTAATGAGGCTTAGGTAAGGGTATGACATTTTTAGGATAGTAGACTTTAGGCTAAATTGCAATTTTGGTCCTTCTATTTTAGCTGAATCCTGAAAGTAGTCCCCCATTTTGTTTCTCCTCAGCTTTGGTCCCAAAACAGAATTTTAGTGTAAAATTTGATGAAATGTTATTTTTTAAAGTCGTACTACACCATTTATGATAATAGATTTCAGGTAAAATTGTTGCAAATGAGATCTTGAGGCATGATGTGACTTATATAAATGCAAAAAAAATGAAATTTCATCAAGTTTTGAACTAAAATTCTGTTTGGAGACCAAAATTGAAGAGAAACAAAATGGAGGGACTACTTTCGCGATTCAGCTAAAATAGGGGGACCCAAATTACATTTAAGCCTAGACTTTACTACTTGGAGTAAAGTACACATTTTCAAATTATTCAACCTTTTTTTTTTCTTCGCATTTCCATTGTAGAGATTCTCAAACATTGACAAAAGAACAAAAAAGATGTTATTTATCAAAGTACACAAACTATTTTTTTATTTTTCTTTTGGTTTTTTTTTTGATTTTTTTTAGAACTACCACCCCACACTTAAAAGGTTGTTATCCCATGATAAACCCCAAACTTAGAACTTTACCAAGACGGAACAAAAAAATTTATACCCAACTTCAAGTAAGGTGATTTAATTAAAATCTAGTTTTTGGCTTGTAATGTGGCTAGTAACCGAAAGAAAAGGGCAATTCTCAAAGGGGCTAACAAAGGATAAAATTTCTTCATGGTAGTTAGAATAGCTCAAATGACCAAATAAAATTGTCTTAGTGTATGCATAAATCACAAGTGATGCAAGTCAAAATTAGTTCATGTTTCGAACGGATAACACATGTTTGAATAATCACACAATAAATAATTAAAGTGTTTAGGCCCAAGAGCTCACAACTGAGATAATAAGATAGAGTATGAACTATCTAAATGATGCTTAATATTTCACAAAAAGATTTACTTTTATTTAAAAAAAATGACAAATGATACTTTTAGAACCAAAATAGTAATCAACAATGCATGCATTAGTGAAACTCGTTGAATTGAGCAATGACATGAGTAAAGAAATACAATTTAAATTTCAAAATGCCGAACATATGGCTTAAGACCAACTTGAAGTTGTTAAAAATTCTTCATCATAGTGCATATTTACACACAATTAATAAAAAAGCAATTTCAAATAACAAAAATAAGATTGCAAAAATAAAAGTTACCTCTATCTATGGGTTGCCTTCCACGAAGCACTTCTTAAAGTCATTAGCTTGACGCCTCAACCATTATCAATGTGACATATATGACAAAAGGAACATATCATCCTTCTTCTCACCAAGCAATACATATTTCAAGTGAGGTCGCAATTGCTTGAGTACAACATGTGGCATATCTTTCTTTTTCTCTACAAGCTTTTCTTCATTCTCTTTTAATTCCTCTCATCTAGTATGGAAGTAGGATGAGTAAGATGGTGATGCTTTTAACATGGTTAAAATATCTTTCACTCTTGGATCTTCACTATCTTTAACAACATGTGACATGCACAACACCCTTTCTAAAGACATAGTAGGTACTTGATGTTCAACTCTTCCATCCATTATCGAATCGACAATCCCAATTCAATTGCACCTTTCTCTTTCTTTTGAATGCTCCATGACTTTTAGAATATTGAATGTAACTGTTTACTCATTTACCTTAAAGGTTAAGGTTTCATCCGCCACATCAATCTTAGCTCTCTCTCTTGTTAAGAATGGTCTCCCCAAGATCAAGGGGATATTATTGTCTTCCTCCATGTCTGTTAGCACAAAATCCACTAGAAAAATGAACTTATCTACCTTGACCAACACATCTTCCCCCACCCGATATATAACGACAAAAATCTTCCAATCTCCTTGACTCAACAACATGAATCTCTTTTTCCTCCTTCTCTAGATCTCGTAGAGTATTTGCAGTTGTTTGTGTAGCAATAGAAGCAACCATGTTATTCATTGCTTCAACCATTTAATCATCCATGTTGACGTTGACTCTTGCAACGTAGTTCCTTCTTGGAGGCATTGTTTCCTACAAAACCAACATCAAGAAGAAATCTTAACACCACTTAGAACAATTCCAAAAATAACTTTCGACTACATCAACACAAGACCTGACAACTCAAATAACTTACCCCGACGCATTATCAGATAACGACTTCGAACCAACAGGTCGACCTACAATCTAACCAAAACTCTGATACCACAATGTAACACCCCAAATTTTAAACAGCATGAGTGTATTTTTTTTTCAAAAACAAATAATAAAAATAACTCGTCATAACACAAACGACAAAACTCCCAAATAATTACATTAAAAATACAAACAAATTGAAATAGTTTTTTTGAGACGATAATCCAAAATATACAAATAATAAATGCATCGGGGCTAAGAGACCTATCAAACATCGCTCATACCCTTGGGGTATTCTCAGGAGACACCTACACAAAACCAGTGCTCTAAGAATGCTATTCTCCCCATGGTCATGTCAAAAAAATGGAACATGGATCCACCGAATAAAAGTCAACTGACAATGTAAGTTATAGATACAATCATCCTAAAATGAAATAAGTACGACCACCAAACCTTTCGTGTTAGCATACTCCTCAAAAAGGTTTTCATATGTCCAAAAATGCATAAACAATGTTGAAAAATGAAGTTTTCGATAAACTGCACTTTCGTATTCGAATACAGTATTGTCGTACCCGAATATAATTGAGAAAAATGGAGATTTTCAGTTTTAAAATGGCTCTGAATCAATTAACACTTCAAACATTCATATTATCAATTATGAACACATAATTCACACCTAAATCACACATCAAACATTCATAACATCAATAATGAACACATAATTACATCGAAACTTAATCAACCCAAATTCACACCTCAAAGCAATGACGGCAAAATAACAAATAACAACCGAATATATGCCAATGCACATGATTCCAGAATTTCCAACAAAACCCTCCTCGAATGGGCGTAAATCATAATTGTACTGCCTATTATAGGGCTTAATACTAATTACTAAGGTGCAATCTCTCACACGCTAACATGATTTACTAGAGCGTAGTCTATCACATGTCTTACACATCAGTTAAATCCTCGTAAGGATCAAATGGATCAACTATCACATGGAACAATCCAGTGGCCCATCGCGGTCACCACTGACATTCTGGCACATCAAACTCTCAATAAGCTATGAAATGCATGAGCATACTCTGACTCTTTTTACAACCATCATTAAGTAAATGCAGCTATTAAAATATTCCTCATTTTTAATACTTAATTAACACTAACGATTTTTCAAAGTTATCACAAAGCATACTCAAAACATTTTTTTTCCTCGATAAAATTCATAACGCATTATTATCAGTCATGAATACATAACCACATCAAATTCAATTTCCACAAATCCACTCCTCAATCACACATAAATCACCTCAACTTAATCTCCACAAATTTATAATATACAATGTTAACTTAAGAGTAAAAGAATATATCTTCTAAGTCAAATATTGTCGTTTATAATTTTATTGTAGTAATTTTTTATGTTCGACATAATCTCAATTAATGTTCCAATTGAAAATCATAGTCAACTTAAGGACAAAAAAAAAATACCAGAATATAGAACATTTCAGCTTATGCAAATTGACAGCATGATGTTTTATATGAAACATTGTAGCATTAAACAAAATAGTAGCATACTTTAGGTTCAATTTTATTCATCAACAACCAAGAAAACAAGCTGCAATATTCTGATTAACAACTAAAAAAATTATGTTGAAGGGCTGAAAAAGAAAAAAGCTAAATGGAATGAACCAACTAAGTAAATTTTAAAAGTAATCTTAATCCAAGTTGTTATAATAATAGTGCATAATTTCAAGCTTTCGGAATTCTCTCTTCAATTTTTCTACCTTTCTTTAATTTTCTCATCAAAAGAATCTCAAACATGGTATCGTGAACTTCACTATAATTTAGTGCCAATGATTCAAAGTGAACAATGTTTTAGGGCATGACATTTTTTTTATAGCAACAAGTCCATTGTAGCTGTTGAAAAACAGTATAGAAAAATAAAATAAAAGCTTCCATCAATCACACTTTTGCAAATTTTCTTGCTGAAAAGAACCAGAATCATATCTTAAAATAATCCCAAACCTAGCTGTTGAAAAACAGTATAGAAAAATAAAATAAAAGCTTCCATCAATCACACTTTTGCAAATTTTCTTGCTGAAAAGAACCAGAATCATATCTTAAAATAATCCCAAACCTAACCTAACATATTAAGCCAATCAATGATCCAAAATATGAACGTATGTAGTAAGCATTAACAAAATTCATAATAGGTATCAAACCGTATTTGCATTCAAAATGTATATATATTCACATTGAAATTTATTATCACACAGTCACACATTAATCATCCATCAATTACACATATAAAGTCCCTATATGCAAACAAAAAAATTGGAAGGAGCCCTATCATTCGTTATCGCTTTCTCAACCGTTTTCGCTACCGCGATCAAATACGATGAAAACTCTAGCTCGCGTCGACAAGAACCGTAGTGTGGAGAGGAGTAGCTTTCCCTCCTAACACTTCTCAAATGGAAGCTTAGATGTAGAAGATAAATGAAGGTTTGTTTGTGGTTTTTCTAACAACACTTGGTTTGTGAAACAGAGCAAGAAAGAATAAGAAACTCGCGAGCCAGGAGAAATGTTTTCCTTTTAGTTTCATCCTCGAAATCAGGGAATCAGGGTGTTGTTCCTTCATCTTGCTCTTCAATTCCCAAATCTCATCTCCAGTAGTTGGGTTCCAAATCACTTTGACCAATGAAACTTCCTTATTCGTTAATCGCTTAATCTTCTTGTAGTCAATTCTTATAGGTAGTACTTCGAATGAAAAATTTTCCTTTAGTTGAGTTGTGCCTGGTTCGATCACATGTGACAGATCTAAAATGTACTTCCTTAATTGCGAAACGTGAAATACGTCGTGAATATTGGATAGTATCGGAGGCAATGCAATTCGATAAGCTACAGGTCCAATTCGTGCAGAAATTTGGTATGGTCCAATAAATTTCGGAGTTAATTTCTTTGATTTTATGGCTTTTCCAACTCCAGTCGTAGGTGTGACTCTTAGAAACACATGGTCACCCTATTTGAATTATAAAGGTATGTGACGCTTGTTCGCATAACTCCTTTGACGATCTTGTGAGACCTTCATTTTCTCTTTTATCTTCTTGACCTTATTTGTAGTCTGTTGCACCATCTTAAGTCCTACAATCATACTTTCACCGTCCTTATACCAGCACAAAGGTGTTTGGCATTTGCGTCCATACAAAGCCTCATATGGTGCCATTCCAATACTTGCGCGAAAACTATTGTTGTAGGTAAAAATGGCAGTACATCATCACAGCTTCCTCGATCATCCAATATACATGCTCTTAATAAATCTTCTAAGGAATGATTCGTCCTCTTAGTCTGCCCGTTTGCTTATAGATGGTATGTTGAACTGAATCTCAGTTTTGTTCCCAAAGCTTCATGCAACGCTCCCCAAAAGTGAGACATGAATTTCGAGTCACGGTGTAATACGGTACTCGATGGTACTCCGTGTAATCTCATAATCTCAGCAATGTAGATCTCTGTTAGCTTATCTACCTTATAGGTGGTCTATGCTGGTAGGAAGTGTGCAAATTTAGTTAATCGATCCACTATCACCCAAATATAATCATTCTTTCTCATTGTTTTTGGCAACCCAATTATAAAGTCCATGGAAATACTATCCAACTTCCATTCAGATATATCTAAAGGTTGTAACATTTCAGCAGGCCGCTGATGTTCCATTTTCGCTTTCTAACTAGTTAAACAAGTTGATACATACTCCGCTATATGCCTCTTCATTCTTGGCCACGAATAATTATGCCTCAAGTCTTGATACATCTTAGTTGCCCCGGGATGGATACTCAATTTACTCTTATGCGCCTATTCTAAAATTGTTTTCCTCATATCTACAACTGTTGGTACACAAATCCTCCCATTACGTCTCAAAATATTATCTGGTCCAATCTTAAACTCAGTTGTCTTTCTTTACACTATTAGTTTCCTCTTCTCTTGGATTAACGCGTCACCTTGAAAATTCATAATATCTTCAAGTAGACCACTCAAAATCTTAATCATTCTGAATTTCAAAATCTCTGGTGCAAACGCTACATCCATGTGTAGATCTCTAAAGGTTTCCCACAACTCTTGTTGTCTAGTCATTACTACTGAAGACACTGACACACTTCTTCTACTCAACGCATCAACTACCACATTTGCCTTCCTAGGGTGGTATTGCAATGTGAAATCAAAATCCTTGAGAGTCTCCATCCATCTTCTCTAACGCATGTTCAATTCATTCTAATCAAACAAATATTTCAACCTCTTATGCTCACTGAATATTGTGAACATGAATCCGTATAAGTAGTGCCTCCAGATCTTTAATGCAAAAACTACAACAGCAAGCTCTAAATCATGAGTAGGATAATTTCTTTCATGAGTCTTCAATTATCTTGAGGCGTAAGCTACAACTTTCTTGTGTTGCATCAGAACACATCCCAAACCTTAGTGAGATGCATCACAATAAATTTCGTATGGTTCTTCTGGTTGTGGTAAGACCAATACTAGTGAGGCTATCAACTTTTTCTTTAGTAACTGGAAATTTTCCTCACACTTCTCTGTCCCCGTGAATGGTTGATCATTTCTAGTGAGTTGTTTCAATGGAGCTACAATCTTAGCAAAACCTTCAATAAACCTCCTGTAGTATCCTGCTAGTCCGATAAAACTTCATATGCTAGTGATAGTCTGAGGCTGTTTCCAAGCGAGGACTGGAGATTCTATTCATATAATCCATAAAAATGAACACCACAACAAACTTATCTAGAAATGGACTGAAGATTCTATTCATATAATCCATAAAAATTGTTGGTGCATTGGTAACTCCAAATGGCATAGTATGATATTCATAATGTTCGTAACGGGTTCTAAAAGCAGTTTTCTGAATATCTCATTCTCTTACTCGAATCTGATGATAACCTGACTTCAAGTCAATCTTCGAAAACACCGCGGCTCCTCTCAATTGATCAATCAAATTATCAATATGTGGTACAGGATAACGATTCTTAATAGTTGTCTTTTTAAGTTGCCTATAATCCACACATAAGTGCGAGCTTCCGTCATCTTTCATAACTAACAATATTGGTGCTCCCCATGGTGACACACTTGGTCTGATAAATCCTTTCTCCAATAAATCTTCAATTTGGCCCTTGATCTCATTTAATTCCAACGGTAACATCCATTACGGAGCAATTGAAATAGGTTCATTTCCTGGGTGTATATCAATGAAGAACTCCACCTCTCTTACTGGTGGTAATCCTGTAATTTCTGTTGGAAATGCGTCTGGGTACTCCTTAGCAAGCACCACGTCCTCTATGCTCATATTTATCTTTGCCTCCACGTTAGCTAATGACAAAAATCATGAGTTCTTTCTTTTAGCGGCACTCCGAGTTTGTTAGCAGCTAGGTACTGAACGACTACTGGCTCGGGGAAAATAACTAATTTGCGAGCACAATCCAATATTACATTATGATACGACATCCAATTCATGTCGAGAATGACCTCGAGTGATTGTAGGGGTAAACAAATCAAATTAATCAAGAAATCTCTATTCTGAATAGTTACTTGACAACGTAAACATGCAGTATTTACAGTCAAAGTCTTAGCAAGTGTGGAAACAACCAAAATCAAAAGGCATAGACGACACAATTAACTTCAAACGATTCACACACTCGAGAGCAATGAAGGAATTGGTTGTGCCCGAATCAAAAAGTGTAGTTAGAGTGTTACATGCAATCTCGCAGTCTCGTTGGATGGATTTCCAGCTTCAGCATCCATGCAATAAACGCGTCCTCTAGAAGAAGGACGAGTAGCCCTAGTTGCATTCACTATTGGTTCCACCTTCGGAGCCTTACAATCCCTTGCAAAACGTCCTCGCTTCTGACAATTGTAGCATGTGAGACCCTTAGTGGTACAAGCATTAACATAATGTCCCTCTTCTCCACAACGGAAACATCAAATCCGTTGTCCCAATTGCCTTCCAAAATTCTGGTTCCCCGAGTGGCTCTGATCTTTGTTGTTGTTCTGTGGTCAGTCATAGGGCTTAACAACTTGTTTTCATTTGTTGGTATGATGGTTCACCCGACTAGGACCCCGAGAACTAAAGTTCCCTCCTCGATTGTCCCTCTTATTCTTCATGTCCTTAATTTCTCTACATTTTTCCATTAAAACTTGGAAATGTTGAATTCCCAATGACAAGATAGAGTCTTGAATTTCATACTTCAATCCAATTTGGAAACGGTGACAAATAAATTGTTCATCGACGTCTTCACGAAAAAATCTAAAATGTCTTGACAATGACTCAAACTTAGCACCATACTCACCCACTATCATATTCCCCTGGTTCAATTTAAGAATATCATCGCCTAACTTAGTCCTAGTACTCATCGGAAAGTATTTGTTTAAAAACTTCCTTTTGAACGACTCCCAATTCACCTCCTCATGAGTTGATCCCATCAAAAGCCTTGTACTTCTCCACCAATATTCAGCATCCCCTAATAGCAGATACATGGCATAGTTGACCTTCACCCCTGCATGACAATTAATTATTTTGAAGATCATTTCCACTTCCTGAATCCAATGGTCGACTTTTTCTGAACTTTTATCACCCCTAAACTTTGGAGGATTGTGCTGACAGAAATCTTCCAATCCCCTTATCGTATGTGCAGCAACACAAGCATCCATATTATTCATTGCTTCAACCGCTTGATCATCCATGTTGACGTTGACTCTTGCAGAATAGTTCCTTCTTGGAGGCATTGTTTCCTACAAAACTATCAAGAAGAAATCTTAACACCACTTAGAAGAATTCCAAAAATAACTTTTGACTACATCAACACATAACAACTACACAAGACCTGTAAACTCAAACAACTTACCCCAACGCATGATCAGATAACAACTCCCCCTACAATCTAACCAAAGCCCTGATACCATAATATTTTTCTTTCTTTTTCCTTTACTTGCTTCTCTCTCTCTCTCTCACACACACACACACACAGATATATATATATATATATATATATATATATATATATATATAACAATTAAAACCAATCCAAAATTATCTAAATACTTTTACACAAATCACTTCATTCACATCTCAATATATTTTGATAAAAATATCTACTCTCGTCGCAACTCAATTGACAGATAAATTTTTTAGCAACAAGTAACATTTTTAAAAATTTGTCTGATTTTAAATTGTTCGTAACATAATTAAATTATTCTTCGATAAATGATTTTAATCGAGTCTCAATATATATATATATATATATATATATATATTAAACATATTACAAACTGTAACAAAATATATTTTTGGTACTTATTTCACAAATAAAATAAAATTGGGCTAAATGCCTAAATAATTTAACACAAAATACCTTAAAATTGCATAAATTAGAGTTTAAAATTAAGGGTCTTAGGTAATTTCCTTCATAAATTTGACATATGTCGACATCTACTCTAGTGCTTTGTAAAAGAACTATTGATTTGTAATTTTTTTTTAAATCAAGAAACATACCAAATTGTTTTTAAGTTTCTTCCTTTTTTAATCTTTGAGGAAACAAAAGTCAAATCTCAGGCTTTGGCAAGGCCTCCTTTTTATGCCCCATAAGTTCTTACTCAACTTTTAGAGTGATGTCCTCCGATTGGATTGGAATTGAAGCACTTCCACCCTTTTTGGCTTTAGGTGGTACTAGTTCAATTACCTTCCAAGCGTCGTTGTCATGACATTGACATTATTTTCCATATTGGAAATTGTGTCTCTAGGTCAACTTTCAAGCACTCTTTTCTGGACGGCTCTTGACTCTTCAAGGAAAGCACTTGTGTTCGTTACTAACTTATCATTAGTAATCTCTCAAGAAGTTTACAAGATGGAGCTTGATTTGCTTGGGCTCCTTGTTGCCCTCGAGGTCCACACTATTGATATTTCCTTGAAAAATTTGGATGATATCTGCAACTCGGATTGTATGTACTAGAGTAAAGGTTTTTCTGCTTCCCGTTGTTAACTACAAAGTTCACCTCTTCTAATTCTTTTGTATCATCATTCAATACATCGCAAGCTCCATTTGTATGTGTTCTCACTCAAAAGTCACATGTATGTTTCAATAATTTGACGGGGGGTACTTGGGGTTGTATATTTAGAGTTGCCATCTCTTTCTTTATCTCATCAGCGATATCATCTTCTATATGTTTTGATAGCATCTTCCTTTGAGCCAACGCAACATCCATAACATTCAATTCATAGATACCACTTTTTGATCCACCACATCTACCATACAACATCATTTGTTCATTTAATGCCATGATCTCAATAATTTTTTGTGTTTCTAAAACAATTTTGTAATTCAAAGGACAACCTGTTGTTGCATCCAACATAATTCAAGTGCTAGGCCTCAAACCATTACAAAAATATTTGCATTTGAGCAGTGTCGTCATAAGCATGATTGGGGCATCTTGCTAGTAAACTCTTGAACCTACTGTAAGTGTCACAAATAGATTCTCATTCTTTCTGTTTGTAACCAAAAATCTCTTGCCTTTTTCTAATGAACATAGCTATGGGGAAGTATTGTTCCAAGAACTTATCTTCAAGGTCATCCCATGTGGTGATGCTACCAGGGAGTAAAGAATTAAGCCACTCCTTAGCATCATTTTTCAATGACATGGAAACAGTCTCAACCTCTTGCCTTATTCAGTGTTACCATCCACCATAACTATTTCACATAGTTGAAAGACGTTTATGAGATGTCTATTGGCATATTCGTTATATTTACCGGAAAAATGAATCTCCTTCAACTCTTTGTACAGAGCAAGATTTATTTCAAACTTGTTGACTGTAACTGGTTGGTTATAGATGACAAATCGAGCACGATTTCTATCTCAATTCCTATACTCACTTAGGGTATGTTCAGCTGGAGATGGATCAACCATCTTTGCAAATATGAAGAAACCCCTAGATCCTCTTATTCCACTACTAACTGTTTTTCCCTTTGTCTCCTTTCTCGAACCACCTTTCAATTTACTTTCGCAGTTTTTTTTGATTTCTGGATCAAACAGAAGTTTAGCTAAGGATTAGCCTCACATACAAGGTTAGACAAATCGTGAGTAATGAAAACTTCTAAACAAAAAATCAAGACAAAAATTTTATTAGAGAGAAAAAAAACTCCAATTAAGTAAATAAATTATAACTCAATAGTGATATGGCAATCCCCAGCAATAGCGTCAAAAACTCGATAGCGTGTCAACAAGTGTACTAAATCATTGCAAGTAATAATTAAAATGGTAGTACCAAGTGTCGAACTCAAACATTGTATTTTACTTTTGAATTATGTTTAACTACTAAAATTGAACAAAACGTTTTTAAATTGATTGAAATCATATTTGAAGCTAACAAGAGTAATAGAATTGAACTTTTATAATAAGAAAAATGTCAAGGATGAGTTTCACTTTGAATCCAACATTGGTTTCTAATTTGATCCTAATTACTAAATTCCTTTATCGAACTATTACCGAATTCTCTTTATTATTCTTACCCTAATGTCTTAGTGACAAAATCTTTGATTCCAAAGTAACCCTTAATTCCTTAGTGAATTTAATAGTAGAATTAAGCTTTATAGTACAAGAATTTTCTTATTAAACTATTGCATCTACAAATAATTCAATTGGTTGCATGACTTGCATCTATCCCTAGACTACAATATCATGAATTTCTCATCTCAAACATTTGTAAAGTCCACTGTCGTTTCAAAATACCAATCGTAAAATAGGTTACAATTGATCAAGCAATAAAAGGCACTAAGCAGAGAGATGAGAAAAATAATTTATTAAACTCATTCATATAACTAAAAATCAAATCTGACAAATAAGGATTTCATCTTGTTTCACTCATCTCTAACAAATAGTGTTTATTTACTTAGTACAAAGATACAAAAATTAGAGATTAAAGTAGAATTACAAGAAACATTCATGAATGATTTTTGATAAAACTTCTTCAATGGAATTAGAATAAAATGTTTCTGAGTTTCTCTACTATGACACAAGTCTCCAAACTTCCCAGTCGCGTCTTTTAAAATAGAAGACTGATTTTGTGATTGATAAAACTAAGGGGACTAAAACTGCAATTAAACTCAAAAAATATAAACTCCTTTTTATATGATCAAACTTTATTCATCTTTCTTTTAGAGTTGATTGCAAGTCATTTCGTGAGTAACAAAATTAATAACATCTTATTTAAAAATTGAAATTAAATTTTTAGTTCTTTATGCTTTTAATCTTATTTAAAAGTCAAAATTACAAAAGTCATTTATTTATGTATTTTGCATATAAATCCTTTACTTTTTAAAACATGCTAAATTAACTATTTTTTTATATTTTTTATTAAAAAAATACATAGATGGCAAACCACATCAACATTTTTAAAAGATAATTTAATTAAACATAAAAAAACCCAACAAGAAGTTAAAGATCTTCATCTTCGATCTAGAATAAATAAATAAAAAACTAAAATAATCAATCTCATTGTCATTAATACTTATTTTCAATCGCCAATTTTCATACAAAATTTTAGGGTTTTTTTTTAATATCCTCTTTTTATTTTTTTTTTTCTATCAAAATACGTTATTTGGAAAACTATTTATCAAAATACTCTATTTTTATACTCTATTTTTATATTGTTCAAAAAATAAGAATTTAAAAAAAAAATTCAATTTAACAATATATATATATATAATTAATATAATTCATAAAAAAAACACAAACACAACTTTTAAATTACATAAATTGACTAGAGTTCCTTATAATATTTAGACAATGTTTTTGAGTATGGCCAGTTAATCGACATAATCCCATTTTTTTTGACACTTTTTCTCTAACGTCCATTTCAGTTCTAACAGAATACTGTTTGGACGACATTTTTTAATTTGGATTGGTCATACTCGAAAACAGTATCGAAATATTATATGGAACTCTAATCAATCTATGTTATTTAAAATTTATGTTTGTATCTTTTTATGAATTATATATATATATATATATATATATATATATATATATATATATATTTGGTAATTTAAAAATTTCTTAAGAAAGTCATATTTGCATACTCAGACTTACTTAAGGAAGTTTGCAAATGTGACTTGTAAGTAAGTATAAGAATAGAGTATTTTGGTATATAATTTTGAAAATAAAGTATTTTGATAATTTAAAACAAAATATTAGAAAAAACAATCCAAAATTTTAAATTCTCTAAATTAAAAACAAAAATTCCCTAAATATTAGAAAAGCGTTACATCCTAATCACCTGTGTTTAACATAATTGGATCTAAGTTCTCTCTACTTATTGTTTCATTTTCTTTACTCATTGTAGAAAGAAATTTTTTGTCGGTTTTTCAATATTTCAATAAAGAGGATAACCAAGTAATGAACAAAATATTTCGTAGCTCAGATTTTCACCAGTATTGGTTTGATTTTAAAAAATTTTAGCGTTGAGGTGAGGTGAAGAAAATGAAACCTAAATATTTGAGGATTTTTTTTTCTCTTTTTAATTTAGAGATTTTAAAGTTTTGGTGACGGAAAGATTGATGATTAGAAATGTTGAAAGTGAGATGGATTGATTTTTTTTTCTTTCTCTAAATTGAAGTTGAAAAGAGAAGATGAAGGCGATAATCATGATGAATATGATAAAAACTATTATTATAATAAATTTACATCATATAAGAATTTAGAATTTATTGGCTTAGAAGTAGCTCTGAATCATTGAGTATATAACTACTTCAAGCACGCACATTGACCCATCAAGCACAACCCAATATGATTGTTTTGGCAAAGTAATTTTTCACATTCAAAATCGTAGAAACACGGTTGACCTAGATATGCTGAAATGTTAAATTAAAAAACTAAATAAGTGTAATTGAAATATGATGAAAGATTTTATATAAATCTATAGATAAACAAGAAAATTATGAGAAAAAAGTCTTACCGCTGACTTTCGCTACAATAAGAAATAGGAAAAGATAAATGATTATAACATACACAAACTTGAAAATTCCAACCATATTTTTTCACATTTGCATGTTTCAAACAAAGAATTGTTTCATCACTTTATAATGTAAAAACTCATGTTGTCCACTTCAATTAAATAGTTTTGGACGCTTATAGAGTTGTAAGAAACACTTCCACGTATTAAAAACATGATTAAATATCTCTTTAGAACGTCAAGGATTTGTGTTTGTCTGTTCAGCTCATTAGATTGATCATTTAACCTTATTCTCACATAAAAATATTTTTGGCCCATTACATTCATTATTTGTTTCCCCAGTCTTTTTATTATTATTATTATTATTATTATTATTATTATTATTATTTAGGTAAGAATAATGCATCAATATAATTATGAGTTTTATCGTATATTATATCTCTCTAGTTAAAATTTATATAATAGATATGAGGTGAGTTGGTTTTCAAAACCAGTTTGGTTTAAATAAAAATATCTATTATATATTGATGTTTTGACTATAACAACAAAAGATACCAAATTGAAGCTAGATACCAAATTGTACGGAAAGTACAAGATAACATGCAAATCTATACAGTAAAGTGTATAAGTTTGAACAACTACACATACGGATTCAACAATTCTCACCTCATCTTAAACGACTCTTTTCTCAGCATATATATCTTTAGGAGTATTTAAAGGACATCATTTGAATTGAAGAAAGTAACAATGATCATCCAAATCAAGTCCATGAAGATTGAAAATCAATGACAATTGTCACTGTGAGATTGTTTAGTTGAATATCCATGGACAGAGAGAAAAGAGAGAAAATGGCATGTTAAACAAAATAATATATGGAAAAGTCTTGAAAGTTGTGAGGAAAGTTATTAGAACTTGTTATACATCAACAAAATAGGATTAAAATAAAATTTAAACCGAATTACTTTTTCCTTGGATTAATATAGGATTTTGTATTGTAATATTCTCTCATTTGAGAGTTAGATTCACTTTGTGTTCACATGTTACACAAACTCAAACTCTTGTAATCTTACTCGATAGTGGAAACAACCTTTTCAAAAGTGAAAATCTAGAGATGCACTATGCAAACTCAACTTAAGAGGCTAGTGAAGCCAAGATTTTTGAGGAAATTTAGAGACTGTATTTCTAATAGGTCCAAAGAGGCATTGAATAATACTTAGCCTGTTGATGCAAAGAAAAAAAAAACTCTAACTCAAGAGGCAAATGAAGCTAGAAATCAATGGTTACATAGCTACATCAACTCATGTGTAAGTAATCATCCATTTTAAGATCATGTCACCATGGTTATTATTTTTTAACATTTTCCTTTGTTATATTGGGGACTCCTCCATACGAATTTGCAAATTTTGTACGTAATTTGGAACTTCAATCCTTAGATCTTTAAGGACCTATGCGAACAATCATGAAATGTAGTTTCCATTGTCATTTCACATTAACCAAAGTTAGTGATCGAAAAAAAAAATGTATCCACGGATATTGGGCACAAGTGATATAGAGACAAGCATACCTATAATAACCTAACCTTTATTGTTATTGACATTATTAATCACAATCTTCTTGTTCCCTTCCACCTAGTGGAAATAACGAGATTTTGCTTTCCATGGGAATCGAACTCAATACCTAGGGGATATGTACCACCATCCATTCATTCCCACTACCAATTGAGCAAATGCAACTCAATTGGTAGTGGAAATGAATATATGGACGACTTATCCCCTAGATACTAGATTTGATTTCCACGCAAGATAGAAACTCGCTATTACTTAGGTAAGTGTTGGGTTGTTACAAAAAGTTCAATTGATAGTGGAAATAAATGGACGGTGAAATTAATAGTGTCGATAATAGTATGGGATGGGATATTGTTTAATAGTTTTTGTTTATGTACTAATGTATTAATAGTTTTTATCATAAAATTTTGTTATATGTTTTATTTATTTGTTAATCTATTAATGTTTTAGGTGTTAACATTTTTGTTTTGAATAAGTAGGGAAAAAATTAAACTGATACCGACTTTGATATGGATAGGATACAAATATCATTTTTATCCAACAAATAGGGTAACACAATAGTACTATTTGTACTCGTGAATATGCATTTTGGAGACGGATTGAAATTTGTATTCCAAGACATTCGTGATCTTTGGGTGAATTCAAAAAGATTGAAGACTGAATATTTGCAAGTCTTTTGATTGTGTTATCTTTTCTTTTTAATTTCTATTATATCAATCTTTAGTTCCATCTAATGTTTAATGTTTGTTGTATTCGAGCTTAAAACTTAAATATAAATGCTTGTTTCTTATTAGTTATTAAATATTTTCACTGACTATTTTATTTTATTTTTCTTGGAAAATAGTTAATCACTCAAACATCAACATTAATTTAATCATTAACATTAAAATCAATACACATGGGTATCTAACTAGTATTATATTAAAAACATATATAAGATAAAATGGAACCCAACATAAAAAAAGGAAGGGACGTATGCATTTCTCCGAATTTAGATTTGACGTAGTAATTACGTGACACATTACCGTATTATAGTCGTCTGATCTGAGTCGATGGTCGAAATCGATTTATAATGTAAAATAAATTGTTTGATCCTATATCAACGATCCAAATTCATTATTGTATGCTGCAATTATCGCAACATGTCGTAGTCTCAATTCTCACCCTTTCTCCTGGCCAAAAACTATTTCAATGATTGGGCTTTTATCATATGTTACTTTTTATTAATTATATGCTTTCTTTCACATTCTCCTTACCTCTCCGATTATAGTGCTTCCCGGGTATATCCAAGAGTGCGAGTTTTTTTTCTTCAAGAAATCTATGGGTGGTAGATATATTGATTAAAAAGGATGTATTGAGCATTAACGAATTATATGTGTCGAATTCTTTTTACCAAACGCTTTGAGATGGAAGATGTAAACAATTACATGATTTTTAATTTGAATGTATCAATCACCTTCTTTCAAAGGAATTTAGTGATCTTTACGGAGAAACGGTAAAAAGGTATCACCCTAGGGACTACTACTAATTAATCGTGTACATTGGGAGTTATTTCTGCAATGAACATATTCATTTTCATTATTTCCGATTCTAATTATAAGTTTTTTTTTAAGATTCTTTTCATCTTTTTTATAAGTTTTTTTTTAAGGTGTATTTATTATTTAAGAGAAAAGTGATCATATACTATCAACAAGAAAGAAAAAATGGGTTTGGCTCATTGGCTCATCTAGTCTATCTTTTGTGGCGAGGCAAGTTGAGATTTTGAATCTACCATTATTAGTTGGCTCGCCCCATCTTATCTACTAAAAAAATGGGACGACCAAGGTGGTGTGTGGTAGTGGTGTGGTGGTGGAGGTTTGGTCCATTTGGCTAAAAATGTTTAATACTTTAGTTTGAACCAAAAAATCTACTTTTATTAGGACAAATTAATTTCCACGTTAGGAGACTAACATGTCTATCTAAACAGAAACTCATTTCTTCCAGTTCATCATCTTCCATTCTCATTTCTTATCTTGATATTGGATGATGTCTTTGACAACAACAACAATTCGAGTTTGCAATGATATGCATTCATAATAAAGACCTTATATGAGAGTCAAATATATAAAGAAGATTTTTTGATTGCTTTGTATATGTTGTTTGTACTTCTAACATATATCTTATTGTTTTAACATATACGTTGTTGTTTGTATCATATTTTGGGCTATAAACTCTCTATGGATGAGTTTGGTATGTGTTAAGTTTGAAAACTCAAGTTATAACATTTCATTTAGAAAGGTTCTTTTAAAAGCCTCTCATAAACATGCATCATAAATACCTTGAGAGAGAAATTACACCTTAGATTAAGTTGTTGGTGTAATCCCTTCCCTTCGAGAAACATGTTTTATATTTCAACTTAATACTTGTATCATGCTATTTATTTGAATATGAGACGATTTCAATTATTATATTTAATTCAATGTAATAACACTACAAGAAAGCACTCATTTTGTAACCAACTTAAAGAATATTTTGTGACTGAAAAAAACCTCACAACTTCAAGAAGGTGTTGTATTAAAATACAAGGTTAAAATATTCAAAAAAAAATTGTATGTTACAAAGGTGTATTCGACTACACTCTTGTTGTAGTCGAATACAATAGTGAAACAATGCAATTTTTCAGTTCAGATTCAACTTGGATAATTGCATATGTTCATCAAATCTCTAGAAACAATTGCCACTGATTTGAAGTGATTTATAAGGAGTATAAATACTTCTTAGTTTCAGATTTAATAAATCGATCGTCACGTCAATCTTAGAACAACTTTGAACAAACTTTCTGAAATATTTTGATTTATTCAAAGTCTTACTTTCATATTTCAAGTACAAATTTTATATTGTTATATCATTGAGAAAAGTTCTCTATTGTACTTGAAATTATATTAAATTGTTATCATTATACTCAATTGTTATACACTCTTGATTATAGTCAAATTCATTGTTATAAAACCATTCAAGTTATTGTGTAAATTTAGGAAAATAGTGTTCTTTCTTCAAGTGTTGTAAACTAAGATAATGGTGTGCTATCTTAGGGTGATTGTTAGAAGTTTGTAATAGAAGTCTTAGAGTTAGACTTCTACTTAGTTTAACAAATTGTGGAAAATCTCTTGTGGTGTGCAAGAGGAATGGATGTACCCTTGGTTGTAAGGGGGACAAAGATTAATTGTTGTGTTCTTTATTTTTCTACAATTTATATTTTTCCGTACACTAATTCTAAATAGAAAAATAATCTACTAAGTCTCTAATAAATCAGAAAATTTATAAAAAAACTAAATCACCCCATCCTCTTAGGTGTGTCTCTATACAAACAAGATAAGGTATCCTTAAGGCTGATCTTATCCTTAAACTACACTAAACCATCACAAGATAAGGTATTACCCTAAGGCTGCTCTGCCTTTTCCAGTTGTGCCATAACCCTTTCATTTTTTTTCCTCTTCAAAATTATTTGTTCCAATTGTATTTTTCCATTTCAGTTGTGCGTCTACTATTCTAGTGCAACCCACCAAGAGATGATATTTGGGATGTCGTAGAAAAAGATATTTATGCCCCAAAAACAGTCATCAACAACAAAAAAGAAACAAAGATAAAATCCTCATAAACAAATGATGACAAAAGGAAAATGTCGAATGACAAAAAGGCCTAAAACATGTTACAATCAACATATGTAATGGAAGAATTCTTTCGCATGTCTCATTGCAAAACTGCCAAAGAAATTTGGGATACTCTTGAAGTAACTCATGAAGGAACTATTGAGGTAAAATGTTCTAAAATCAATACATTATCTCAAGAATATGAAATGTTTCGAATGAAGCCCGAAGAATTTATTCTAGACTTGCAGAAAAGATTTTCTCATCTGACCCACCACTTGACGACGCTTGGCAAAATCTTCACTAATGATGAATGTAATCTTTAAGTTCTAAGATCATTAACCAAGGCTTGACAACCTAAAGTAATGACAATTTATGAAAAGAAAGCCTATCAAAGATGATTCTTTATGCACTTTTCAGAAAACATCAAGAACATGAAATTGAACTTGGAAGGCTAGAAAAGAATGGAATTCAAGAAAAGAAGCCAAAGAACATTGTCTTAAAAACAGAGTCAAAAGAGCAAATAGATGATGAAAATTCATATGGAGATTAAAACACCACATTCCTAGTAAAGAAATTTGGTAAGTTCCTCCAAAATGATAAAACATTTAAGAAACATAAAACATTCAGGAAGAAGGATGTCTCCACTACAAATCAAAATTTTACTTATTTTTAGTGTGGAAAGCAAGGACACATAAAAGCGAAGTGTCCAACTATTATCAATAAAAAATACTCTCAAGAAGAAAGAATTCAAAAAGGCTTATATACCAAGGGACAAATGTGCAAATATTACTTTGATGGCATAACACTAATCCAACGAAGAAGAAGAGGTTAGTAACAAAGATTCTTCTCATAATAATAGTGAATTAATTATTGATGTAATGATGTTTAAATTGCAATAAAATAATTACTTATGAAATGCAAAATTTTGTACATAATAGTGTCAACTCAAAATTAACAAATTTCATTTCTTAAAGAAAAAACTGACACTATGAAAAAAAAATTCTGAAAAATTAAAACAAAATTTTACATGTAATAAGTGTGATTCTCTTTTCTTTAAAATTGTCCAACTAAATAGAGTCATTGAAAGATATGAAAAAGGACAAGTTGGATTGGAAAATGTTCTTAATATGCAAAGATATTCCAATGACAAAAGTGGTCTTGGTTACTCAAAATTTGATAAACCAAGTATTAATAAAACTATCTTTGTTAAGGCAAGTGATCAATCCAACAAAGAGAAAGTTATAAGTATGCAAAAAGATCATAATTACTATAAGGAGAATTTTGTTCAAAAGAAATCTCATATACCTACCTATAGAAGTAAATCTACTCCTACATGTTTGTATCATGATCTAAATGGCCATACATCTAATGCTTGTCATTTTAGGAATTTTGGTGTTTCAAATGGGCCTTATGTGTGGGTCAAGAAAGGTACTAATCCTCAATGACCGAAAGCACTTTGGGTACCAAACAAATCATGATCTTATTTTGTAGGAATGCATACAAAGTACTTCTAATATGTGGTACATGGATAATGGATGTTCAAAACACATAACCAGTGACAAAACAAAATTTTCAGCACTTACTTTTGAATCAAAAGGCTATGTGATCTATGGAGATAAAAACAAGGATATAATTTTGGGCATTGGAAAGGTTGATGCAGCCCCATCTCCTTCAATTGAAGATGTTCTATATGTTAAAGGATTAAAACAAAATTTTATTAGCATTAGCCAGCTTTGTGACAAGTGTTACAAAATAGTTTTCAACAAAGATGAACACATTATCTGAAATGAGGTATCAAATGAAATCCAATTTGTTGGTAAGCATTTTAAAAATATTTTTGTAATTAATCTTTATGATTTATCCTTGAGAATGAAATGTATCATGGTAAGTGACAACAATGATCCATGACTATGGCATAAAAGATTTGCGCATATCCATATGGATCATTTAAACAAGTCAGTTAAACATAAATTTGTTGTAGGCTTACCAAAGATGAAATTAATTAAGGAAAAATTATGTGATGTTTGTCAAAAGGGTAAGCAAACTAAGGTTTCCTTTAAACCCAAGTGTTAAGACAAAATCTCAATTTAAATATATTGATGATAATTAAACAAAAGATTAACTAAAGATTATTAATTATGATTCTAAATGTTTTGGTATTTAACGTGTGCATTTGAGTGTGTTAAAACAAGATAAGTATCAAACATCACAAATCAAATCTCATTAAAATAAAATATAAACACTTCTAGAAAACGAAGATTGATCTTAAAGTAGTTCTGGAATATGAAGATCGATCTTGAATTATTGCTATGAAACGAAGAACGATCTTCGTTTATGGTAGAAACAAGAATAATCAATTTTCTTGTGAAAGATTGGATCCTGGAAACATTATTCATCTCATATCTTCATATAGAATAAGAAAGGATCAATCTAAGTCATATTTGTTCCAGAATTCGAATAATCAAAAACATGCTTCATTAAAAGTATAAAACAAGATCATTTTTCAAATGAGGCAAGTGTAAGTACAAAACTACAAGCTGTAAAGAACACTACTGATTGTACTTTTCTAGACCTGCACACATGACTGAAAAGCAAGCACTCAACTAAGACAACTGACATAACCACAAAGCAAAAGTCAGCTCATCATCAACCAATTCGAAGAACGATCTTGGATGTCAAGAACGTTCTTGGATTCAGTTTTGATCACTCTTGCTTTTTGGCAGGCTTTATCCAACCACTATTTCATGACAGTTGGCCCTATTTCAACGGACATATGAGCTGTCCCAAGCTCTCTTGAAGTCTATAAATGCAGCTTGAAGTTGAAGAACAATACACAACTCAAAGTGTAAAGAAAAGCATCAATTATTTCAATCATACTCAAGTGTCTCAATATTATTCTTAAAGCTTGTTGTTTTTAATCTTTGTGTTATGTTAGAATTAGTAACAACTGAGTTCTATTTACATAATCTATTTCTCAAACAACAGTTGAGTAAATATCCAGATTCTAAATATTCTCAAATCCACCACTTTGTAACTCAAGGTTATTTTGTCAGCATAATCTTGAGTGATTTGTAAAAATCTCTTTCATGTTTTGAAAGGTAACTTACTAAATCCTTTCTGAAATAGTAAGGTAGACCTGAGGAGATCCTTTCTAGGTAGAAGGGTAAAAACTGTGTAAAGATCAAGATTGATTTGTGGAAAATAATGTGATAACCAAGAAAAATCTTGCCTTTGAGCACATAGTTGAAAATCTCACACTTGTGAGGACTGAACGTAACCTGTGTTTGGGTGAACCAGGATATATGTTTGCGTAATCTCTCTATCTCTATCTTTGTTTACTTTATGCTTAATAATCAGATTTTATATTGATAAAATTGATATTGTTGTTTTTGACTAACCAAGATCAATCTTGAGTTAAATTTTTAGTTTCAAAACAAGAATTTTTAAAAAGGGGCAATTATAATTCAAACCCTCTTCCTTATAATTGACATTGTTACTTCACCAAGAACATTGTATCAACTTCAAGAGCACTTCAATTGATACATATGGACTTGTTTAGTCTATCAAGAACTAAAATTCTTGGTGGAAATTCATATGGACTAGTAACTGTTGATGATTTCTCAAGGCTCACTTAGACCTTATTTTGGGCAAATAAAAATGATGCTTTTAAAGCATTTAAAAATTATGTCAAACTAGTCCAAAATGCACAAGCAACCAAAATTGTATCTATAAGAAGTGATCATGGAGGAGAATTTCAAAATGCTTCTTTTGAAGAGAATTATGAAGAAAATGGAATCTTCCATAACTTTTCTACACCAAGAACACCTCAAAAAAATGAAGTTGTTCAGAGAAAGAATAGAATGTTGGTAGAACTTGTAAGGACCATGCTAACCAACTCAATTTTACCAAAATATTTTTGGGCAGATGTTGTAAGTATAACTTGTTATGTATCCAACCAAGAAATAATTCAGCCAATCCTAAAGAAGACTCCATATGAACTCTATAAAGGTAGAAAGCCAAATATATCTCACTTTCACATATTTGGATGTAAATGTTTTGTGTTGAATAATGATAAGGAAAATATTGGAAAATTTGACAGGAAAATCGATGAAGGTATCTTTATTAACTACTCATTATCTAATAAGGCTTATAGAATTTTTAATAAAAGAACTTTGTTAGTTGAAGAATTTAAGCATGTATCATTTGATGAATCTAACTCCTTGTAAGAGGATAAATTTGTCTCTTGTGATGATGATGATTTTATAAGTGATGATATAAGAAAAGACAATTAAGTTGATCAATCAATTCAAAAGATTGAAGTCAATATTGAGCAGCAAGATCAACATAATGATCTCCCTAAGGAATGGAGAACCCATGGAGATCACCCAATGGACAACATTATAGGTGATATCAACAAAGGAGTTACTACAAGGCTCAAACTCCTAGATGCTTGTTTGAATATGGCATTTGTTTCTCAAATAGAACCTTCCAAGATTGATGAAGCACTTAAGGATGATCAATGGATACTTGTCATGCCAGAAGAACTAAACCAGTTTGAAAGAAACAAATTGTGGGAATGTGTTCCTAATCCTAACAATAAGCACATCATTGGTACCAAATCGGTGTTTAAGAATAAACTTGATGAAATAGTATAGTTGTTCGAAACAAGGCAAAGTTGGTTGCTCAAGGATACAATCAAGAAGAAGGGATCAATTTTGATGAATCAATTTCTTCGATGTCAAGATTAGAAGCAATCCGATTATTACTTATTTATGCTTGCTCTATGGATTTTGAATTATTTCATATGGGTGTCACGAGTGGTTTTCTCAATGGCTACATTAATGAGGAAGTATATGTCAAACAGCCATATGACTTTGAAGAATTCAATAATGCTTCACATGTCTTTAAATTAAAGAAAGCCCTTTATGATCTGAAACAAGCTCCAAGAGCTTGGTATGATAGGCTAAGTAACTTTCTATGTGAACGAGGATTTGAAAAAGGTAAAGTTGATAAGACATTATTCATTAAAAGACCTAATGATCACACTTTACTTGTTCAAATCTACATTGATGATATCATATTTGGATCAACCAAAAATGAAATATATGAAGAATTCTCATTAATGATGCAAGGAGAATTTGAAATGTTTATGATGGATAAGTTAAATTATTTTCTTGGACCTCACATCAACCAACTCAAAAATGGAATTTTCATTAATCAAGCAAACTACTGTAAGGAACTGTTAAAAATATTTGAGATGGACAACAGTAAAGAAATTGCAATTCCTATAGGTCGTGGAACTTATGTAGACAAAGATGAATCTGGTAATTCAATAGACATATCAAAGTATGATTGATTCTATTTGATATCTAACGACTAACCGACCATATATTATGATCATTGTTTGCTTATGTGCAAGGTTTTATGCAGATCCTAAGCAATCATATCTTGTAGAAGTGAAGCAAATAATGAAATATTAAAGGAACAATCAATGTTGGTTTATGGTATCCAAAAGGCAGTATATGCAGTCTAGTTGGTTATTCTAATTTTGACTATGCAGGATGTAAAATAGATCGAAAAAGCACAAGCCACACTATGCATTTGTGTCATGGTTCTGTATAAAGCAAGCATGTGTGGCTCTAAGCACTGCTAAAGTAGAATACATAGCAGTAGGCTAGTTGAATATCTAATGTCACCTTCATAAATGTGAAGATACTAGTTTGCTAGTTGAATATGATATCATCACATTTGTTAGTTATATACACATTTATAATCTTAGATGACACTTGTTAGTTTGGCATTTTAAGTGAATATGATCTCTAATGCAAGGCATCTATACTTTGTAAGTCACTTTTCTTCAAAATCTAAAACCTTCACTTGATAAGTTGATAAAATTGATCCTTTGATGTATATGTGATTTCTAAATATGAATATGTGCTCTAAATATTGTCTTTTAGTGAAAAATCGACATAAAAACAAAAAAAAAATTGATATCGTAGTCGAATACACAATTTCAGTAGGTCATTTGTTTTTCCCTATATATAAGTTTTTTCGCGTGTTAGGTCATTTGTTTACAATTTCAGTAGCCGAATACAAATTTTCTCCACTTCCATTTCTCCAAAAATCTCATCCACATTGAGTTAGAAACTCGAATAATTTGAGAAATATTGCAGCTACCATTTGAAGGTCAAAAACCTCGGCTTGGCAATTTGTGTGAGTCGGAAAATATTACCAAATATGATGCTTAAGTTTCAATGTGCCGGTTTAACCAAAAACACCATGGAACAAAAATGGGCACAGGCTGGCTCGGAATTTGCTAGGCAACGGTCCAGAGTTGGTTCCTAAGGCAGCCGATTATTCTCAAATATCTAAATTCGAGCTTCAGATCATGTTCTTCGTGATAGAACAATCAGATTTCAATTGGTCTTACCTTGTTCGTTATGTTTTGTTTGCTTCCATGGGTGCTATATGTTTACCATATGCAAAAATGGTCACCAAAATCTTTGATAATTTAAAGTGGATTTTTCAGGAGAAGTTATGTATAAACCTTCCCAATACAATGTACTAGACTTGAATGTGCTTTCGAGTATGATGATCATGTGAAACGAACAAATTCAGGCCCATGTCTATAAAGCCGATATTGGCCAAACATCTACGACTGTCAAAGATGACGAAAACACTGAAGAAACGACATCGAATGATGATCACACTTCAAATCGCATTGTCATGGACAAGCTTAACTCTCTGCGAACCTTCATCAGTACACAATTTCATAATATGGACACCTCCATCAACAACTGATTGCAAACCATGGAGACCACCCTTGCCTAAAACCTTGTTTGTTCTCAAATATCTAAATTTGAGCTTCAGGTCATGTTCTTCATGATAGAACAATCTAATCTCAACTAATCTTACCTTGTTTGTTCTATTATGTTTGCTTCCAAGGATGCTATTGGTTTACCGTATGCAAAAGTGGTCACCAAAATCTTGGATCATTTTAAAGTGGATTTTTTAGGATAAGTTATGTATAAACCTTCCAAACACAATGTACTAGACTTGAATGTGCTTCCAAGTATGATGTTTATGTGTAACGAACAACTTTAAGCCTATGTATATAAAGGAGATCTTTGCCAAACATTTACGATTGTCCAGGATGACGAAAACGCTGAAGAAACGACATTGAATGATGATCACGTTTCAAATCGCATGGTCATGGACAAGCCTAACTCTCTACAAACCTTCATCACTACACAGTTCCATAATATGGACACCTCCATCAACAACCGTTTTCAAACCATGGAGACCACCCTTGCCCAAAACCTTGGATCTTTGTTGCTTGAACTAAATGGCATGTTCGTCAAGATTGACCACCTTCACCTTCCACTGGATGATGAGATGTAGTTTTCTACTGCAATTGAATTTGTTGTAGTTTCTTTGCCTTTAAATGCTTTATGTTGTTTTGGTTGTAACTTCATGACAATGGTTTTGCATCGTGATGTAAAACTTGAACATGTTTAAAATTTAACTATGTTTTTTATATGATATTCCCTACCTTGTGTGATGTTTTTACTCTCGATATACCTTGAACGCCTGAAAATATATGTTTGTTCCTTTTCTTCCTTTTTGAACATGTCAAAAGGGGGAGAAATTGGTTGTTGATTGTTAATAGAATTTGTAAGCATGTATTACGGGGAGAAAAATCAAAATGATCAAACACTTTGAAATCTCATCAACAACAATGTTTTGTCATCATAAAAAAGGAGGAGAATATAAAATACTTATTTGTTTGATGAAGACAAGGCCAATAAAAGTGATCAAGTTGCAAGCTCAAAAAGAAGTCAACTGTCAAGTCAACTATGGTCAATATACTAGAAGTCTTAAAATGTAAGGTATATGATGCAATCTAATATTATTATATTTCAAAGGCACATGGGAACCTTCCATTTTAGTATATTCAAAATGATTTTCAAAGTGACAAAATGCATGAACAATGTTTGAAAATCAAGTTTTTTTGACAAAAATCAAAGTTGTATTCGACTACAATATGCTGTAGCCGAATACAGACTCAAGTCAGTAGCTAAAACTGCACTTTTGTATTCGACTAGAACATGGTGTAGCCAAATACAAAACCAAGTCAATGGCAAAATTCAAACATCTGGCCCTTGCGAGTCTTACACCAAATCTTGATTCAGTTTGCAACCAAATTCTATCTAGTGCTACTGTTCCCTCATATGAAACTATTTATGAACAATTATTGCGTCTTTCGGCCTCTTCAGCTCCTGCTCCAGACCTTGCTTCTCTCAATGTGCTAATTGAATCTATTGCACTCGTCTCTAATTCTTGTCAATGAGGTGGTAGAGGAGGAGGATGTGGATATAATCATGGTCTAACTCGATGCAACTGTTTTGGCCATGTTGAAGCACAATGTCGCACCAAAGCTAATCAACTGCAACCCAGAGTCGTCCATGTTGTCCAAATTAAGGCCCTTGACACAAGTGATCAAGTCACACTTTCTACCACAAAATGTAATTAATACATCAAGCTAAAGACACAAATGCAAACTACCACACAAGTTGCCTTTGTTGCTCAGATCGGTAATTTTATTGCCTTTGTTACACTATCTTCTTCACTTGGACCTTGGATTCTTGACTCAGGCGCCTCTGATCATATGTCTGGTAATAAATTGTTTGTCTCACGTTTAACTTATATGGACACACTACCTAGTATTACTTTGCTTAATGAGTCACAAACCAAATATCATGGTATTGACTGAGTAAATCCTCTACCCACACTCTTTTTGGACTCTATGCTTTATGTCCCTGGTGGTCCATTTAACTTAATATCCATAAGTTAACTCACTTGTACTCTACCTCACTATGTTATATTTGCTAATGGTTCTATTCATGAGCAGGATTAGAGTACTAGGACTAAGATTGGAGTAGGGCATGATTCTCAAGGCTTATATTACCTTTCAACACCTACAACGCCTATTGCATGTCCCGTCGTCAAGCCTCCATATATTATCCATCAACGTTTGGGCCATCTCAGCCTTCAAAAGTTGCTTTCTATGGTTATGAGCCTGTCAAAAGTTTCCATTTTAGAATGTGAGTCATGTTGGTTTCGAAAAACATACTAGGAGTTTATTTCCTGGCAGGGTCAATAAAAGAGTTGTATCTCTTTTTGCTTTAGTTCATTCTAATATTTGGGGTCCGAGTCATGTTGTTTCATGTTTGGGTTTTCAATATTCTGTTACTTTCATTGATGATTTTTTCCGATACACTTGGATATTTTTAATGAAAAACCATGCAGATGTTTTCTCAAATTTTCAAACCTTTTGCTTAGAAATAAACACACAATTTGGTACTCAAATAAAAATATTGCAAAGTGAGAACACTCACGAATATTTGTCTACGTCTTTTCATTTTTTTTTACTTCACAAGGTATCTTCCATCAAACTTCGTGTGCTCATACCCCTCCACAAAATGGTGTCATTGAGAGAAAGAACCGACACTTGGTGGAAATGTCTCGTACCATGCTCATTCACAATACTGTACCTCATCGTTTTTTGGGAGATGTAATTCTCACAGCTTGCTACTTAATCAACATCACGCCTTCCTCTGTACTTGAAAACAAGGTACCACATTCTATTTTGTTTCCTCAATAACATATTTATACCCTACCACTCTACATCTTTGGGTGCACATGTTTTGTTCATGACCTTACTCTAGGGAAAGATAAGTTGGCTAAAAAATCCCTTAATTGTCTTTTTCTCGGCTGCTATAATTTATATAAAGGTTATCTGTGTTATTCCTCATATCTTCATCGATACTTTGTCTTTGCCAATGTTAGTTACTTTGAGACTCACCCCTTCTTTCTCTCTACTGCAGAAGAGTTCAATGATTTTGGTCAGTCACAATATCGCTCTCCAATAGTCCTTAATCACCCCCATTGCACCCACCCCTGCTCTATTCACACCTTTGTCTATAGCATCACCCAACACACCTACCAACAGAGGCACTGTCCACCACCAATTCCTCAAGACTCGTCCCTTGCTCTACTTGGCTCTCATTTTTCGCATCCTACACCAGAGCTACACATTGCTCTGCGTAAAGGTCACGTATCATATTGAAATCCTAATCTTATATATGATTGTCATTTCAATTATAATCAATTATCTACATCCTATTATGATTTTGTGGCTTCCTTGGATTCTGGGTCTATTCCAAAAACTTCAGGTGAAGCTATGTCTGATCTTAGTCGGCGACAATCAACGATAGATGAAATGACTGTTTTGTACACCAATGGGACATGAGATTTAGTACCTTTGCTTGATAGAAAAACAACATTTGGGTGTCATTATGTCTATATAGTCAAAGTTGGGCTTGATGGAAAGATTGATCGCTTAAAATCTCATTTTGTGGCAAAATGATACAACAGATCTTCAGCCTTGATTTTGGGGATACCTTTTCTCCAGTTGCCAAAATCTTATTCGTCCGACTTTTTCTTGCCATAGTTGTTATTCACCGTTGACCTCGTCATCAATTAGACATAAAAAATGTCTTCCTGCATGGCGAGTTACAAGATGAGGTGTATACCACACAACCATCAGGCTTCACTGTTAGCAGAACCTCTCACTTGGTATATCGATTACTTCGATCTCTACTTGGCCTGAAACAATCTCCTCGTGCTTGGATTGAGAGTTTTAGTATCGTGCTCCAAGAGTATGGTTTGACTAGATGTGACGTTGATTACTTGGTTTTCTTCTTGCACTTTTCACCAACCACTTGCATCTATCTCCTTGTTTTTGTTGATGACATCATCATCATAGGGAATGACCAGGTTGGCATTTATCAACTCCAACAACATTTGTCTCAAATTTTTCAGACTAAACGTTTAAGGCCGCTAAAATATTTTTTGGGGATTGAGTTTGCTTAGTCTAAGACAGGTATTTCAATTACTCAGCAGAAATATGCCCTTGATATACTTGAAGAAACATGGATGGTTGATTTTCATTGTGTGATACTCATATGGATCCCAATGTGAAGCTTTTACCAAGTGAGGGGGAGCCATTGGTAGATATCGATGACTTGTTGGAAAACTTGATTATCTTACAATAACTAGATCTGATATTACATTTGTTGTAAGTGTAGTCAGTCAATTTCTTAGTGTTCCATGTGATAGTCATTGGAATGATATGATTCATACTTTTACGATTACTTTAAGAATACAAGGGTAACACTGAAGTTGTTGGCTACTGTGATGTTGATTGGGCAGGGTCACCATCATATATAAGATCCACTTCTGGGTATTGTGTCCTTGTTGGAGGTAATTTGATATTGTGGTTGAGCAAGAAGCAAAAAAAAAGTCATAAGATCGAGTGCAGAAGCAGAATATTATGCTATGGCTGCAACAACTTGTGACCTTACATGGCTAAAATAGTTACTCAAAAAACTCAAGTTAGGAGAAGTCAACATAATGAAACTAATTTGTGACAACCAAACTGCACTTCATATTGCTTCCAACTCGTTCTTCTATGAGAGAACAAAGCACATAGAGATCAATTGTCATTTTGTAAGAGACGGAGTTCTTTATAGAGAAATCGCAACTAATTTTGTTGGTTCAAATGGTCAATTGGCTGAAATATTCACTAAGTCACTTAGGGGTCCTCAAGTTGAATCTATATGTAAAAAATTTGGTGCATATGATATGTGTACTCTAGCTGGAGGAGGATTGTTAGAATTCAAAGTATGATTTATTATTCTTTGATTATACAATTTCCTAGGTTCATTAGTAGAACTTCTAGTCAAATACAAGTTCTTAGTATTTGAATGTAGTTATTGTAACCTCATTATAAATAGAAGATGTGTGATCTTCTTTGAGACACATAAGAAACACAAAACATATTTTACAGTATAATGCTCCTTGTCCATAAGAGGCTGCAATAATTTATCTAGTAGTTGTTCTATTTTTATTATCCCTCTTAAGTTACTATGGATTTCTAGCCTATTCAGATTCAAGCATAAAGCATTAAGGGACACATCGAAACTCATATCTCTAAACTCCTCTAATAGGCTTGTCTCTTGTACAATCATACAAGCCACAAATAATGATTTTCTACTTAGAGCATCGACCATTACATTAGCTTTCCCAAGGTGATATTTCAACTCAAAATCGTAGTCCTTAAGAAATTTCGTTCACATTCTTTGTCTCATATTTAATTCTTTTTTATCAAACAAATACTTAAGGTTCTAATGATCGCTAAAAACCTCAAATTTTGCTTCACACAAGTAATACCTCCAAATCTTAAGAGCAGAGACTATAATTACTAATTCAAGATCATGGGTTGGACAATTCGCCTCGTGTGACCTAAGTTGTCTAGATGCATAAGCTACCACTTTTCCTTTTTGCATTAAAACGCATTTCTCAAATTTTGCATACAATTTATTATCTCTCAAAATTTGCAATATTATCAGGTTTTGCATACAATTTATTATCTCTCAAAATTTGCAATATTATTCTCATGTGTTTCTTGTAACACCCTGATTTTTAACAGCGCGGGTGTATTTTTTTTTTTTAAACAAAGAAAATAAAAACAAAGAACTAAAGAAGAAAATACTTTTGGATAAATATTTTAATCGTAATATAACGACAAAGTCAACAAATATTTACAAGCAGCGGAATAATTTTTTGAAATAAAAATCCAAAGTATTCAAACATCACAATACACCGGGGCTATGAGGCTTATCGATCGTAGCTCATACCCCAGGGGTATTCTCGGCAGACCTGTACAAAAGCACTGCCCCAAGAATTTTAACTTTCTCCATGTCACATCAAAAAATGGAACATGGACCCATCAAAAGAAAAAACGTCAAACAGTTTAAGCATAGATACAATCTTCCAAAATGATCATGCTACAAAAACTACACAACTCGGGTGATCTCCACGTGGCCCGCAAGATCCTCCTGACATAGCTTCAGTCAGGTATGATGTAACACCCCGTTTTTCAAAGCGATAGTGTATTTTTTTTCAAAAGAAATTAAAATAAACCAGAGAAATAGATGAGGTAATACATTTGGATAAATAATTAAGTCATTAAAATTTACAAGCAGCGGAAAAGTTCCTCGAAATATGAATCCAAAATATTTACACATCAAAAAATGGGACATGTAACCCATCGATAATAACATGTCAAGCTGACAATATTAGTATAGGTACAGTCTTCTATTTTAAAATAAATACAATTCAAAATAAAGACATTTGTTCCCTCTATGTCAACCTAATCTGATCATTTTATACACAAACTATATGCCCTGAGTGATCTCCACGCGCCCCGTAAGATCCTCCTAACATAGCTCCAGTCAAGCATTCCCATCCGTAGGATACGGACCGGTAGGATTGTCCTGGCTCTCATCTAAGGGCAAAACCCAGATTTCCACAATATTTGTAAAGGGTCACCAACCGAAATTGACAGTTAACACATAACATTTATGTTTTTAAATGCACAAATAACCTTTTCAACTTAGCATGCATCTTAAAAGGGTTTCCCATATGCTAAAAGTTCATAAAATGCTTGTCAAATGTAAATAAAATCAAAATAAGTCTCAAATCAATCAAGTAATAAACTACGGCCAATTCGTTGATGAACCAATTAAGCAATCGATTATCTAACTCAAAATAAGAATTTCAACTCAGCCAATCGATTGGGGCAATCGATTTGGAAGAAGGGTTTTAGTGAAAAATGAACTCTGAACTTACATCAATCGATTGGGGAAATCGATTTACTGAATAACTGAGCCCCTGTGTTAAAGCCTATCGATTGGGGCAATCGATTTTGTCGATTTGGCTGAGTTCCTGCCTTGGCCAAATCGATTTGGCCAATCGATTTCTTCAATACATTTTCAAAATTCAAGAAAACAGGGGACATATCAATCGATTCATTCAATCGATTTCTTAAAGGGTTTTGAAAGACAAATTACAAAATCGATTTGACAAATCGATTTAATCAATTCAGAGAAGCCCCTGTAACTTATCCAATCGATTGGGGCAATTGATTTCCCTGCATAATCTTCCAAAAATACATAAACTAACTCAATCACATTCATACATAATACCAAATCTTAACACATAACACTTAGCAGTTTCAACACGATCACCACGACATTATGAGTTTCAAAATAGTTTTGCAATCAAATATGCTATCACACAATTCCAAAACATAACTCTTAGTAATATCATCACAATCATAAATTTGATTCAAACACACTTACACATAATTTCAAAACATACCGCTTGACGATTACAACGCAATACTCACACAAATAAGATGAACCAACAAATCACATGGCATCACCTTGACTCGACAATCCCAACACAGACAAGATGAACCAACAAATCACATGGCATCACCTTGACTCGACAATCCCAACACAGACAAGATGAACCAACAAATCACACGGCATCACATTGACTCGACAATCCCAACACAGACAAGATGAACCAACAAATCACATGGCATCCCCTTGACTCGACAATCCCAACACAGAAAAGATGAACCAACAAATCACATGGCATCACCTTGACTCGACAATCCCAACGCAGACAAGATGAACCAACAAATCACATGGCATCACCTTGACTCGACAATCCCAACGCAGACAAGATGAACCAACAAATCACATGGCATCACCTTGACTCGACAATCCCAACGCAGACAAGATGAACCAACAAATCACATGGCATCACCTTGGTGCGACAATCCCAACACAGACAAGATGAACCAACAAATCACATGGCATCACCTTGACTCGACAATCCCAACACAGACAAGATGAACCAACAAATCACATGGCATCACCTTGGCGCGACAATCCCAACACAGACATATTCACAAATTTATTACACAATTCACGTCAAAACACAACAATTCATTTCTCCACAAAATCATTTTCACGACGACATTAAGTAAACACAGATATTAAGAGATTCCCCATTCTTAATACTCATTTAACTTAACGATTTTCACAAACAAACATTAAGCAAACAAGATATTAAGAGATTCCCCATTCTTAATTCTCATTTAACTTAAACGATTTTCCAAAACACACATTAAGTAAACAAGACATTAAGAGATTCTCCATTCTTAATACTCGTTTAACTTAATGGTTTTCAAATTCCACACAAAACAAACTCAAACATACTTTCACATTCAATCCATAATTCACACCAAATCACATCAGATCATTTTTCCACACAAAACACATCTCAAATTCTATAATTATCAATTATGAACACGTCGAATACGACAACCCAAATCAACACAATCCATCACTCAAACACAACAAATTTCATTTACTCAAAATCATACATAAATGAGGTAAATTCATTTTCCATGAAACATTCATCAATATCACTAAAACCCCACATTAGAATTTCACCCATAAAGCATTAATTCGTTTTTCCCCAAATCAACGCTTCAACCCTAACAAAATCTTTTCCGTACAACCACAAGTAAGTCCCTAAATGCAAACTAAAAGTTTGGAAGGAGCCCTTACCTTCATGTTAGCTTTAACGTGCGATTCCGGTACCGCGGGTGAATCCGGTAAAATCTCTGCTCGCAACGTCGCTTCCAAAGTTAGTTCACTAGCACCGTAGAGTGGAGGTGAACAACTTTCCCTTCTATCCCTTCGTGAAACGAAGCTTAGATCTAGACGAAACATGGAGGTTTGTGTTTGACGGTTTTGAAATCCCTAACACCGTTTTTCTTCGTTTTCAAATCAAAGAGGAAGAGTGAAGTTGAGAAATTTTTGCTTTCTCACCCACCAAACCTTGATTCCTTTTATTGAAGCAAAAGAAGCAACGAAGATGGAGGTAGGAGGAAGAAGGCTCGCGAGGCAGGGGGAAGAAATGTAGTTTCCTCCGTTAACTGTTTTCTTTTCTTTTTCCTTTCCTCTATTCTCTTTCCTCTCTATTTCCTTTTCTTTCTTTTCCAATTTTCTTTTCTTTTTCCCTCCACACAAACTTATATATATATAACTTAACAAATATCTAGATATTTATTAAAATTATCATTTCACTCATAACCTCTCCAATCCACTTTTAGTCAAAAATATCTACCCTCGACGCAACTCAATTGATAGATAAATTTTTCTCCAGGGTACTAACCGGTAGGATGATCCTGTTTCTCATCTGAGGGCAAAGCCCAGATTTCCACAATAATTGTAAAGGTCACCAACCGAAATTAACAAATATCACATAGCAAAATTCTTATATTTTCAAATGCTCAAAAGAACCTTTCTTCTTAGCATACTCCTCGAAAGGGTTTTCATATGTCAAAAAATGCATAAACAATGTTGGAAAATGAAGTTTTGACAAACTGCATTGTCGTAGTCGAATACAATTGAGAAAATGCAGATTTTCAATTCTAAAATGGCTCTAAATCAATCAACACTTCAAACATTAATATTATCAATTATGAACACATAATTAACACCAAATTAATCTCCACAAATTCACACCTCAATCACACATTGAATATTCATTAAATCAATTATGAACACATAAATACATCAAAACTTAATCAACCCAACTTCACACCTCAAAGCAATTACAACAAATCACAACAACAACTGAATATGTATATACAATCGTCAAAGTATAACAAACATGACTCACGTGTCGAGCACCGTAATGCAATGCGTATATGCCAAAATGCATGATTCTGAAATTCCAAACCAAAATCTTCCTCGAGGGGCGTAAATCATAATTGTACAGCCTCTCAAATACCAGTACTAATTACCGAGGTGCAATCTCTCACGGATCAGCACGATTTACTAGCGTGCAGTCTCTCACATACCAGCACGACATACAAGAGTGCAGTCGCTCACAGACCAGCACAATTTTCTAGAGTGCAATCGCTCACAGATCAGCACATTCTAGAGTGCAATCTCTTAAAGATCAGCACGACGCCACAATCCCCGCAAGGATAAGATGAACCAACAATTCACATGGCATCGTCCTGTGGCCCATCACGGTCACCACTATCACCATGGCCCCATCGCGGTCACCATGTACTATGAAATGCATAAGCATACTCTGACTCTTTTCACCACAATCATTTTAACATTAATGATTTTTCAAATACAACACAGAGCATACTCAAACATATTTATTCACACCAATTTCAATTTCCACAAACACACATAAATCACATTTCCAAATTCAATTCACACCTAAATTGAATTAAATTCATTTTCCACCAAGTCACACATAAATTTCATCTAAAAAATTCATAATATTAATTATGAACACATCAATTTCACCTAACATAAATTACCAAAATTTCCAAACATTAATCACCATATTCAATCTCTATAATTTTCAATCATAAATCACCACAACAACATTAATATATCAGAGTTCTCCCCACCGCTAACTCGGTGCCAACGGTCTCGATTCCTTTTAGAGACTCAAGGAGCTAACTACATCAACATGAATATTTATAACAACTTGTTCACAATAAAACTAATCCAAATACAACAAAATTCCCAAAATTAAATCTTTCCCACACACCAAAGTTTTAAAACCAAATAATCTATATTATTTATTTAAAACTAAATAAAACAAATATCGTCAAAATTTCCCATACACACACTCGACTATTAAAGCACCGAAATTTTTTAGTTAATAAAATACTCAAAACTTCTTTTCTTTTTAAACTCAATCAAAGAGTAATTAAAAGAGTAACATTTTAAACTCTAATCATTTTTAATTTCATTCTATCTTTTTGCTCAAACTCTTTAACTTAGTTAAAATTTGAACTTTTTCACAACTTTAACAACACTAATTTTTTGTAAAATTTCAATTTCAGTTCAAACTCATTTATTTGAAAATAACTCATTACGTAACTTAAACTCATCAAATTTAATTGTTGCCAATTCACACCGACAACAATCAATTCAATTCCACAACACACATATAACAACTCAATTAAATTTCAACAATTCAAATACAACTCACCCAATTTCAAAACTCCACATTTTTACACATAAACCATCAAATTTCATCAATTCATTTTCTACAAAATTCACAAATAAATCACATCTAAAAAATTCATAATAATAATTATGAACATATAAATCACACCTAACTTGAATCACCACAAACCACACCTCCAATTTAAATTCCACTAAATTACACATACTCACATTAAATTAATTTTTCACAAAATCACACCTCAAATACATCAAATTTCTTTTTCACAAAATCACAAATAATGTCCTAAATGCAAACTAAAAGTTTAGAAGGAAAATGCAAGAAAGATGCAGGGCGAGCGTTTCACGGGAATGCTTACTTTCTTTCTTCCTTTCTTTTATATATTTATATATATATATATATATATATTAAAATAATAATATATTATAATAATAATAATAATAATAAATATCTAAACAAATATCTAGATATTTTTATAAAAATCATCATTACGCCTGTCACCTCAAATCACATCTACTCTCGCCATAATATAATAATGGGCAGATGAATTTTTTTGAAAAATGCCGCATCTCAGAAGTTTTTGTTTTCTTCGACAAAAGATTCACTGTAATTAGATAAAATTATTCATCAACGAATAATTTTAATCGGGTCTCCAAAAAGATATTTTTGGCATTTAACTCAAAAAAATGTCATAAAATTGGCTAAAAAGCCTCAGAAATTCAACACAAAATTCCCCAAAATACATAAATTCGAATTTAAAATTAAGGGTCTTACATTTCTCATGCTCACCTAAGCTCATAGAGTAATATAGAATATCATCAATGAACACCACCACAAACTTACCAAAGAAAGGTTTAAAAATTTAGTTCATATAATCGATAAAAATAGCAGGGGAATTGGTAACTCCAAAAGGCATCACAACATACTCAAATTATTTGTATGTTGTCCTAAAAGTTGTCTTAGGAATATCTTCACTTTTGACCCTAATTTGATGGTACCCAGACCTAAAGTGTATATTAGAAAATACCGAAGATCTACTCAACTGATCTAAGAGGTCGTATATCCTAGGTAGAGCTGTCAATTTGACAAGTCCCATAATTATTGGCCCCAGCCCACATTTTGGAGGGGCAAATAAAAATTAATAATTTAAAAGGCCCCCAAAAATAAGGCCTCCTAAACTAAAAGCCCCCCAAAAATAAGGCCTCCTAAACTAAAAGCCTCCTAATATTTTGTGGGCTTAAGGGGCCTATAGGCCCACTTTTTTTAAAAAAGAATCGATTTCCTTTTTTGAGAAATAAAGTTTTTCACCAATAAATTTTTTTTTGATTTTTTACTATAAATTTTTTTTGATTTTTTTCTATAAAAATTTTTCGATTTTTTTCTATAAAAGTTTTCGATTTTTTTCGATAAAAAAATGTTTGATTTTTTTTCTTGATAAAAAATTTCCGATTTTTTTTCGATAAAAAATGTCCAATTTTTTTCGATAAAAATTTCCGATTTTTTCGATAAAAATTTCTGATTTTTTTCGATAAAAAATTTCCGATTTTTTTTCGATAAAAAATGTCTGTTTTTTTTTCGATAAATTTTTTTTTTTCAAGAAAAATATCTCAAAATTAATGGGCCGTATAGGCCCCCAGAGCCCCCTCCCTTAAGCCCCATAAAATAATGGCCCGAAATTTTAAAAAAATTATTTTAATAGAGGGCCTAATAATAAAACATAAAATTAAGGGGACCTTGTAGTTAGGGGCTTTTTTTACGGCTCTAATGCTAGGCAAAGGATATTTATTCTTGATGGTAACTTGATTCCATTATCTATAGTCTACACACAACCTCATACTCTCATCTTTCTTTTTCACTAAAAGTACCAGCGCTCTCCATGGTGACATATTAGGCCTAATGAATCCTTTTTCTAATAAATCTTCCAATTGTTTCTTGAGTTTATCCAACTCTAGTGGTGAAATCATATAAGGTGTTATTAACACTGGACCACACCCTGACACTAAATCAATTGAAAATTCTAGTTCTCCGTTTTGGGGTAAGCTAGAGACATATTTAGGAAACACATTAGGAAACTCACAAACTACATGCATCCTCAAAGTTCAATTATCCTCAACCTTTACCTTTGGAGCAAATATGAGTATGTATCCTTGACCTCACTCAACTAAATACTTATGGCAAGCTAAAGCACACATAAAACACTCAAACAAAGATCAATTAATAATCATAAGTTGGGATTGGCCCCCACTCTTGCAACATCTAGCAAAATACCTAATTTTTCCAAATTTAAGACATGTGATTTGTGTTACATGACACGATTGATCTTCATGATTGAATCCACACTTTTCACATATCTTACTCTTACTAGTTGAAGCTTGTCTTTACTCGTCCTTTGAAGTTGTGGGTAAAAGGTATAGATTCATATGAATTTTATTGTCCTTACTATAAAATTTCTTTCCACTAGAGATAAACTTCTCCTTCGGTTTCTTAGCTTCCAGCACTTGCATCTTTTTCCCAACCACCCTAGACTTGTTTACCAAGGTGGGGTAGTCATAGATCCTTAGAATTCCAATATATATATGCACCTCTGGCTTAAGTCCTTCCTCAAATTTGATTGCCTTCAACTCATCTTGAGGAATGTTCCTAAGATAGCAAGAGTATCTTGATATAGCTTCAAAATTTGGCGACATACTCTACAACTTGCATATCTCCATGAAGAATATGAAGAAACTTTGTTTGCTTTTGAAACAAACATTGTCGGGAATATACTTGTCTAGAAATAACTCTTTAAACCTATCCCAAGTAAAAGAAACTAATTTTGTCAACATACCTCCTCTAGTACAATTCCACCAATACTCAACATCAGACTCTAACATATAAACGTCGAGGTCCACTTTCTCAGTGTCAAGACAATGCATGATTCTAAAGATCTTCTTTAACTTCAACAATCACTCTTGTGCCTTGATTAGATCAAAATTGCCTAAAAAATATGGTGGATTTTTCTTTCAAAATTCAGAAAGTCCAACATATTGAGGGTATATGACTATTATCGACCTGACATTGCGTCGCTCAAATGAAGGAGAATCTTCGTCTATTCTTCATGGTTGCAACTATCAAGCTGAGAGCCTTAACAAATGCGTTATTCGTCCTACTTTTGTTACCCGTCATAAATATGCACACCACCAATCAGACACTAGGTTGGCCATACCTAATATGCAACATAATAGCATACACAATTTATGACTATATAAGCCCAAGTTTTGATTTTTGTTTTAAAAAAAATAATAATACAAATAAAGTAAAGTAAACTGACACCACAACTCAATCTAGATTCGACCTGATGCTAATAGCAAAATGTAACACATAATTACACGGGTATAACAATAGAGGTAGTAAAGAAAAAGTTTTCATGTTATATAAGAGAATAAGATACTATTATAAATAATGAATTGCCCAATAGAAATAATGTTATGAATTCCTTAAAATAAATCCTTATAACTGAAAATCTTTAATTATTCAAATATTCAAAACTGTGCATTTAATAACTAATCCCGAAATAAAATACAATGTAGACATTATATCTATTTATTCTTGATCTATTAACCTAATATAAGGAAATTACTATATTCAAATGAGGTAGGACTTCTCAACTCTCGACGTCACCGACGGTCTCAGACCCTTAAAACAACACTTTAATGAGATACTAAATCTCAGTGAATCGTACATGCAATTTTAAAAGAAGTATTGTTCTCAGTCAGTGAGGTAATCGGAAAACTCGATCATGATACCTGCGTTCTTTCAAAAGTATTTTTTAGAAATATACATGATACAACTAAGATTTTTTTGTAATAACCAATTACTTCCAATAGTTAATAAAAAACCCATCCAATTAAATTAACGATAATTCACATATAATAATAAAATAAATCTAATATACACATATATTCTATAGAAAACAAATAAATCAATTCAATGACGTCTCATTGTTATATGGAGATATACTACTTCTGCGAAGTGAGTATTATCTCGTCATGTGGAGCACCAACTCATTTAGTGTGGAGTGCAAGACTCATCTGTGTGGAGTTTAAAACTCATCTCATGTGAAGTTTAAAACTCATCTATAAGTGGGGTTTAAAACTCATCTATACGAGGGTACAAGACCCATCTATATGAAGCACATATCTCATTCGAGTAAATAACTATGAGGTACAAGACCCATCCATATGGAGCATACAATAAAAATAATTTATTTTTTTAACAATCATCTTCATAAATTCATATTTACAATAAAAATATTTCATTTGAATATATAATAACAATAATTATTCAAGAACACATAGTAAAACAATCTTTTAAAGAATACATATTCAAATAATTATTTTATAATAAATTAATTCAACAAACAATGTAGTAAATAAATTAATTTATAATATGTTATTGCAGTACATAAAATATCAATTTTAATAAAGTTAAGTTTTTAATAAAATATATTTTTATAAGAAAATACCATTCAAAATATCAAACTATTTTTTCATCCCAAATTTCAAAAAAATATAATTGTTTAAAGAATTGTAATTACTCACCTCTTGAAGCGCTTTTGATAAAAAAAAAATTTATCGTTAATGCAACTATAACTGTACTTTTGTTCTATGTTTCTTCTTTTGCTCTATTTTCCTTCTTTAATAGGAGGGGTACAAGACCCATCTATTTTTCTTCTTTTGTATCTATTTATAATTATAAGATAATTTGACTAGGTATCCTATATTTGCTTTATTAAGCTCTTGATTGTTACCAATAAAATTCAGTATATATTAAATTCATTTAGGATCAACTATTTGTTTAGTTTTATTTGACTCCTTAACAGTAGATAATTAGATAATAAAATATTGTTATGATAACTATTATTATCTATTTCAGATAAACATTTAACAAAGTATTATTACTTTATAAGTCTCTAACAAAGAAAACAATTTAATATTATTACTTATTTTAAGCAAATTGTTTTTGATAACAATTAGAGTATTAATAATAATAATAATAATATAAATTTTAAATTTTAAATTCTAACCAATAAAGTGTGATGAAAATTATGTGTTAAAAGTGTATCATTAATTTTCAATAAAAAAAAAGTAGAAACTAGTATTTATTTTCACCTAGATTTCCATCCTATTTTTTTCTATTTAATATAATAATTTAATTAATCGAGTATCTTATTCCACATGTCAAAATAAATTAGTTTTTTACCCAGTCAATTCTTGTTTCTAATTTTCGCGTTTAATTACGTTCTTTTAAGTTAAGCCACTATATTTGATATTTCGAGCATTAGGTTCCAAAATTCATGAGATTTATTTTCACAATTTTTTTTTGTGGCAATTTCTAGGTAATTTGTTAGAGGGGTCTCACACAATTTGCACACACATGCAAATTGAATTTGCATTTAGGTTTTCTTCACTGTGTTAATTTCTTTTACAAATTTTCATCCTTTTATACGCAATCACAACGTGGAAAGTAGCCAAACTCTCTTTTGCTGCATTGGGTATGTATTATAATTTCTGCATTTGTTTCTTTTTCACAAAAAATAAATAAATGAGTAATTCTATTTTGTTGTTTTTAAGGTTTCTTTTATGGACAGTTATTTTGCTAAAAGAGAAGTAGAAAACGGTTTCTTGGTTTGTGTCTTTTTTGATCAATTTGTGAACTTTGATGATTATGTTTTGTTGCAGGCATAGATAATTATTCAATTCAATTCTTCCATAATCATTCGTTTGAATGGAACAGTTGAAATTGGATGCAAATTCTGAGGCCAAAGAGGTTAGATTTTTCAAACCCTAACAATGTATGATTATACATGTATGGAATTTTATATATCTATGTATTCTTCTTTTCTGTGTGAATCTTCAATCATCTGTTTTTGTGGATCAAATTGATGATGATGTTGTTATTGTTGTTCATGGAATTGAGAAAATTGTTGCCACTTTGCTTATAACATTGTATCTATACTTTTTGGTTTATTTGATGAGCTTCTTTGTAAACCCTTGATTTTTTCCTTCATGGGGTTTGAAAAGTTTTGAAATTGTTCATGTGTAATGGCTTTGATTATATTTTTGGAATAACCTAGATATGCGATATTGGTATGCTGAATTAGGTCCTCGCTTCCAGTTTTTAGATTCAAACTCGATATTTTCTTGTGTTTAGCATCCATCTTTGTTTCCTTTGATGGAATCGATTTCTAGTCCGAACTCTGTAATGATTTGTGTAGCAGCTAGCAACCATTAAATTAATTTAACAGTAAATTAATTTAGAGTTCTTACATATTTTTCAGGATGGTCCTCCTCGGAACAAGTCAAAAAATATCAATGCAGTTGAATCTTCTGATAGTTTGAGAAGTAAGAAGGTATGTTGTCAGGTCTTCTGTTTTGATAGCACGCGTGAACAACACTTTGTATTTTTCTTTTTCCTCTTCTTTTGAACAAGTATAGCAACAATTTATTTGATAATTGAATGAATTATCGTTTAATACCTGGAGTTTAAATATTTTTTTCCAGTTTACTTCTCTCTTCCAATCCTCAAGTTATATAAACTTGCATTTTATTGTGGTTCAAAATAATGAGCAATTAATTCTTGAATCATCTAAATCCAATTTTGTTTGAATCATCTATTCTTTTTTTCTTATGTTGAATTGCTGTTGTTTGTCATGTTGCAGATATCAGCTAGATGGGATCCTGCTGAATCATGTCGACCTATAATTGATGAAGCGCCTGTGTTTCATCCAACTATTGAAGTACATTTTATGATCATTATAATAACCATCTTCATATTGTTTATATGGTAGTCTTATTGTATTTTGTTTAACTTTGGTTTTTTTTATTTTTACTGTTTTCAATAGGAGTTTGAAGATACACTGAGTTATATAGCAAAGATACGCCCCCAAGCTGAACCTTATGGCATATGTAGGATTGTCCCTCCAGCTTGTTGGACTCCACCTTGCCTTCTTAAGGAGAAAGATATATGGGAAAAGGCTGAATTTTCCACCCGCATTCAGCAAATTGATTTACTTCAAAATAGAGAACCTATGAAGAAAAAAAGTAGGGGAAGGAAACGAAAACGTAGAAAGAACTCCAAATCAGGAACATGTAGGAGAGTTTCCAATCCAGCTTCTGAAGCTAATAATGCTTCGGAAGCTGATGAGAAATATGGATTCCAATCAGGGTCGGACTTCACGTTTAAAGACTTTCAGAAATATGCTAAGTACTTTAAGGAATGCTATTTTGGGTTGAAAGATGCCAGTGAAGATGGAAAAATAGGTGAAAGTAACCACCAAAGGAGACGGGAGCCCTCGGAGGAGGAAATTGAAGGTGAATATTGGCGAATAGTTGAGCAACCAACTGATGAAGTTGAGGTATTATTACTAATTATTGTTTGTTCGCAACCATATCTGTCTTAACTATCATGTAATTGTGCAAAAAGAATATGAGATACACTTTTATATTTTAGGTGTATTATGGAGCTGACTTGGAAACTGGAGTATTTGGAAGTGGTTTTCCTAAGGCATCATCCATAAGTAACGGTTATTCGGATCAGTATGCACTGTCTGGCTGGAATCTAAATAACTTCCCCCGACTGCCTGGTTCTGTTCTAAGTTTTGAAGGAAGTGACATCTCAGGAGTACTAGTTCCATGGCTGTATGTTGGCATGTGCTTTTCATCATTTTGCTGGGTAAGTGAAGAAATTTTAAATTACTTTTCCTATCATGTTCTAAATTTATGAAAAACACATAGTTAGACATGATGTGGCATATTACTAATTTTTTATTTACCCATTTTCTCTCTGTAGTATGTATGTTTTTTATCTGGAGGTGGAGGGTATTGAGTTATTTCATTGTTGTCAAATAGAGCCTATAGCGGCGCTCATGTATCGAAATTTAAATAGCTCGTTATTGTTTTGCGACATGCTATTTAGTACAAAGTGCTTCTAAATAGTGGCTATAGTAACATTAAAGCACTGTAGCGTAGTTGAATTTGAACAAACCACTATTGTCCACGATTCATGATTGACAACACCGGTTTATTTTTTATGAAAAAAATGGGTTGAAAAGTAATAGAGATTATGGATGGGCTTCTACCAATATTAAATCATTTCTAACAACATCAGAATCCTCAGTATATTGACACTTGGAATATTAGAATATGCTGGGTTCCACTTATTTATATATGTTGACATATTTCAAATGCTGAACTACAAAACTAATAATAGCTATCTTCATCTTGAATTTTGCATTTCATTTATTTCAAACCCAAATAGTTTCCTCGAAAGAAAAACAAATTGTCACCATTTCCTGCTTGTAACAGCATGTTGAGGATCATCACCTCTATTCACTTAATTATCTACACTGGGGTGACCCAAAGATATGGTATGGAGTACCTGGAAGCCGTGCTTCTGCTCTTGAACATGCAATGAAGAAGCACTTGCCTGATTTGTTTGAGGAGCAACCGAATCTACTCAATGATCTGGTACTTTTAGTTATTAGTCGCTTTAGTGATACTTTATTGTTTCCATTGCATATTTTATTGTTTTATGGGTCAAGTTTGTTAGGAATGCTTAATACACTTCTGGAAGTGAAGAAACTTAGCAATCATGATGACCTGTTTAGTGTAAGATCGCAGTGGAAGCTATAGTAATTAAGTATTAAATTATGAGTAATGAGAAATAAATTACAATTCGTAAGAAATGTTGTTAACCTTACTAGTTGCTAGTGTTTGGGAGAAAGCTGTGACTGAGAGTTGGCTTCATCTTAATGACTTGTCGGCACCCTGTGACAGTGATGTCAAATAGCGACTACAATGGCACTTTAGTGCTATAGTGTAGTGGAATTTTACACTACTGCTACTGTTCTGCATATACCACTTAGTATAAAGGAGTGTTGTCAATTGCAGATTATGAAAAATAGAGGTTTGTTCAAGTTTCGCTACACAACATTGCTATATAGCGCCACTATAACCACTATTTGGCAATGTTTTGTACTAAATGGCATATCGCGGAACAATAGCAATTTGTTCAAATTCTGCTACATTATAGCGCTCTACCGCTATTTAACACAGTACTGGTATGAAGTGTTGTCAAATAGCGGCTATAGCTTTGTGCGTAGTGGAATTTGAACAAACTTCTATTTTCCGTAATTGACAACACTGCCTTGTGAAAAGTATGCTTCATGATATAGTTCGTGGTATGACCCACAAAGTTAAGGCTCTGTTATAGCTTCAGTGATGCTCATTCAAATTATTGTGTGTACAAGGTTATAAGTAATAACCTTTCTCTCCTTACACATCAGGCTGAATTTTAACACCTGTATTTATTAATACTAATAATGATAACACAATTTTGTGCAGGTTACTCAGTTATCTCCTTCAATTCTTAAATCTGAGAGAGTGCCTGTATATCGCACTGTTCAGCATTCTGGGGAATTTGTTATTACCTTTCCGAGGGCATACCACTCTGGTTTCAATTGTGGGTTCAACTGTGCAGAGGCAGTGAATGTCGCTCCTGTTGATTGGTTAATGCATGGCCTGAATGCTGTTGAGCTTTACAGTTCACAACGCCGTAAGACATCATTGTCACATGACAAGCTTTTATTTGGATCAGCAATGGAAGCTATACGAGCTGTTGCAGAGTTAACTCTTCATGGAAAGGAAACTCCAAAAAATTTGAAATGGAGTACTGTCTGTGGGAAAGATGGAGTTCTTACTAAGGCATTTAAGGTAATGATTCGCCCCTTCTCTTTGATCATTCACACATCAACAAATTTTTGTAAGCTCCGTAATGTTTCATATCTCATATTATGCTGTTTTAGTTACCAATCATATATGAGATATCTGATTCTTTATTTATGTTCTCGTTACGCATATTTGTGACAGGCACGAATAAAGATGGAAGAAGAAAGGCTAGGATGTGTTCCAACTCATTTCAAGTTTCTGAAAATGGGACATGACTTTGATTTGTATACAGAAAGAGAATGCTTCTCTTGCTTCTATGACCTGTACCTATCTGCTGTCGGTTGTGAGTGCTCTCCTGATAGATATTCTTGTCTTAAGCACGCTAGATTGTTCTGCTCATGTGAAATGGACAAAAGATTTGTTCTGCTTCGGTATAATATGAATGAGCTAAACAAAATGCTTGAAGCACTTGAAGGAGATTCACTTGCTCTCGAGTTATGTGAAAATAAAAACTTTGGAATGGTTTCTGCTGAGGCCAACAAGGTTTGCATAGATAAACCGGAGGTGGAGAGAGACAAGGGTCTTGAAGAAGGGGAGAGCTCAACTGGTTGCACAGGAACCAAGGATAATCATGTTGCTTCAGAGCTAATGCAATCTGAATCTTATCTTGTAACTGTTAGTGCACCAAACGGAAGTTTAGATAGTGATAATGACCATAAGATGGATGTAGACGAAGATAAGATGGACCAGAAAGATTCTCTGGATTTAAATCTTGATGTTATGCCAAGTGAAAATGAAAAGTATTTGCTGCATATCGCTGATAACCATCACAACAAGGGTGATTCGGTAGAGGAGAAAGTATGTTGTTCAGAGATCAAAAAGGAACAAGACGACATGGAACATGTTGGTTTCAGTAACCCATCACACTCATTTTCTGATGAGAAGACAGAAGTTTCATCATGCTCAAGGGATGTTAACAGTTCTTGCACATCTGATGGTGGAAAATCTGAGGTGGATCTGCCAATGATTTCAGATTCAAGAAAGAAACCCAAAAATGTATTTGAAAAAGAAGTTATAGACACCACAAATGCAAGTATATCTTTGACACAGGAAAGCGGCTTAATGCAAATTTTTGGTACTTCTGTCAAGCCTACAAGTTTGGGATCTGTTGTTCATGGGAAGCTATGGTGCAGTAAGCATGCAATTTATCCAAAAGGTATGCTGTAGTAGATCTTTTCCAGTATTAGATTTTATTATTGATTAGTTACTTGGGAATTTAAAATGTTTTGGTAAACTTTTGAAGGATTCAAGAGTCGAGTTAATTTCATTAGTATCCTCAATCCAACAAGAGTCTGTAGCTATGTTTCTGAAGTCATTGATGCTGGACTTCTTGGACCTCTTTTCAAGGTATCATTCTTGACCTTGTTTCTGAATTGTTAAAAAATGAAATCATATTTTGTTAGTTACAGTTCATGGCCACAAATTTTGTTATTTACAGTTCATGGCCACAAATTTTGTTAGTTTTAATTGTTCCATAATCAATAATCTTCCAGCTCCATCACTTGTGTTGTCCGTTTTCTTTTATGGTTTTACTGTCAGAAGCTTGAAGTGGTTTATTCAGTACATAAAAACTGATAGAAAACCCAATCTGACAATGCTGAAAACTGGGAAGTAATCAAAAAATTATGGTGTTAGAAAATAATAAAATATCTTATGTCTTTATATTATATTAGAGTATCTTAGTTTATCTCCTAGGATTAGTTTCGAATCTTTGAGTATCTTAGATTTTTTTTCTAAGATCAGTTTCTAGTATTAAAGTATCTTATATTATCTTATGATTAGTTTCCATATTACTTTTATTATCATGACCTGTTTCACGATTTCTCTATTTATTTAGGATTAAGAGTCTTGTACCCTTATAAATAGTGTTTAGTCTTTTGTATCAAACTACTATGAAGTTATTATGAATAATTTTCAAAGTTCTTATTATCTGGCTCCTCCTTTGTCTAAAATCCACAACTTCAACATAGATAGTATCTAGAGTCAAGTCTGATCCTTTGAGACTTGTACCATCACCATTCCACTGTTGAGTTCCCAAAAACTTCAAACTTCAATTAGTCACTTCTTCAGTTGTGTCTCTTCTTTCCAGCTTCATTATCACTTGTCCCCACGTATGGTCGGCTCTGCCACTGTCCCGTTAACTCGAAAAATTTAAATGTTTTTGTTTATGCTTTCAGTAGCAAATTTCCATCTCTAAATGCATTTTTTGTTTAAATATTGAAACTCAATGTTCTTGGTCTCTAATTCAAACTCAACTTTGAAAATATTTTGTTTTAAATATTGGCTGGCATTTTTTCCATATGCCTTATCTTAAAATAGTATTGCTAATAATTGTTTGCCAAGCAAGAAAGAGTGTAAAGCTTTTATTATTAAGCTATGTTAGCTTGGGTATGGTTTATTTCGCCAAAATATAATGATAGAGATTCATGTGAGAGATTACTCTTGGGTTTTATCTGGAGTTCTGTTAATGATTTCGGCATGGGTGCTAAGTTTGTTCATTTTTTTTGTTTTCTTATTTTATGTTTTTTAAAAAGAATAGTTTGATCTAGCAAGATTTCTACTTTCCTGCTGTATGTTACAACTATTTCACTGTATGTTGGTGGAAAAACATTTTTGCTTCATTCTGTGTTCTGTATTTTGCTTTCTTATTCGACAGTTTCTGAAGAAACCACTAATTTTTTGTTTGATCGGAAGTTAATGTAATGGCATCATTGTCCGAACTCAGTGACTGACAAAGTTGAAACAAAGTGATAACTTTTTCTTTAGGTTAAGAAGCTTGACATTACTAATTGATTAACTGTTTGAATTTTGATGGTTGTATTTATTTACATTTGTTCTCTCACTAGAAGTATATTTCTCTCATTCCATAAAATGTTTCAGGTTACAATGGAAGAATGTCCAAGTGTCGCTTTCACGGAAACCTCAGCAGATAAGTGCTGGAAATCAGTTCTGAAGAGACTACATGATGAAATCATGGAGCGACAGAGCCGAGGTGAACTTGAGCTTCCTTCCGAAGAGTTTCTGAAATGCATTAACGGTCATAGAATGTTTGGCTTCCTTTTGCCATCTGTTATTCAGGTAATGTAAACACATGAATCTTGGCTATGCTTTTGCGCAGCACTAATATCACCTGTTTGTGTAGTTTTTCTAATGTAGAATTGAATCACATAACCACACTGTTCGGGTCTCTTTACCAAAATGTGTTGTACTTAATGGATTAACATTGCTTAGTGATGTTTGGGTTGACAGTGAGCTTGGCAGAATTGCAGTGTGCTATTGTAGTTTTGGCATATGCTACACTTTGTAGCTTAAACAAAGTCATGGTTCCACAGCAGTTTCGTTAACTTCTCCGTCAATCAAAACATTCATTTAGAGTTCTTATTTTTCAACTAAAAAATGACACCAAAAATTGACAACAAATTGGTTGGTTAACATAGTTCAATTACATGATTAATTACGTTTTGTGGATGATTATTGAATATAATAGATGGCGAAACTCATTAACCATTCATTAATTGAAATTGATATCGGCCATGAATTTGAGCGTAATTAACCATAGTTTTCAAGTGTTCAACTACACGTTCAATAGATAGTTAATGAGTTTCGACACTTGTTATATCTATTAACCATCCATTGAACATAGTTAACCACATATTTGAACAATGTTAATCAATTACTTTGTTGTTGATTTTTATGTAGACTTTGTGTGTCCAAATATCATTTCTCTTCATTTATATGTCAAATTTGTTTAATGGCTGCTGCACTAATTCAAATATAATTTTTGGTAAAAACTTAAATGACTCTTCTAGAATATATTCTCACTTCTATTGTTCTATTTCGTTCCAACAAACATTTTCAGGCCATTGAAGCTCAAGATCCAAGCCATCAGTGCGCAGAGTACTGGAATCACAAAGTTATCCCTACATCTCCAGGCAGCATTATCGAAAACTGTAATGTCCTAAGTTGTTCAAGTAGCCCTTTAGATAATGTCAATACCAAAATTTTTGGTATCAATTTAATTGATCGGTCCAAGGACAACATAGAAGGAAGTTTTCAATCTCTTGAGGAGATGAAATCGATACTTCAAAAGGCAAGTCCCAATGAGCTATGCTCACTGCGCAAATTACTCGGCTCCAACAAACAGTGCTTTGAGTGGAGAATGGCATTGACATCAATGATGGATGAGATCCAGAAAGTTTTGTAGATAGAACAAGAATAAGATCTCAATTATTTGACTTTGGATAGTCATATTTTCAAATTTAGTCATAAGTTATATTAGGTTCATTCTTTTAGAGATAAATTAAACTGAAGAAGTTGCTGGGTGAAGCCTAGATAAAATTTTGCTACTTACACACAATCATCATTGACCTAATTATAGATGCATTTTGCCATTGACCCTTTCAAACTTTTCTTTTGAATTTGCCTTTTTAAGGTAAGCCTTTAGCTGTTGCTGGATTTAGGTTTTTACATTTTATTTCCTTGCCTTCTAAATTCTGTATATACACATAAACAAATGCAGCTGTACAATAAATGATAAATTGTAGGGAAAATACATTGTGAATGCATATTCTCCTGCACATAATTTTCGAAATTTATGATCTAAGTATGTTTGGTTTTACGGTGACAATAATTAATTTTAATTGAACAGATTTTGTAAAGTAGATTTTAGTTAAAAGTGATTTTAAGCCAAAATGATTATAGTTTCAATATGTTCACATAAAAGCGAAGTGAATAATAGAATTTACACCAAGTTGTCTATTACTTGGACGAAAGATAAAATAATTAATTGGTGTATTTTTTCAAATTTTTATTGGATTTGAGTTTTCTGCAGTTAAAAATACACTGCTGGATTTTAGTTTTTTGGTAGAGTATTTGGAGGTTAAGAAGCAAACACGGGAGAATGAATGAGTAATCAATCACCTATGAGATGGTCAAGTGGCAAAAAAATTGATTTTTTTGGAAGTCTTAAGTTTGATTACTTTACATACAAAGAAGCATCGAAAGAGAATAGACTTAAACCTCTTTGAGTAGGTGTACCTACTTAAAACTCAACTTGAATTCGTTAAAAGTTAATGTAAACTTTGGGTGATCCATGACTGAAATTAACACATGCAAACTTTAGGGTTAAGGGAAAGATAAGGGTAGCTCAATGGTGTGCACAACTTACTAGCTTAGAACGGATTCACTTTTTTTTCTGCTGAAATTTAACACTTGTCACTTATAAAATAAAATAACACTTGTCAATAATTATTTTTGGATAGTTTGTTATTTTCCTATATCAACTTTCAACATTATTTATTCTCTGACTCTCTTTTGTTTAAATAGTTTTTTTTTAATATATTTAGTTTTTTTTCATGTTTTTTTTTTAATTTCGCATCTTAGTACAACATTGTTGTTTTGTTCGTTGTTTTGTTCGTAGAGACATAAATATTTTAGACACCACTTTTGTCATATTTGTAGACTTTATCTTTGTAGATATTTTATGAGGCTTTACCTTTGTAGATATTTTACAATTTTATGCTATTAACTTACGTGATGTGAATTAATTTATAAATTCATTTTTTTCAATTTTAACAACTTTGAAATGTATGATTTTCGATTAATGAAATTTCTACGTTTTAAGTATACAATTTTCTTTTGGTCAAAATTACATTCATTTGACAATTGATTTAGGATTTTAATATCATTCAACATTTCAACTTTGACTCATAATCGACTTAGACCTTTCTTAAAAATAATTTTAGGGGAAAATACATTTTTGTTATTTTCAAAAGGGTTTCTCAAAGTCTAACACTTGTTACATAGATATTTTAAATGATGTAATATGATGAAGACATGAGGACTAGATAATAATGTTACTACTCTTGCAAGTGCAAGAAGTCAAATGATTCACATGAGACTTTGACACCACGTGGTAACCGGGATCCTTGTATCGAAAGAGAGACTTTGACACTACATCTACTCACACTTAAACCCAACAATTTATACAAGAGTGGTGACCTAGATCATTGTATCGAAAGTCTTCTTGGTGGTCCCTCAAGTATGAGTCTCACACATCCGTTATTACCAACAAACCCACCTCGAATCAAGGGTTTGATACCACTTGTTGTGGAATTTGGGGGAGCTTAGCAACAACAATGGACTAAATACTAAGTGACATTGACACCACATATCAATTCAAAACCTTAAGACAATGAGAATATGAGTCTCAAATTTTATATATCTATCATTTACCACGTCTTTTAGTCGATGTGAGACTTAAGCACTTACATTTGAACGTAACACTCCCGCACTTCCGAACTCTCCTACCAGAAGGATGCATCAAAATTGCACTTGTAATACCAATATAAGGTTTCCTCCAATTTGTTGAGAAAGTGACAATGTTATCTGATATGCATCACTATTTTAGCTGTTAAGCCATTCTCCAGTCAATCAGTAAATGTTTACAATGATCAATGACTTGTGTTGGAAGTTCCAGCATTCTATTCCATATAAGATTGTTGTGTTGTTGCCATATACTGACTGGAAACAACTGTAACTGAATTTGCTCTATTTATAGGTGTTTGTACTGTAGTTCCAAAATGCAGCATTGCCATCAATTGCTACTATTTCTGCAAGAAAATAAAATATGCAAACTATTTTCAATGCACTTTTGCTTCCCACACCCCTCATTTTTCTTCCTATACCCCTCAATTTTTTTTTAAATCCAAAATACCCAAACTATCCTTCCCTTTTTATTCAATTAACCCAACGTTTCTATCTTTATCATCTTCATTAACCTAACACCTTCATCTTCAGTCATCTACATTCTTGAATCATTTTTGCCATCCTCAATCATTTTCAACACCTTCAACCCTAAACCAAGTATCATCTTCAATCAAGTAAGCAATCTTCAATCATCTTCAACACCATCTTCAATCACTTCAATCATCTTCAATCAAGTAAGCAATGATTGTTTTTTGAGCAGCATTACATGAACTGAGTTCACGTATGTGTACTTGAATTCAATTCACGTATTTGCTACGTAAACTGAGTTCACGTACACATACGTTAACTCAGTTCACGTATCATATGAATTCTTAAACTCCATTGATGTACGCAATCTTAAATAATGTACGTTTACGTAAATCTAATTCACGTAGCATCTGTATTTTCTTAATTTTATCAGCTACATGAATTCATTTCACGTAAACTTATGTGAACTCAGTTCACGTACGAAACCCATATTTTGAAGAAAAAAAATGAAACTACAAAACACGACAACACACATACCTAGTTGACTTGAGTCACTATAATGATGAAGATGATTCAAGATTATTTAAGATGAAATTTATCAAAATAATTGAAGAAGATGAAGAATATTGAAGAAGATGGAAGATGTTAGGTTAATGAAGATGATGAAGATAGAAATGAGGGGTTAAGTGAATAAAGAGGGAAAGGTATTTTGGGTATTTGGGATTTACAAAAAAAATTAGGGGTGTGGGAAGCAAAACGAGGGGTGTGAGAAGCAAAAGTGTTTTCAATGCCATCGTCACAAAGCACTCAATGATTTGAGACAATTTACTCCCTTAGTCTGTAGTTTTAATTGCATCGACAAACAATTACGATGTATTCTCCACAAAAGATTTTTAACTTTTGGTTAAACTTTCAACTTCTACAACTGCAGTATTCATATACTCTAAAATTTTCATATTGTTTAAATATTAAAACAATTTGTAAAAATTTACTCTATCTTTTGAAATAAAAAAATAAATAAAAAATTGTTACTTATTTACTATATTTAGTCAATTAATTCAAAACATTATTTGAAGTAGAAGACTAAAAACTTGAAATAACTATTCTCGCCCATAATTTATATGAATGCCAGTTTATTTCAAATAAATTATGAAAAGATTAGGAAAATATACTTAATACTTTAATAGTATTTAAATATAATTAATAAATAATCAATGGAGTAAAAAATAAAAATAAAAGCAAATTACTAAAACCATTTCCTTCAGTGTCATTTTTCAATTTTAAATAGAGTTTAATGACATACACATGTAAAACAGTATTATACTACTATCAAATGAAAAATTAACACATTTTATCAAGTCACACCGCCAATTTTAAAATATCATTATAAAAATTGAAAAGTTTGACAAAATACTTAACTTTTTATTGAATAATTAATAAATTTGAATGCATTTTTTATCTTCTAAATTGCTAATACTCATTTCTAAAATTGGTATTTTAATCTTCATATTAACTAATTTTTGGATCTTCCACCATTTTCTATGGTGTGATATTTTATTAATGACGTAACACTTAATTGTTGTTATTAATTTTATTTTTAATTAAAATATTTATATAA